>JBAMNC010000323.1:1417500-1982660 GCA_037902135.1 Cetoscarus ocellatus | reverse complement strand
TTTCTTCTCTGAGTGCTGCTGTGTAGTTTTTTTCATTATTTATTAGTTTATTGTTTTATGATGCAGCTCATCATGAAATTTTTTCCAAATTAGTTAGCGACATTTTACAAAGTTGCTGCAGTGTTCCACTTTTGTGTTGATTTTGTCACATTTTAACACTGATGAAACTGAATATCTATTAAGTGTACTCCACATAACCACAAGAAACACTTGAAACTCTGAAGCCCATTAGACTCATGAAATACATTTTAAATAGGTTAAACTTTATTACAACCTGTTTCTAAAAGCTAGGACATTCTGCATATCCTTGCAAATTGTGATAAGAAGGAATGAACTAAATTATTAAAATTTTATGTCATAAAATCCTTGAAAGTCTATTTTTTTCTTGTGCAGACTAGGGCTGATAGTTTATCATTTTAACTTTGCAACTGCACTGAGTGCATGCCTAATAGTCACAGGATCATAAAAGCATCATGTTGTCATTGATGTGTTGTTTTATGGAGACCATTTCACATCAGGTAATACACATTCAATAAATAAAACAGCTTTATTAGAACATGTTTCAAAAAAGCTGGGACATTCTGCACACCCCTGTAAATTGTGAAAAAAAAAATGAAAATATGATGTAAATAAATAAATTAAAAATCCTGAATTACATTTCAAAATTATTAACATCCACTCAGGATCATGGTTTTAGATGTAGTTTTTTAATCTAGCTGACATAAACATAGGTGAATGTTGAGTCTCATGCAGTTAATATGATAGTTTTGGTAAACACCTTTAAAAACAGATTCGTTCTTCAGATAGATAAAGGAAAAAGGACATGCTGTTATCTTAAGAGCTAGTTATTATCTCAGACTCATCCTTTGGCCTAAAAGTGACGTTGCCGAAAGTCCGAAGAGTGGTTTTTTTTTTTTCGTCATAGTGATTGGGAAATTTCTATATTAGGCTTTAGACATGTTAGAGTTCTATTTATCCAGTTGATGCAATTATAAGTATATTTACCCAAGTACTGTCTTAATATATCGGTTATCGATCTGCAGCACCACCAGTTCATATCAGCCTTGAAAAATCAATATTGGTCGACCCAAAGTAAGCATGGCTTACTATTTTTCATCTTTCATCATTCTAATTTGGTTGAGATGCTCATGAGCCTCCTGTATTCAAGATTCATGGCATGAGAGACCGGCATCCTAAAAACCCAGCTTGATCACGTGCATGCTAAAATGACAGTTGACATGCGCCACAGTCCACACAGAGTGAAAATGGTCCAGGTGTTAAACAGCTGCATGGTGTCAAAGCAACTGAGTTACACAAGTATGGAAGTTCACATTAGCATCAGTGAAATGAATGTTATCAATTTTTCTTTGTTTGGGTCTGAAAATAGTCTTGTAATGATTTTCAAAAGTGTGGCAACCATGTGTGTAAAGTGTAGTCTAAATAATACTGCATTAAGTTGATTTCACAACATAAAAACTATATTTCATTGGAAAAATAAACACAACAACATCAAATCAAAAGTTGAAATGCTGTTTAATAGAACATTTTGTGTGCATTATGAATTTGGAAATGAAAATTAGGTTGTACATTCAGAAACGTAGAAGGGATTTTACTATAGAAATAGGATAAATACATGTAGAAAGTGTTGGATTCCACACTTGATTGTTGTTTGTTTAAAACTTTGCCAATATCAGAAGCAGCAATAAGAACATACTGTATAACTTAGCAAACAATTTGATTTTAATTTCTAAGACAAAAGCAGCTGATAAAGACAGAGCAACTCTGTTATATTTTGAACAATTTCCCCATTCAGGGATTAAATCCAAATGCCTAACTTCTGTTCTCACACTGAATATTATCCCCATTACACCCAAAAGACAACAGAACAGCTAGAAGAAGCTAATTAAGGAATCTGTTGAGTTTTGCATTTGATCCGTGGTTTTAATTTTTATGCTGGCACTGGCGTATGCGACCTCTCATTTCTCTGAGTGAGGATAATGTTTTCAACAGTTTTCACTGTAGATAGGGTTAATAAAATGTCACATTGCTTGGAATGGATTAGATTTGAATGTAATGAACTGGGCAGACTTGGAAACACTGCTCCACACATCTCGAATACTGACTTTGGAGTGTAAATGCAGCTTATTCAGAGGAGCAGCGGCATTTAGTTTAGCCGGACTTTCTTCAAAGCTGCTCTGATGTGTGAAACAAAAACAAGAGGCTGATTGTGTAAATTGGCGTTTTTGATAAGAAAAAGAAACCATCTTATGGTGTCAAACTGTCACTGATGAGCTCTGATTCAAGGTGTTGCAAAAAGTTATGTTTTCACACTAAACTCTGTCTGTCTACACTGCTGTTGTCACGTAAAGTGACAGCTGCAACTGAAAGGCAGTGATTGTGAGAGGAATATTGTTCAGCTGACATGGGAAACCTACATGCCTAACACCTGGTATGATTTAAAGGTCCCATGTCCTGGCTGGAAATAGAGGCCCTTGTGGAAGTGTCAAACCTGCAGAAGAGTGGCTGACAACCAAATGATCGTCAGTCTGAATATATAACACACGCATGCACTCTCACTCTATGTAAGGTAAAAATCTTTGCCTTGCCCATTTTTCTTTTATTGAGGATCTATTAAGGGTTTACGGTTTTGGAAGCATGGTGTCACTATTGGTCAGAAGTCCATGAGTCCCGCCTTAACATGGCCTCTCTGTCTGTGAGTAGGACTAGCTAAAGTTTGGTTGAGATGACGTGCAGTATGGCAGCGTCCATGGGAGGGCATGAACAACCTCCATGTGTGTTTTCTGCACATCACAAGCAGACGCCATGACTGTTTTGAAATTCTACTCTGCAGCCTGTAACAGCTCCTTCCATCAGGCATCGTTTGTGCAGAGGTCATTATCATAGCCTTCAGTAGCCCCCCCCCCAGATCCAAACGATATTGTTCATTTTCTTAATCAACTTAAATCAGATCTTTGCTTAACAGACATCCATGACATGATGTATGTGGTCACACCAGGACATGGGACCTTTAATATCTGAAACGATGGTGCATTAGATGAAGACTTTTGTAAATAGAGATGCAGCAGAGCGGTTTTGAGCTTGTTAAAGAAGCAGAGAATCATTTTGCATGTGTTGAGTTATAAGAAAAACTTAAATACAGAAGGAATTCTTTAGACTAATTATATCTTAACAAAAACTGTGAAATTCATATTTGATTTTTACTCTGGGAAAGAATGAGAGTACTGAGCCTATATTGTGGCTCAGAGGCTATTGTTTTCATGTAGATGGATTAAAAAGAATTTCCCTGGAAATATAACATAATTAGACCTCCAGGGCTTTTACAAATTCATTGCAGTAGCCAGGGTGTTCCTCTCTGTAGGGAGACCAACTCGGCATCATTTACCTTTTATTGTACCTGTGTGTTAAAACCACTGAAATCAGAGATTATAATGGAGCTGACGAACAGGAGGCCAAGGAGGGTTTTCAGGCTGCTGCTGCAGAATTAAGACTGTAATTACCAAGACAAATCACTTGAGCTTATCCCAACTGTGGGAAAAAAAGGAAAACCAATTTCTGAGGCCATTAGAGGAGTTTCAGTACACATGTTGAATGTAGATTTCTCAGCCAGATGAATGCCTCTGAAGGATGTTCTATTAGCGGTCATGTTCTTGATGATATTGCATTGTCCTTGTCGCTCTCAAGTTTCATGAATCACTTTTATGGCAATATTGTAATTGTCATTCACTCTCTTTTTGCATATTTAGAGGCCAGTATTATATTAGTTTTTAATTTTATGACATTTAATTTAATCAGAGAAATGAAACCTAGATACTGTTCTCTATTTAGACTAGGGATGTTCCCTTTTGAATTGTTTCAACTCAGGCTAAGCTGAAGCCAGTAATCAAATTTAACTGACAGGTCTAAAGTCTATTAAGCACTCAGAAAATGGTTAAAGCTGAGCACTCTTAATTTGTCACAGGACCAATGTGTCCAGACAAACTATGTGAGGTCGGTTTGCAGAGTAGAGAGTGGTTAATGCTAATGTTAGCAGTGATAGCACCATAACCCTTCAGTTCTCCCCTCAGTTTAACATAGGGCTGCTTGACGATGGAAAAATTAATCATCTTTATTTTCTTGATTGATACTGAGATGAAGATTATTCAGCATGGTCACTCATTGATTTTTCAACATCTGAACAACATCAGGCAACTATACTGCATTAAGAGGCAGCCACAGCTGTGTACTGAATTTTATAAATTATTTTCCAATGCCCTAAACATCTGGGTTTTCCTCTTTTGAACATCCAAGGACTGATTCTACATATGAAAGGTTAATTTATAAAAGACGTATTAATCACTACTTATTCTTCAAGTTGTTTTTCTATCTCTGTACAGATGGTGGCAGGCTGTGGTTTAGGTGTTAGTAGGGTTTCATATTTTCTGCTTTTACAAATTAATCTTATTTACAGTAAACATGTGTGCCTAACTGAAAGGCACAAAACATGCATGCAGAGAGAGGCAGAAAAGGAGTGTGGGAGACCTCTAATTGATAGATTTCATGTAGTAGTTGTTTCAAAGGGACCATCAACATAGAGATGAATTCAGGCGTATCCGCACAATGAATGTTATCGGCTTTTCATCCACACGGATACAGCGTTTCAGATGCCCAATAAACCCCTAATTTTTCAAAATGGGTCCCAGAGTGGATAAACCTGAAAATGCTGGCCTTGAGTTTCCGTGTGGACAACAAATAAATAGTTTTAGAAATTATGACATCATAGCCTTACCTCTGCCTTAAGCTGCATGCCCGAACCCGGACAACAACAGAGACAATGACAGAAGCCTCTGAGCTTCTAATGGCTTTAACAGCAGGGTCTTCTGCCCCCCTTCTACCATTGTGAGCAATAAGAGGACACAGAGAACAGCAGACTGCAGGTGTTTTCCTACATTTCTCATGATGTATGAGCATGCTCCATGTCTTCTTCGCCCATTTGAATGTATGTCTGCAGCAGCATTACAGCACCACCTACAGGCCTGGAATATGTACGGTTTCAGTGTTTTTGTGTGAACAGACACATTTACTGGAACGGTGTCGTCTTTACAGAGAACATTTTGAAAATGAAAAAGATTTTGTTTCCATGTGGACAGAGCCTTAATCAATAAGACAGCATGTTCAAAATCCTACCTTATTAAAGCTTTAGTGTTTTGTGAGGAAAATGTTTAAGAGACAACGGCCCAGCATGGGAGCAGCAGCATGTCATATGGATGACTAAATAAGTGGCACTGATTTTATTTAAATAAAAGCACTGTGCAGAAACATGGCAAGTTTCACTATTGAACACAGCATGATAGAGCTGGGTATTTTTCAGCAACCTAAGGATACAATATGTAACCCAATGCTGAGACCATGATACGATATGTATCCCAATACACATAAATTGTGAACATTGACTACTCTTTTAACAGAATTCCTGACAAGTTTTGTTTTTATCACAAGAAGAAAAAAAGAACAAGGATGAGTTTTAAACGATTCTACAACTTAAGAAACTTAACTTCAGGTCCTCAAAGACCATAGACCTAAGTTTAAATCTGGAACAGGTGCTTCATCATGTAGCTTGGTTTCTATTTTGAACTGTGCCATTGTTAACAATACCCAAAGTGTACTGACAACAACTGTCAAACATTGAGGCTGTATCGATTCTGTATATATTGATACTCATATCCCCAAGGAGTGCGTGACAATATTTTGCTGTATCAATATTTTGAGCACAGACCTACAGCATAACAGGCTTTTACTTTTTAATGCAACCTGGAAGTCATATATTGCATGCAGTTGACACTCAATTTGTTGTATCTTTGCTGGTCTAACCTAAACTTTTGGGAACATTAATCAACACTGCTGCTGCCATTACCTGTGGTATTTCAAAATTTGGTTATCAGTGAGTTCCCGGAGGAATAGCAGAAATACTGACAAATAGATAGAAGGTACTTTTTGTATCTGTTTGTTAGGGGTGTAAATCACTACCATCAGCACGAAATGATAGGATATTGATTTTCTTTTCTGCGATAATTAAAAGTGTGAATCTGTCCTTTTCCACAATTTCTAAAATCCTTTGTTGTTTTTCTTTTTTTTTTTTCCCCTTACTCAGCCATTTATTCTTTGTTATAAATAGCAGGTAGTTTTTGTGTTTTTTATGATGAAATTGTGGTACATGTTTGCTGAAGTTATGTTATCTTTAAATAAAGAGGTGTTGGGGCAGTGTTTTAATTGACAGAATGACTTCATAAGTAGGAGGGGGTCGTAGACACAGCTTCTGGCCCCCTTGGAGCTCATGCTTTAGATATATTGACCGTGACACTCAGAGCATCCAGACACCTGACAGCAGACTTCTCTTTCTGTTTACCTTAAGAATCAGATGCAGTGATAGTGCAATGGGTGATTTTTGAACCTAGAGGAGATTGTTTTTATTTCTTGTCAGTTGAACTAATGTCAGTCGTAAACAGTTAAAAAGGAAAACGTGATTGGCATATAAAGCTGAGTGCTAACTTGTGTTATCTAAGTCTTAGCTATTGTCAAACAGCTGTGAGAGGAGTGAATATCCTCTTTGTGTCCGCCCTAAAGCCAAGGAGATAGCTGCTAGCGTCAGACAACCACGAGCCCGTTTATACTCACAGGAAACAGACACTGGTTGGTGGAAACTGTCACACGGGAATGCAGTGGGAATTTTAAAATAAAGCTGTGACAGACAGTGATGTAAATCAATACTTTGTCTTACAGTTGATCTGACTGGATCATTGATCAGTCAATGGATATTTCGATATGTATTTTATCTTTTGTTTTTTACCCCTACTGGACGTGTACCTTGAGTGACGCAAAACTGAGCCTTTAGACACTTTTTAAAATCAAATTTATTTTCTGTTTGTCATGCCAGTACACTGTTACTATCAGAGTGAAGAACAATATTAAAATTTGTGCTTTATTTTTGAGGATTTAAAAAGGTATTTTTGCCTATAAAACACTCAAAGCCATGCAGGGTTAATCAGAAGCATTCTGAAAACCACAGTGAAAAAAAAATGAACGTGACTATAAAAGATTTCCCCTTGAAAAATATTCACGAGTCTACCACTCAATCATGACTTTGAGCCCCGGGCACTTTGTGTCACTTTGTGTATCTGCTGAGACTCAGTATTCTGCCTACATCCTTTCTTCTTCTTTTGTCAGTACTCCTACCAAGGACATAATGTTTTTCACTCTCATCTCTTCGTCTGTGTTTTAGTTTCAGAAAAGATATTTACAGATTTCAATAATGCTTTATAAATTCTTATATCATCAAAGTTCATTTTGCTCTGAGTTGTGCAGCCTTGAACAACAGTACATCCTTTGAGTGCTTTTTTTTTTTTTACTATTACTACTGAATGTCTGGGACATTTTTTGAGTTGGTGGGTGTATTAGTCTTCTTACTAATACCTATACTTATAAAAGAACTATTATTTGAAATGACAGCCATCTCAAGGAGATAATAAGAAATATTTTCACTTAAGTCTCCTTCATGTGGCATTGTGAGCTTTATCTTCCACTGAACCAATTCTTTCCTGAATTCAAAGTGTTGAGAAGAGTCAAGCTGCATAATTGGTAAGTAAAATAATGTGCTGTAAAGAAAATATCACCCTGGTTTCTCCTTTGTAGTGTTCTAAACTTTGGTTCTTTTCATGCAGCTCAACTGCAAATTAAATCAAACAAGAGGCAAATCAAATAAAAACTTTATTTTATTACATTTTATTCAGTTTTTGTCAAGCACAATTGCAAGTAGATGATAGATTAAAAAACCCTTTTCACTCTGTTGTTTTTGACCACAGGTGATACAGCAAAAACAATCTTTAAAGGCCTTGAGTGAGATGGTTCATGTTATACAGAGCACATCATAAACAGAATGAGCCAGAGTGTTCTCGAAAAGAAACCAGACATTAGTTCTTGTCTGAGAGATGCAGACCCAGAGCACAAATATACCTAATAAATAAACAAGAGAAATGAATTCTAAAGCTCAGAAGGTATTAAATCGTGTCTGGGAAGGAACTGTTCATGGCAGTGGGTGCTGTACTCAGAATTTAGTTAGTCCCTCTAGATTTGGAAAAACATTTCTAAGGCTTTAAGACTGTTCTTTAGTCTTCATGTTATCAGTGTCTGTTACCCATGAAATCCAAAAATACCAAAGTCAGTCATGAAGTTACAGTTAGTGGCTCTTAGGCTCTGCATTTTCGGAGCATCTGCGGAGGAAATCAAATACAAGTTAAGATGCCCCGATCAGGCTTTTTGCTCCCGATACTGATCACTGATCACCTGTTAGTGGGATCAGCCAATACTGAACGCATGCCAATTGTGTTCTGTCATAACAGCTGTTTGACCTGTTGCCCTCTGGCAGATGCTACAGGTGCATCAAAGCGAGGACAAACAGACTAAAAAACAGTTTCTTACCGAGAACCATCACCAGCCTGAACTCTAACGTGCAACGACCCCAGCCTTCAAATATAATGTAAAATGTGCAATGTATCCTATCACTGTAAATACTACCTCAATATTTATTCATCCCGTGCCATACAGTCGTATGTGACACATAATCATCTATAAGTTTTAATCACCATTTGCACTATAAGTATTCAGTAAATATTCCGCTGCCCTGTGCAATACATTTTCTATATCCTGTACAATACATTTCCATATATACATAGAAATATTTATTTTTATTCTTAATATTTATCCTCTTGATATCTATCCTTTGTTTGTATGTAGAGTTTTGCAACTGCACTGTTCAGCAGGATTTTATCTTGTATATATCTGTAGCTATACTTTTTTATTCTTTACTTTGTGTTTTTTTTTTTTTTTTTTACGTTACTATCTATTGCACTGAAAAAGGAGAAGCTCTCCAATCTCGTTGTACATTTTGTATGATGACAACAAAAGGACATTCTGATTTTGATTCTGATTCTGATTCTGATAACAACTGGTTGAGTATTTATTTAATAGAATAGTGCCATAGTGCCTGCTAAGGAGCAATGCAGCAAGTATCTAACAGTAAAGACAGCTTCACACAATTTGAAAGTTCATTCATTACATTTATGGAAATTAACCCAATTTTTAACATTCTGAAAAACAATATATTAAGCATTTTCAATTTGAATAACAGGTGCAAGGCTCAGAACATTAACTCAGTTGCATTTTGCAGCTGATGTAGTCATTTAGTATCGCAACAAAATAACCAACTTTCACCTCCAGACAACTGGATTTGTTCTTTTTTTTGGCTAAAACCTAAATTTTCTTTTCTTGACTCACATCTGACCACATCATGCACTAACCTTTGTCTAATGGTCATTTTCACAGCCATCATAAAAGCATCATAATGTTTCCAACTGGATCTTAAACACATCGTTACAGCCCTTTGTCATCTCAATTAGTTAGCTAAAAGCTTTAATTCTGTTGGTCTTAGCACAGAGTTCAACACAGATTTCAACTCTGGAGTATTGTTGTTAAATTAAAGGACTAAAAACAAAATGGATGACAGAGCAGAAGAAGCAGCACATGAGTCTTTGAATCAGAGACTGCTGCATGGACATGTGATCGTGATTACAGGCATTCATTCTGAGTAACCAGAAAAAATGATCATTATATTGGTCTGCTTCTGTGTGATGAGGGTTAAAGCTGTTAATTACTTATATTGTCACTTAGGTTGTGTTAGATCTTTTTATCAACTTCAGCCTTTGTGAACCTTTTATGTTTTGAACTTGTCCTTGATATGTATGTCCTCCAGGCCATATTTACCTGAGCTCATCCAACTCATTTTTTTGAGGGGAAAAAATAATATAGATATTTTTTTGTCTATAATACATGCTAAGATGATACATATTGTACAGTTTATCACCGTACTCCAGTGTTCCTGTTTACAAGTAAGACTACAAGGAGAGAGAAAGACAGAATAAACAATACCAAACTGCAACAAAGATCTGATAAGATTTACGTAAAGATTTTTCTGTTCAATTCAGTTACGGTGACTCAAATGTTCCTATATAATTAGTTCAGTGTCATTCATGTGTTAGAAAAGGAAATGATTGGAGTTTCAGAAATGTTTTAGTCCGCTAAAGGGCTGCTTTGCTTGAATAGATTTGATAACCTGTCTTTTTGACATAGCCCTCTATTAAGTGAAATGTAATCATGTAGAGTATTAAAGCCACAAATACGGAAAGCCGAAAGTTGTTGTTTCCTGCTTTTATCTAGAATTTAAAATGACAATCCTGTCTGTGAATTATCAGATGGACGGTGGTGCCGTTGTGTTTCATAAGACAATTGGAAATAAGTACACATAAGGGACAGCATAACTCTGTGAGATGAAAACTGAATCAACTTTTTAAAACAACAAAAGGCAACAATATGGCCTCATAGTATTATCTTTATTTTTCACACCAAACTTGAGTCACTCTTTTTAAGCACTGTTGACATTGGCTCTGCTGTTTACATTCATGGTCAGTGTCAGCTATAAAACTTTAGTATGACATAAAGAACCCTGCCAATACGTCCTTGTTATTCAAGAACCCTCATCTCTGGCACACCAGTAGCAAACACCCTACTGAAATTCAAATGTGGTGAAATGCAGTTATCTTTTTTATGGGGATTTAGACGGGGCTGCTAGGAGTTGGGGCTTCCCATTCATTTATTCTGCCACTATGGAGCCACTCCGCTGTAATACTGAAGTGATGCACTGTGACAGTTTTAAGCTATTTTTATCTCCCTTCTCCATCGTTTTGAGAAATTACAGCTGATTTACTGAAGAAAAGTCATGGATTTTAAGCCAGCACCACCTGAACTTGATATTGCTCATCACAGCTTCTAAGCAAGCCTATTGAGTTTTGTTCCACTGTGACCTGTAGATCACAGTAATGGACTATCAGAGGCTCCACATGCCAAACTAAAGAGGCTGCTGCTACTGTGTGTTTAATGGTTTTGGGCTGGTTCTTAATTATAGGACAGTTTCCCCTGAGTAATATCTCTCTTGTGGAAGAGGAAGGCAATTGTACATTTTAAACTGATCGATACAGTGAGGTGCTTTGATTAAAAGTACATCAACAGTCTCCATCAGATCAATTATGACGCACTTACTCAACGAGCAGCAGTGCAATGCAGACAGCAACTACTCTCTCAGTCCCTGTTATGTTATGTTTCCAAGCACCCGTAAAATGATATAAAGTGATCTCTCCTGTCGACTTGCAGCATCTCTTCACTACTGAGGGAGAGTGTGTTCTCAACAAGCAGCTCTCAAGTTGTCTGTCCTTGTGCACCCTGCTACTGTTGACATTGGGCACAAACACTCCGATAATGGTCTGATGACTTTTTGTTCCAACAAGTTCAGCAGGTCAGCAGTGTCAAATATTCTACTTTTGTCCGAGCCTCTATTGATCCATTCTAAGTGAGGCTTCTTTTTTCTCTCTTTAGCAAGGATTTCAGCAGCAGTTGGGAGAAGAAAAAATACTCCTTTTCATACTTACAAGGGCCACACTCAACACACTTCTTAAATCCAGACAGGCTGTAAAGCTCAGTATGATGCAGCCATATGGTGAAAACTGAGGCATAAAAGCAGTGGCGGCTTGTCAATAGGGGGCGCTGGGGCGCCGCCCCCTCCAAAATTCGACAGAGAAAGTCCACTTAAACACAACATAATTTGTCTTTAAATTATAAAAAATAACAGATAAAAACATTTATTTTTACCACATAGTAATAGTCTGTCAGCAGCACCTGTCACCATTTAATTAAAGGGGTTTCACAATGTTTTTACGTAGTAACTGTGTTGTGAATACACAGTTTACGTACAGAGGGGCGCCGGCCTAATGGGTGTCTATGCAAGTCCTGAAACTTTTGCTCAGCATGTGACCTGAGGCGTTTTTGGGATTGGCCGCTTCAACTTTGCCCCAGGGGCGCAGGCCGGTGCGCCCCGGACACTCCCACTTGGACTGGCAGCAAATCAGTATTGTTCTGGTGTTTCTTTTCCTCGTGTGACTGGACAACGAGCGCTGTCAATCACATCCACACGTCACCGCAGCAGATATGATTTACTCATGCGCAAGTATCTCATGTATCCTCACGCGTCCGACCAATGCTCCCATGCACCGAGGAGGCGTCGTCCAGAGATCCGTCAGAGGATCGCAGAAGAGGTGAGATTGCATTGGAGAAGAAAATCAGTAAGAGGCTATGCTGCACTGAAGGTTAGATTAGGATGTGTCTTTCCTAGTAGACATAACATAATTCAAGGGGCAAAGTTTTGCATTTTATGTCACACATGGCACAAAACAATAGATCAGGAGCCACAAAATGAGTTTGCCAAGAGGATATAAATTCTTTGTTCAGTAGAACATTATCCTTTTACAGACTTAAGTTCTCAGAAATCTATATAGTTTTTAATTCTTGCATATTTTTACAAAAACAACATACTTTTAGGAGGAATTGGGGCTTTTATTGGGTGGGTAAGTTTGTTTTTACCCTACTAGAAGTTCATTTTAAATTTAATTGACAAAATTGATGCATTATTTTGATTATAATATTATATTAAGGGAACTATAAAAATATATTTTTAAAAATCATGGCAAAGCAGGAACAAGATAGGAGAAATTGTAATACACAAGTACATGCAGATTATTGCAGAGGTTTTATTGCAGTGCTCATTAAATATTTCTGTTACATTGTGTGAAAGCCTTTGAAAAATTACAAAAAGAAGAATTGATAATGCTATCAAGTTATGTGTTGCAGTTTACTGGTGAAAACAATGGGGTTTTATTAGTCCCAAAAGTGTAAATGTCACAAGTTCTTTACCTCTTAGGTGCACGTCCATTACAGAATTATTTTTTAATCTACTGGAGCTTTTAGATTTGACACTTACCTTGTACCTTTCCAGCTTGTACCATTGTGCACAGTATAAAATCAACGAAAACAGACCAACAAAATGTATATCTTGTCTTTAAATGTTGTAATTTTATTATGGCAACTAAACATGTGATAAAAAATAATAAATATCAATATAAATATATATAGTATTGTCATTATATATAATTGTATACCATATGTTTAGTTGCTATAATAAAATGTTCTATTTGGATACAGAAATTATACATTCTGTTGGTGTTTTTTGCTGACTGAATACTGCACATAACGGTACAAAGTTAAAGTATTCAAAAGCTCCAGCAGATGGAAACAGACTCCTGTAATGTAAAGTTTATTTTTTTGACTTTTTAAAATTTGAAGTAATTTTGCTGAAAACTATAAATGTCATCCGAACACTGACAGCCTCCATTTCAGTTATGAGAATCGGTCAGCTGGTGTGAGCCGTCTGCCCTTTGTGCTGCATGCTTGTATCTGATTTTTTTTTTCTTATTTGTGTTTTTTTTCTTATTTGTTTTGTTTTGTTCATACTTTTTACAGTTAATCTATACCAAAACTGTATCACATAGTTTTACCTTTAGTTTTAAAGCATCAGTTTAGTGGTACATAAGATTCTGTTTGTGTTTACAATCTTGAGCCATGAGACATCATGTATAAGATAAGACACTGTTCAGGTGACACAAGAAATGTTCATAAAATAGTGAAACTGACATAAATTACAGCTTTATTTTCTGGGAGCAGGTTAAACTTTGGCTGTTTTATTGATTTTTTTCAGTAAATACTGATGTTAACTTTTGGTAATAAAATGTGCTTTTCTATGTATTTTTAATGACAGATTCACACAGTACCACACCATGTTTCCTGAAGATTCTCTCAGCAGCACCTTGAAGGCCGACCCAGTGCTCAACTAAAGCTGAAGACAGAGCTCAGCCTTATGGACAGCAAGGAGGAGTTCAGGGCCTGCTGTGGAGCTGTGGATCTTATCCTGTTGTTGATGGAAAATAATCTTGGAGAGGTATTTTCAGAGACTGTCACTCTGCTAAAGATCCTCATCACCACACCCATGACCACTGCAGAAGCTGAGGTGCTTCTCAGAACTCTCCTCAGAAACACCATGAACCAGGACAGGCTGACTGCACTGGCCATGCTGTAAATGGAAGAGAGACTGGTGACGGATATGATGGACTTCAGTCAGAGGGTCACTGAGAAATTTGCAGCCTCGAAGGAAAGGAGGGTAAAATTTCTGTTCAAATAGTGCATTGTTCAAAGTAGGTTGTATTGTGATCATGTTTTGTCTTTAGTTTCTTTTCACTGTAGTATGGAGCGCTTCTTTGGTTTGTTTCCTCCAAAGCTGCACCCCCCTTAAAATTTTTGGCACCAGCCGCCACTGCATGAAAGTCACAGCCCTTTTCCACCAGCACGCCTTAGCCCTACTTTACTCTACTCTACTCTACTCTACTCGGCTCTACCCGGTTTGCATTGCGTTTCCACCGGCACGGTACCTCCTAAAACAAACCAGTTTTTAGTACCTACTCTGCTCTGGTTCTAAGCGAGCTGAGTCGATACTAAAAGGTGACGTCGACCGACTGCCAGCTACTGATTGGTCAGAGAATGTCGTCACCGATGAGTCATGAGCGTGACGAGCTAGCTAACATTCTAGCGGTAGCTACCATTAGCTTACCCTCATACGTCTTTTCTTTGCAGCTCGATTGCTCTCGTCCTCAGTATTTCTTCTCGCCACCTGCAGCCTTCTTCCGCTTTCCTCTTTCATTCGGTTTGTGACAAAAAGCCACAGATCGAGCAGCAACTATACTATTGCCTCCAAGTCCTCCATTGTTTTGATTGTTGTGTCACGCTCAAAATGACATGAGCGCAGTGTTGCCCAGCTGTCTAATGGTGACCCCGCCCGATGGGCAAGGAACCGGGCGGGTGGTAAAGCAGCACAATGCGAGTAGAGCAGAGCCGGGTAGAGTCGGGGAACGCCGAGCTGAGTAGAGTAGGGCTAAGACGTGCTGATGGAAAAGGGCCATTAGTGTTTCTGGAGTTAAGATATCTTGACTTAAGGCCCCTGGGAATCCAAATCAACCAACTTTCTTCATATGATGTTTATGATCATACATACATACTATCAACTACCTAAAATACTTAGGACTGATCTTTGCACGGCTTTTAAAATAACAGCAGTGAAGTTTTACTGGTGATTTTGTCAAACTTTGCACAAATGTCATCTTGGACTCAAGAATAAACTGATTTTGGAGATTACAAATCAAAGATCGGCGGGCCTCATGTGAATCCCTTGCTTGTAATTGTAAAAACTCAGACAGCCTTGTAGGGATTTTCTTCAAACCTTGCACAAGACTCCACTCTGCCTCTGGGATGACCTTAGATTTTTGGCTCCAGATGTCATGGTCTTTGGGCCTCCTGTTCATCCTTTGCTTGTAAGATTTCTACAAATCACACTACCACAATTACACCCCTGCCCCTTTTCTTGTCCCTTCATGATTATCCAGATCTTGATCTCTCTCTTGGTGGTAACTGGGCAAATTTAAGTTCTTGAGGACATTTTGCCAACTCTCCAAAAGGCTTGTTTAGTTTCAGAGCTGGAGAGGAAGAGGAGGCACAATGTCTTCAAGAACTTCAGGTAGTAAATACAGTGTCCACTTGGATCAAGATGTGAAAAGCTGTGACCTGGATAAGTAAGATTTTTTTGTAGTAAACTGTGTAGAGACATAAAACAGCCAGGTGGTACTTTTACCTCTCTAGTTCATGCCAACAACTTGCAAGCTACTTCAGCTTCTGATCGACTCTGTTCTTACAGTACAAATACTCAACCAGATGAAACCCAGATAAGTGCATATCACAGTTCTGTGCCAGCTACACACCAGATTTTTCTCTTTCTTTCCAACAGCATGTAACTAAGGAACAGTTGGCAGGATGTGTAGAGCACTAACATAAAAACAATAGGCCATCTGTAAAATGTGGATAATTTAGTGAGAGATGTATTTTTCTAGTGAAGGATTTTGATGGGCATTTAACTTTAATAGTAGCTGTCAAGAAATGTTCTTCACCATCTTTTTTTTTAACCATCTTTTATTATAATTACATTATAAATACATTGTGGACTTTCATTTGAATACCCTCTCCTTTCCACATCTTTGGTTCTCATTTTCTAAAACAGTCTAAGTAATTTAACTCACAAGTGAAACCCTGAATCAAGGATGTAATTTGTTGAAGAGTTGTCTGCATAACCAGACCTGCTCTGTGAACTCACTGCATAGTGCATTTAGAATTTGTTTCATACGTTTTTCATCAGTGATGCATAATTTTTAGTTGATGCTAACAGTTGATAAAGTGTAAGGCCTAATTTTGTGTCAGGATCATGGAGTAAGTCATATTTGTCAATAACTGAAAATATATTTTAGGTAGTATCAGAGGCAGATACAGCCATCAGATCTCAAACAGTTATTTTTAAGATACACCGGTCTTCAAAATTACAGCCAATACTAATACTGCTTTTTTGAAAGATGAGTTTGTAGTGCCTTGTGTTGATTTATGAGCTTTGTTATTGGAGGTGTTTTAATTGTTTGAGGTGATTCCTTCTCAAAAGATGTCACTCAAACATGTTAACTCTATGGTGTTTTCCACAGATGGTTTTAGGTAGGGATGGGTGATTGTGCTAGCGGTTATTTTTCCTATAATGTCAATTCTTATTTGATCATACAAACTGACTCGTTGTAAAGCCCCACCCTGAACAGAAAGTGATCCTCTATCAAGTCCCGTCATTCTTAGAAACAGTTACTAGGTTCGACACAATCTTCTGTTGCTGGCTCTCTCCCATTTAAAGTAATTGAAAATAACTTTCTTTTTGACTAACTTTAATTCATGTTTAATTGATTTGATTCCAATATTGACCTCTAGCCCAAGAAACGGACATTACAAATAACAGAAGTGTTGTTCAGTCATTCTTCTTTGAAATCCAACTCTTCCAACAATTGGAGGTCAACTCAATCACTTCGTTTCACAGAAATAAAAAATACAAGCAGGCTGCCATGTGTGAGATGGGGATTGAGAAGAAGACAGCGAACCACTGGTGTGTTTCTTTTGGAAGTTCAGTTTAATGTGGAAGGAGGAGAGTTGTATGTGTGCAAGTGTTTGTACAGACTTTGTGGTGAACCTTAAGATGTTTACAGAGATGTGTGCTGATATCTGCCAACAGTAACTGTAACAAAGCACATGAAATGATTAAGAGAAGTGAGAAGAGTGTTCGGGTTGTATGGCAGTCTTGTCATCTAATTAATGAATTTTAATTTGTTTTTCTTAAAGCTGAGGAAGTGTGACTGACACAGCAGCTGGGATTGTTGTGAAGCAAATAAGTAAACACCTCAATGCATTGTGTCCTGATTACAAAGGGGAACTACAAACAAGGAAGGCATCATCGTCATTTAAAAATGAGATAGCACAGTGGTTCTCAAACTTTTCGTGGCCTGTACCCCTTCAGACATTTGACCTCCAGCCATGTACCCCCTACTCTCACGCACTTATAGCGACACATAAGAAACGTGTCTGTAAGCCTGCTGCCACCACATGCATAACATACAAATAACATCTCTAAAAGTGATTTATTTTTCACAAAATAGATTTATTTACCAGCAATTTCAGTGGGCAACACCAGTTCACTTTTGAAAAATGAAAGTTACATTTCTGGGACATACTCAGTTATGAACTTGAAACTGTTACAAACTCACCACAGCTCTAATGAGAAGGGTGTCTGACTGACTGAACATAATGTTACTATAAGAATCTTAGACAATTCAGGACGGATTTCCTTCTCTAAGTTGCCTCACAAATCCAGCCTCTCTGCCAACACTTCAGGCCTTTATCAAAGTATACAAACATTTGCCAGTTTGAACTTTAACTACTGAAACAACTGTTTGAAACCCGACAGGCATTCGCGTACCCCCTACGTAACTTCACATACCCCTGGGGTACGAGTACCCCAGTTTGGGAATCACTGAGATAGCATATGCAGTATGTGTGAACTAAGATCATTATTTCTTTTGTTTAATCATACAGGCCAAATTATGGCTGTCACTTTAGACTGAACTTTGAGCTGAAAGTCCTTATTCAAACTGTAAATAAATATTAAAATATACAATATACAGTGCAGCAGCACATTAGATCATTGGACAGAGAGCACACTCCCAGCACAACCTGACTATCTATTGATCTTCTGACTTCTACAGCAGGAAGTACACCTTGAGAAAATGGAGGACAGGCAAAGTGACCCTAAGTGAACAATAATGATAGCAATTAAGCACTTTGGGCTCCACACTGCTGATGAAAAAATGATTAAAAAATTACCATCCTGTGTGTTGATAATATGCAAAGCAGCTGGCCCACTCCTTATCCATAATAAATCCAAGGAGCCCATTTGTCGGCCTTCCACCCTAATGCAACGGCAGAGGAGTGCTCAGCCCACTGCAGCCACATCTTCTTCAGTAGGCTACAGCCAGAGGTGTGGAAAAAGGCAATCACAAAAAAGATAAGACATATGAAAAGACATGTAGCCCACTGGTGTGGCCTTGGGATAGGTAAATAGTAAAATAGGAGGGGTTTAAATATCTCTTGTTATCAGAGTGCATGCTAAAAAAAAACTGTTCAAGTTTGATTTTTGGGAAAAGTGACAGCCCTTGCTATAGAGTTTGGCAATTAATCAAATTTGATTCTTAGTTACAATTACTGCCTTCCACAGTTATGGAAACTGAGTAATCGATATTATACGATTGCTGTGTCACATGAGTTGTTGAACTTTTTTGTTGTCTTTTTCCATTATTATTAGCATTATTTTGGAGCATTTGCATTTTTACATGTATTTTCTATGCATCACCAGTTCTTTAATTTTGGAAATGATAGTGCCAAAAGCTTATGTTCAATAAAAGCATGTGGTGTGTTTTAAAATCAGTGTATAATCCAGTTTAATGATTGTGATCTTAGTATTTATTAAAATTATTGCAATTTAGGATTTTTTAATCAAGCCGCCCTAGCCTTTGCCCAAATCAGTATTGGCTGATTGGTCAATGCACCCTTGCATTCCTACTAGTTGATCCCACTTATTGGTAAAAGAAAAAGAAGCTACACAAATGCTTAACTAAGGCTTACTTTGCATGTGATAACACACTGCTTTTTCTGAGTCCTTTGTTGTTATGTGTTTGGATGAAATTCAGGCATGTCATTTTATTAGCAAGCCCATGGTAATCTCAGTAAGATGAAGAGAGAAAAGAGAGAAAAATGTCTTCCTGTCATGGTGCTCTGAGGTGAGCATGTGTACACAGCTGCCTCACTCGATGACTTTGAGAAGTTCTACAAGACCTCACCCAGTCAGGCAAGCTGGATGTGAGCGATTCGAGGCAGACAGAGATATCATCCATCAGCCACTTCACCTGGGCCTAATGGCTTGCCGCAGACAGCCATGTTTGCCTGTTTTTGATGTGCGCGCACCACATACCCACCTACTCTTATTATGTCAGAATATCAGCAGGCAGCACAGTGTCAGGGCCCACAAATGGATTTTCTAATCCACTTGTTTGTTGGAAGTTTTTTCAACCCCCCCACCCCTCCACTTAGATTATGATACCCAAGCCAAAAATGTACTTAAACAGCAGCTTTGCCTTTAGACTCTTCTCTGTCAGGCCCCTCCTCCCCCATGGCTGTCACACTGTGTTTTGACAGACTGAAACAGAGAAACAGATGCAGGCAGGAAAGGCGAAGGACATCAGGAAAGCTCAAATAATGAGATGTCAAGCAGGGCAGACCATAATTGTTAATTACATTTATTCCAGTGCGTTTGGAATGCAGCCATGATGCTTTCAGGAATATAAAGTGGTGTCCTCAACATGTGCCAGGTTTAGCCTTTTAAATGGGCCCTGAGTGATCAGTCCTGAAACTCAATAAGTAGACTCTTATTTCATTCTGCAGGCAGGCTACACACGACCATATAAGGAGAAAAGACAGACTTTTAAGAGCAAGATGAGTAAAGTCTTGACAGCTTTAAACTAAATGAAAAAATGTAATTGCTAAACCGGCTGCCAATGTGTCATTAGTCTGTTTTAACACACCAGAATAAATCTCAGCCCTGCAGCAGAGTTTGAGCTGTAAAGTGTACATTAAACTGTTTTATGTGAGCTTGAAATCTTGCCCAGGGCGTTTACTTTGACTTAGACATGTTTGCTTGTTTTGTTCTTTAATTGACAGATTAAGTGACCTTTCCTCAACTTTGGAGCTCCATTTGAACTTATGCTGCCAGAAAATGATAATAATCACTTTCAGAACATCTGAAAGCAATTAAAATGTGCTGAGAAAAATCTGTTTGGGAAGTTTAAAAAGTGGGTTAATGCACTTCAATTTGCAATCCAAATCTAGTTCAGATTTATTTAAATATATAAAAAACATTTAGTTTACCGCATTACAAAACAATCACAGACAGGAATGTAAAAAAAGGGAAAAAACAGGAAAAAGTAGTCGGTAAAAGATATTGAAACAGATGGAAAGGAAGGGATAAAAGCCAACTCAGAGGCAGAGCCAAAACCAAGAGAATAAAATAGCATATCAAGGTTTGATTTATATTTCTACAGTGCTAAATATTTATTCTAGAAGTTGGCAAAGCCTTGAAGTTCTAGGGAATATGTATTAGAGGTGTTGGAAAAGATCAATTAAAATCAGATTTACAAATCTAAATTAGAAGATTCTGAATTGCTTCTAAACAACCAAAACTGACTTTTAAAAAACGCTTTTTCTTTCATTTCCAATACATTGTCTCAACAGTTTTAGCAGGTGGTTATCATGCAAAAACTGTCCTGGAAATCTGTCCTCTTTGCCTTTGTTGGTATGAATAATGTACATGTGGTGCTTTTCCATTTTTGCTATCCGCTCAACTCAGTTTGACTCCACATGGTTTGGTTTCTCTGCTTAATTTTTCATTACACAGTAGACTTTGATAGTACCTGTTTAAAGTAGGACAGGTTGTTGGCACTGAATGTGCCAAAAGCACTGTTTATATTGAAACTGCAATTATAAGCTATGAGCTGTAAAAGTCTATTTTTGCCATTGTGTTTAAATACAATTCAATCTGTTTTCTAATTAAATTAGACTATCTTAAACAATAAAATAATCATAGCTATTTTTTTATATTATACATTTTTTATATTAAACAATTTCATGATAACAATATCGCGATATTTATTAAAGATAATAAATGCTTTGGTAAAATAATCCTAAATGACATATGGGGAGGTGTACAGACTTCCTGCAACAGTAACTGTAAGAAAAATGTACAAGAAAATAATAAATCTAAATGATAATGAAAAAAGGCAACTAAATGATAGTGTGGAATGATATGACCTAAATTTTATAACAGGGTGTTTTTCATTTATTTTTCTTTTTTTTCTGCAGCAATGATGTCATAACTAAACAACTGAATAACTGAATAAAGAAAAACACCCTGTTTTTAAAATGAATTGTCAAGATCCACTGCTCCAACTCACCCCTAAAATCAAGCCCATTATTTCACAAACTTGTGCCTGTGTGAAAAAAATCACACTGTGATGTTTTCATCAGTCTCTGATCTCAGATATAATCTGTTGAGTTTTGTTAAGCGGCTGTTTTAAAACACACAGTTTCCTGTTACAGTTGTTCTCATGCTTTCAAAATAAAAGCATTTGCCCATAGGTACAGATAAGGCCTTTTATTGCGAAAGTCAGTCATTATTTATTGAGAACCAGCCAGATTTTTACCTCTGCCAAGGAGGTTATGTTTTTGCCGGCGTTTATCTGTCTGTCTGTCTGTCTGTCTGTCTGTCTGTTTGTTTGTTTGTGTTCAAAATAACTAGAAAAGTTCTGAACGGATTTGGATGAAATTTTCAGGAATTGTCAGAAATGGTTTATGGAAGAACTGATTAAATTTTGGGGGTGATCACCGTCTGGATCCAGGAATTTTTTAAAGGATTCTTTAACATTGCCAGATAGGACCATTTTCGCCAAAGTGGACCGAAACTGCTTGGCGGAGGTCTGCGCTCTCTGAGTGCTTTTCTAGTTCTGCATGCTTTGCATTGATCAAAGCATTTTGATTTTTTTTTTTCTGTGTGTAGCAGTGGCTGCAGCTCCCTTTCTCTCCTTCACACTGAAAACTCGCTTTGAATTCCCTGTTTTGCTCATTCTCATAAGGTGACAGCCCTAATGTCAATCAATCAATCAATCAATCAATCAGTCAATCAATCAATCTATCAATCAATCAGTCAATCTGTATTTGTATAGCACCAATTCATAGCAAGTGTTATCTCAAGACACTTTACAAGACAGCAGGCAGAAAACAAACTCTTCATTTTATGGATACACAGATATGCATATATACATATAAAAATACCACATATATACAAATAAATACATCCAACACCCAACATGAATCTATATAGCCAATCATGAATCCCTCCATCATGGCGGCAAGAAAAAAACTCTGTTTGGCAGTAAGAAATCTTGAAAGTGGATCCCAGTCTCATGATGAACAGCCATCCACACTATGCTGTGTTGGATGTGTGGGCCAAGGAAGGGAGGTGGGGACAGACCAACACAGACCAAACTCCCCTAAAAATGAACAATGTCATCTGCAGTCTTTAGTATTCATTCATCAATAATTTTGACTGGATGGGAGTATTTTACAAGGTTGCTTTAAGTAGAAGTTAAACTGCATGCAACCTACATGGACACTCTGAAAACCAGAAATGTGGTTCATGTTGTGCAAGTACTTTCTGTTTCTGTAGTGCTGTTCTTTTGTCTTTTATCCTTATAATAAAAAATGTTTCTTGTGAAAGTTGACTGAACATGCTGCCAGCTTGCTGCTTTAATTGAAATCTAAAAAGAAACTGTCAATCATTCTCCTATTCTGCCACTCCAAATGTTTCTGCAGCAAAGACAAAGACTCTGGAGCAGTACAAACACAGCTCTGTTTTGGAATCAACATCTCCTCGTCTGATGTACATATACCTTCCTAGTTTACTTGCCACCCCCAAACCATCTGCTGTCAGACATTGGTAATTAGTTTTATGGTGTTCTTGGCAGCCTGAGGATGGCTTCACGATAATTACCCCTTTATTGTTTTTGTATTCTATTGTTAATGTTGTTTTGTGGCTTGTCCTAATTAAAAGTTTGGTGCATTTGCAGTATTAACACACGCCGCTCTTTTTGTCCTTCTTAATAGTTTATCCTGCAGAGCTAACATTAAGAGAGTGATGGATGGACAGGAGCAGGTATAGACTAGTATGGTGGAGTTTTTAACCACAGCCTGTGATAACAAAAAAGACTTTCCAAGTTTGCTGGCATGCCTATCTCTGAGGAGAAACTATCAATATTTTCTGCAAAAGCCTATTTTTATTTGTGGGTTTCTCAGCTTTTGAAACAACCTGTGTCTCTCCCCTCTTCACATTTCTCTGACACTCCTCTATTACCTTCTGTGGTGCTGTCCCCAGAGCAGAGAGAGTCAATATTCTCCCTGCTTCTCTCACCGTGCTGTTTGTTTTAATGGCTTTTAAGTTGACGGGCAGGCCTGAGCTGGCTTTCCCGTCTTTTAAAATGTGTTGTCGGAGAGGTCTCTGGTGCAGAGCCTCGGTCATCGTCACAGCCAAATCCACTTACACACAACCCAATAAGCTCTCTCATTCAACAGCACGCATTAACCTGAAGTAAAAGCTCTCGAGGTTAAATGGAAGACAGGACAGAGAAAGATCAGCTCCAAGTGGTATCAACACAAAAAATCCATCTTAAAGCTTTTAAGATACAAGTTTTCACTAATCATGGAGTCAAGGGATGAAGTATGATTTGGAAAATGTCATATGGTGGCCGTGAAGTGCAAAACACTACAACAAACTAGTAGTGCTTCAAGAGCACAACCCTCCACCATGGCATTTCTGACACTGTTAGCTAAGCTATTACTGAAACTGTGAGAAAGTGCCTTAAAGGACAATGTTAAGAAAAAACAATTCCTGGAGCTGCAGCTACCCACATGAGCTGTATAAATACTGCAGCTGCTTCCTAAACTACTTCAGCTGTGTGATAAAATAACCCCTTTGCTTGTTTTATTCCAGTTGTTGGGTCATTTGTGTTCTAACTGCAACCCAACTAACCTTGCAGCGCAGATGGATCAGCCTTATTCAATGTCTATAATCAGAAAGACCCATCTTGCCAAGCTCCAACTTACAACGATTGTGAGCCACAAAAGCAGCCCGGCTCAATCACTGTCCTTTGGTGCTGGAAGAGGGGGGAGCTACGATTGAGACAACAGCAGGAAGTGACTGCTTGCAGTTAGCAGTTTTATCAGATCTGAACTGCATTTCTTTATTAAAAGAAAAACAAAAATCTCCATAGAAATGATATTTTTGCTCTACTTATGACATGTTTTGATGAGAGTTTGATTTACGAAGTGGCTTATGTTCTGTCCTTTACAGTTCTGCAGTAGCTCCCGCCTACTGCATTATCTGTTTGGCCGGCCAGTCATCCAATCAACAGCCAGATATGCTTTGAATGCTCTGCCCATTCTCAAACACTTTCTAAAGGCTCTTTCCCTGATAGACTTTTGAGATACTGTATATTGAATAGTCCATCTGATGTGTCCAGTTTCAAACCAACCGCTGCAGGGTTTGATTTGAACCTTTTCTGAGCTCTCAGCAGGCTTATTTTATGCCAAATCAGAGTTATGGTTGTTGTTCACATTTGTGAACCAGGACAAATTGTGAAGGTTTAATTTATAGAAAAGGATGGAAATTGATTCAAGTTTATTGGTTCTAATTCCATTAGTAATTCTGCTTATCCTTGAGATTCTTTAACAATTTCCCATATTGATTTTTGTGGATATTCTGTGTAGCCTAGATTTTCAGCGGCAACAGTGTCAAATACATGGCAAACCTGACATTCAATGCTATGTTAGATAGATTAATGCTTTTACGGGTTAACGGTGCCCCCCCCCCCCCCCCCCCCCCCCCCCCCCCCCCCCCCAAAGATTATTCATTATTAATCTACTTGGGTAAAATCAGGCAACAATATTGACCACTTGTGTCTCCCATATGCCACGATTACACTTTTTTATTTTTGGTTGTCATTTCTGCTGACTGCCTCTGGTTAGAATGAGACGTCTTTGATTTTCAAAAGCATGCAGGACATGAACAAGTGGAAGGACCTGAAAAAGGAATTGTTTGGCATTAAGAATAATGAAATTGATTCCTTGAGGGAGTTGTTATTCATTCTCAACTGGAGTTGGTTTAAGACTCCCATCCCTAGTTACTGAATGACCTCTTGGAACAATCCAGTATTCAAAGGTCCCTGAACATTTTTCTTTAAAACTTGCCCACCATTGAATGTTTGTCGACATTCAAAGGTTCATCCCATAAACAGTTTTATCCAGTCTATGGTTTTCCTTTATCTTTAGTCTTTCACCGTATTAGCATCAGTCAATATTTGAAACTCTTTTTGTATGGACCAGTCAGATTAGGTGTGAGAGTCTTTGTGTCATAAAATAAAGTACATGAGTGAGAAGAATTTGTAGTTTTGTAGTTTTTCCTTGATTATTAAATCACAGACTCTGGGGAAATGTTATTTCCATTTTTCTCTCAGACTCTTTTTTTGTACAATTGCTTGCCTTTGGCAGGGCGCTGTGAAGTAGTGAGGGGTAAGTGTGATACAGCCTGAATGACTGATTACTGGATCTGTAAATCCCTGTTTAACTGGAACTTTGGAAAAGCAATCAAAACATTTTTCTCAGTTTCAGTCTTTTGCTGTTTCTCTGCCCCTGTTCTGCAGCTTATCAAGTGTCAGTGAGATAACAGAGTTTCGGATGACGTATAACAGACAGACTTGCGTCCGTTTGGTGCACGGGAAGTGTTACAGCTACATTTTTCTGCAAACACAACACAAGGCCATTTCTGCTCAAAACACTTAGATTAAGGGGTGTATTTTCCTCTAGAATTGGTTGACATCTATGTTCATTTTAAAGATAAATGATGATTGAGGCAGTCAGCTGTCACTTTGACTAAACATCAGTGGCCTTAGTCATAAGGGAGGACTTCAAATATTCATATCAACTCAAAGATGTGGCATGTCCATTTGTATCTCTAAAATATTCAAATGAGGAAGGCATGGTGCGTCTATTGCAGAATATGGTGGTAAAGCCCCACTGGATAGAAGACAGCTAGAAATAGGGCTGCACACTATTTGAACCTAAGAAAATGTTGCTCTTATTAATGTAATTTATTTTGTGTTGCAAGATCATATTTTCATGACTTCATCCTACCGTTGGTGAATTCAGCCTTGAATGACAATTATTCCTAATTATTTTCTGTAGTTGGCTCTAACAATAATATGTATGCCTTCTGACCTCAAGATATTATTAATGAAATGTTGAGTCTGAGGCACTGGGTGCGTTTTACTTGCGTGACTGCAGCGGCATGTGCATGTTTACATTTTCATTTGTTTTAAGATTTATATATATATAATGCTTAACTAACTATGCTTTTTTCCATCTGTAAAAATCAGATGAAGTTGAAACCTGCTTGATACCATAGCAACAAAGGTCGTATTGGGTAATTTTTTTAAAATTTTGATTATTAATAATTTCAGTTAGCCCCACGCATGCTGTCTATATGGCAAAAGCATTGGGAACACTTGAAATAGTAGGCTGAACTGATAAGGAGCAAGAATTTCCTTGCCAGCTCTACCCACTTTTTCAAATGTTAGCAATTTATACAGTAATGACAGGGCTTTCCCTTTGTTGGTTAAATGTTTGAATATGCAAAACCATCAATTATCTTAATGTTTCCCACTATTAAGATCATTAGATTTTGTTTTTTGAGGACATTGTATATAGGTAAGTGACAGGATGCCAAAATTGTCTTTTGGACTGCATGTTTTTTATTTAAAAAAAGGGTATAAAGAACCTAAATTATGTTTTTTTGTTTTATATGCCCTGTAGTGTGTCAAACAAATTAGGAATACTCCGTCTTCCCCTGTCTACATTAGCTGTCATTGCCACATTCTAACATTATTTTGTTGTCAGTTTAAGCCCTCTGGCTTGTGGTATCAAGCCCAGTGTTGAGCATATGGTAGAATGATTACAAAGTTATTGAAAACAAACTGAGCAGCACTGATCTGACCAGTTACCAAAGACATGACCTAAAAACCAAACAGAGCAGACTGAGCACACGTTGGGAAGGCAGTCTGAAAGGGAAAGGAGCTCAAGAAGAGCGCCAGAGATGGATAGAGAACACAGGTGGATCAGGGGTAGTCTGTATACCAAAACTTTTGGGGTTTTGAGATATAGACTATATAGGTATATAGGGTTTTGACTATTAGTGGTAATGAACATGCCCCAGTGGTCATTAGAATTGAATATTAATCAGAGTTAAAGCAAAGTATGGGCTATGTAAAGAAATAAAAATACCGTACGTACTTAGTTGGTGTCTCATATGTGTACACTTTCCCTTTAAAATGTGTTGTGACTGTTATTAAGTGTTTTTAATCATATATTTATGTAATCAATTGGTGTTTTGGGGGATGTTTTTATAGCCACTTACTTTCAAGAAGAAGATGTGGCCTCAGCTTTTCAGTGCAGTGCTCTGATGTTTACTGCTTACAAGGCTGAACAAACACCTGGCTCGGGGAGATGGCATATACTATATATGTTTTTCTTTATGTCAGGGAGTTTGCAGAAAGGCTAGATTGTTTTGTATAAAAGTCCTCCAAAAATGTATTTTGTTTGCTTATTTACCTTTAGTAAAAACTAATTTCAAGACAGTGTTTTATTTATTTAAGTATAAAATTGGCTTGGGTTCTCCTCCCTCCATTGAGCAGAAAAACAAAAATTTACACAACCATTTTCCTCTAATTTTCCCACAAATCTGCTCTTCTTAACAGGTTGCTTCTACATTACTCCCAATTCCTTAGCCTAAATGTCAAAACATTACATATTTGCACTGGCTAATGACCTGTGCTGACAAGACAGAGGGCTGCGGCTATCTCTTTATTTAACACACGGGGAGTAATGATTTGCACTCAGAGGGGGCTCCGGTGAGGGCCGGACATCTCCGTCTGTGTCCTTTAATAGGCTCTGTCTCCACTGATTAGGAATTGTTGACAGGGGAAGTTGTAGTGCCGAGCACCAGATGGAGCCCAGAGTTTCTTCTCCTCATTTATTACCTCCTACCTAATCTGTGCTTATGCTTGGAAATTACCAGCCCATACACACATGCTGAAAAAAACACACACTCTTTTCTCGCTCATTATGTTTAATATCAGATGGTGAAACAAACATTGTTAAGTCATAGGGGACAGTTTGGCTTTCTTTCCTCCCACGCCTCCAACAAAATTTCTTGGTCTCAGGGCCACGCTGGCAATCTAACTCCCTCATCATTACACGCCGGTTCACAGCACAGCATCAGGACTCCTCCATTCGGAACCAAGCTGGAACCAAACTAATTAGCCTGTCATTTCTATTCTCTTGTCTTTGAGGCTGCTGGATTTTCTGTGATTAGTTTCTTCCATGTCATTTCCAAAATGGTTCATAGGCCGCAAACTCTTTTCTGTCTAAATTAATCAACAGTGTCCTTTCTTCTTCTCTGCTATAAAAAAATAAAAGTCCAGTCCTTGAGCTAATTGTAGAGCATTGGCTCTTTCTCAAAGTCTTTTCCTTCCACAAGACAAAGAGGCCTAATTCTCTCTTTTGAATCACTGACAGTCACCTCCTTTTTTCTAGGCCTCCAGAGATCACAATCAGTTTCACCCTCAGCCACTAGGGGTTGAAACTGACCTGCACCTTTTAACCTGTGCTTGTACACAAGCTGTACTACCATAATGTAGGAGGGAACGCATAATGAATAGCTCTGTCTTCCTCTGGGTGCTGAGGGCTAAATTAATTTGTATGAAAGTCAAGGATAACTAATGGGCAACCTGGATGAATAATACAATAAAGGCTCCGTTCTTCCACCGAAACTCAAACACACAGGCATATTTGATTATATACATCCCTCTTAATGCATCCCCTATGCAAAAAAAGGAGCCTAATGGCATACTAATGCACAGCGTAGCCATTATGCATGAGCTGTTTCAGCCTAAGCCACCATGAAAGCCAATCAAACCATAGCCCTCCAAATTCCACTGTGTGCCTTATTTTTCTGAACAGTTTATTCTTCTGAAATCAGCAATTAATGGCATGGAGTTAATTGCCGCCTGAACTGCAGATGACCTCCTCTGCTCCTTTTCCACGGCGTGTATACCCTGAGAGGAGGGAATAATAGATGTACCAGGGAGGAAGGATGTGCTCAGAGGATTATTCTTGGCTCTTTTGTAAAGCCAGTCTGTGATTTTTTTTTGGAGATAAAAACCAAGGCCGAAATAAAGAAAAGCTGCCTGAAATAAATTTAAAGGTTGTATCCATCAGTATGGGCAGAATTCAAAGTCACAAAGACGAGCTCTTCAAAGGAATTCTTCGCTCCAGAAATTTCCCCTCAGCTTTGTCTCTATCCATCATACATGGTCGTTAACCTGTGACACGTGGCAACCATCCACCAATCATCCCCCATCATAAATCACTTTTTCCCAGGAAACAATACTGTTCCTACACCTCACAATGCAATCCCACATGGGAGCGGAGAAATCAAAGCATGCGGTCACATTGTCCTGTAACAGTGGGGAAGGAGCCGCTGTTCGTTGCATGAGACAACAGTTGCATAATCAACCCATGTTAGCCGATACGTGCAGCCCCCTGTGCATGCAAGCTCTAGCCTTAATCGGCTATGATTATAACTAATGACGATAATGATGTACATTTTCTCCCCAGCAGGACAGTGCAATTAGGATCACACGAATTTAGTGGCTCCTCTGGGCCAGGCATAACCCTCTGCCCTTACCCTCTTTCTCTCAGTGTTGTTACATGTATGTGCTTGTATGTACTATGTTTGTGTGTAAGTGTGAGTCTGTAGTAGTTTGAATATAATATTACATGTTTTTTTTTTCTTTTAAGGTGTTATTGAATTTGTGACAAAAACAACCGCTTAGTGTTTACGTTAATCTAATCTGTAATTAGCTCTACTTGTTGAGACGTTAATTTACCACAACCAACTGAAACACCTTTTCTTTTCTAACCCTAATTATACAATCACTTCTTTTGTTAGCAGTTTTATTGGTAAATGTAACAGTGCAACAGAGTCTGATGTCCCTGTGCGCTTCTCTACTAACATGTGGTTTAGAGTGTTTTTTACCTCCGCCAAGGAGGTTATGTTTTCGCCAGGGTCTGTCTGTGTCTGTTTGTCTGTTAGCAAGATAACACAAAAACTACTGGATGGATTTACATTAAAAAAATTTTTAGAGGTGTGGTTTGGTCCAAGGAAGAAGCCATTACAGTTTGGTGGTGATACACCTATTTATCAGGATGCAAAAAATTCCCAAATTTTGCGAAAAATCCCATAAGTTAACATGGGCTGTATTTTAAAAAAATCAAATTTCTGACATCACTTTATGGATTCGCATCAAAATTTATAGGATAATATATAATAATATAACTCTATCATCACAATAAATTTCATCTGGATCCGATCCAGATTGACGTCATAAAAAAACATTGAACTTTATAATCAGCTGCTCAGAGGGTTTTGCCCCCTTTATGTCATTATGGGAATTGTAGTTTATTTGCAAACTCACGTCAACGTTTTTCAAGCCTATGTCACTACATTACCCAGCTGCCCTTGCAATGCCAGCGGATGAGTTCTCCACATGGACAGACATGAGCGGTGACTCAGCCGTCATATCGGAGCGTGTGGTGATCTAGTATTGTATCTTGGTGGAGGTCTGCACTCTCTGAGTGCTTTTCTAGTATTTTGTTGTATTTATTTTTCTAAGAGCTGAGATCCACCATTGAATTACCTGAAGAAACAGCCACTTTGGGCTAGCCTGGCACGCCAGATACAGAGTTCAACATAAAGTATATGATATATATATTATTTTTTTATTGCAAGTCCATTCAGGCAACTGTCCATACAAAGTGTTCGGGAAGGGCGGGAAGGTTTTTCTGTCAATCAGATTTATTACAAGTAAATTAAATGATGTAGTAGGTGGGTTATACTACTGTGAAGTTCAGTACATGATGTCAGCCAATTTAACTCTTGCCAAACCTGTGAGAAGAGGAGCATAAATATCCTCTGCATGGAGAATTGCTTTTATTTATTTTTTTTGTTCTTCATTTAATAAAAAAGTATTGTCCAGAATAAAGAAATATCATCCATTTCTGTTAAAAAATACTACTAAAGCAGGTAACATCAATGCTAATCTCTGGTCAAGCAGCTGTTGTTTACAGGCTTGCAGATGATCCGGCAGTGGCTCTGCCTGATTATACACATTGAATTAGGTGGATCCAGCTGCACTGCAAGGTAAATTATTGGCCCTGTTTATCAAACATTAGCTATGTGCAGATATTGTTAGCTCATTGTTAGCCCATTGTGTTTAATCAGTGTAATGCTAAGTAGACCCAACTGCTAAATCAACCAAAAGGGCAGAAGAAGTAAACTGTTGAAAGTAGAAGGTTGATGATTGTCGTCGACTTGAAAATCCATTTCACATTGTCTGACTTAAGCAAACTTTTAAAAATAAAAAAAGAGATTAATCTGAATTGTATTGCATCATGTTGTAGTAACTTAAGTGATTTTCACTCGCAAATCGTTGTTAGATTTGTGGAAATACCTCCCACTGTAAGTTATCTCTTTGTCATGTGATGCTTTCTCCAGAGGAGAAAACAAAACTATTGCAAACATAAAAAAAACACAGACATGTTCAATGAAAAAAAAAAAAAAATTAACACTTGACATTGAACAGTTCCCGGATTGAAAAAAAGTCATTTCCTCAGGTGTAATATGCAGCGATGCCGGATCAAGTCAACCTGGGAAATTTTTCTCCAGCACTAGATGCTGTGCAAAGCAAGCTCACTTATTTTATATTGAGTCCATTTACAGACACCAAACTTGCAGAGCCGCGAACATGTTTGCCACACCAGTGTGCAGTAGTTTATATCAAACACAGTGCTACACACACTAAAGTGCCGTTCTGTCAGTTTGTGTGTGTGTGAGTGCTTCCGCTTTTTGTTGTTTGTTGCTGGATGTCTGCTGAAGGCGGAACTTACCATGTCTGTGTCGCAAATCACTTTTTCACTCTACTTTTATTTATCTCCATCAATCTCAATCAGCCATTGATTTCTATGAGATTGATAAATTGACAGTATGTTTTATGTCTCTTTTGAGGGATATACTTCTATGCTCAAGACAAAAAGTTTATGCCAGGAGGACTTCTCCCTCTCCCCTCTTTACAGTGCTAGTAGCTCCGTCCCCCCAACCCTCAAAAGAGGTACCATTGTGATGTTCTACTGTTGTTTTGTTGGCAGTTTATGCTCATTGACCCAGAGTGGTACCCGGTTGAAACGGAAAGACCATAGATGAATGCTGAATAGTTGTCAGTAAGGTGCAGAGCAGTGCTGTTCTGACCTATAAGAGTCAACCAATCAGAGCAGGCAGGGCCAACTTGGGAAAGGGGGTCATAAAGTTGCAGGAGCTCCAGTGGAACATCTTCGACAGAATACAGCTGGATCAGAAGTACTCAGTATGTAATAACTAGAAGGTTTTTTGTACATTAGTGATTGGGAATGTGCTCATGCACTCATCAAAAATGGATATATGAACCCAGGGTAGGGTACAATATGGGCTCTTTCAAAAGTTTTTCCGTTGGAGCAATGGACAGCATATTAATTCAGGGAAACATGTGCATGCATGTGCTGGAAGGAATTTTTGCCTTTTTGTTGCTCATAGATGACTTCATTATTTATCAAACAGGTCTTCCCTCTGGTGAAATGCTCCCCCTTCAGCTTTCTAAGATGTTTTTGTTTGTAAAATTGCTCAAAAGCCCCCTCGCTTGAAATCACATCTGGACCATCCAGACTCTATATATTGCTTTTGGCCGATCACACTAGATGTCTCACGTGGATTGTGTTTATTTTCAATTAATTACAGAAATGTTATTACATGGTTACACATTTAACAGTCATGCTTTTGGGTCCACAATTTAAAATCAAATGTACCAGCTGTAAAGATGACATTTTTCGCTATCAAACTTTGTTTCCACTGATCTCTGCATTATTATCTTTCACAAATAAACTTGAACTTTAATGTGGTTTTGACATGCTTCTGGTTTTCATGGTTACTGTAGCCATACCATAGCAGAGGATGTTCATTTAAAACAGAGGAAATGTTTTTAGGGTTTACTTTCAGCTAAATCCCATTCCTGCTTTTGATTTTTGTTGCAAATAAAAAGCATACATACATACACAAACATTTAAACACACTTGTGCACACATTGTGTTTGTCAAATCAAGTCACGTTTCCATGGAAACTAGAGTTGAATAAAGAGATTGCCTTAATCACTGGAAAGTAGTACAAACTCTGCTCTCATCCGGCCAAACACTTCACTTTCCAGTATGACTTTATATTCTCTATATGAAATATGTGGAGCTGTTTTATTCTATTACCCAGAGTTGTACATGCTGACATCTGGGACAGCGCTGCAATAAGTTGTACTTGGGGTTAATTAAAAATGTAATGGTCAAGTCTGTATTTGTAATAGAGCTGACAGGAGCTCATAATTCATTCTGATTGATTAGATATTAAACCAGTGGTCTGTATAACCGACAGTCACAGACGGCTATATGAAGCAATTATGACTGAATCAGGCCTGATGACACTTATCTCTGATTGGGACGTGCGTAGAAATCTAAGGATGTTTCAAGACCTCGTTTAGATGTATTCACTATGACACCTCAGATACATTGGCACATGTCATTTCATTACTCTAAACTTTGAACAGAAATTTTAAACTTCTTTAAATCCAAATTAACACTGATAACATGAAACTTTCCAGTCTTTGTCATGGTGTTCTTTAATTAACAGTTTAAGTCAGACTTGCAGTGTGTGCATGCCAGAGATAATAGTGATGCCTCTGTCGGGCTTTTTGTGACCTATGCTGATCACTGATCACCTGTTTGTTAGGTTAGCTGATACAAATACCAGTCATGCTTCATGTTTTTTTAAGTGTGTTTTTAGGCATTTTTTGCCTGTATTTTGATAGTGCAAGCTTGTGAAAAAGGGGTGAGAGAGAGCAGGAGAGAGCACTCAGCAAACAGGCCTCAGGCAGGATCAAACTACATGGGACATGACACCAAACCAACACCTCATGTTTTAGTTAAGTCAAGTCAAATCAAAATTTATTACTAAAGCACATTTAAAACAATCTCAGCTGACCAAAGATTTGCACAGGTGTGCAATATAATCATGCATACACTTAATAATAACAAAAATAGTAATAATAAAACAGTAATGATAATAAAAAACAGCTGTTTGAATTTTTACTCAGAGAAGTACAAAAGGCACTGAAAGAGCAATGCAGTAGGGACCTGCAGGAAGGACAACTGAATTACACAATGTATTGATTCATGTTTTACTTGCATTTATTTATGTGAACTAACAAAGTTATTGACAGAATGAAAATATTAATATTATCTAATGGGCTGAAGAGCTTTAGAAAACTCAATACTTTCAAAAACATTAACTCAGTTACATCATGCAACTTATTATTTATTCAAGATTCAGACAGAATCTGAATTTCCTTCTCTTAACATTACATTTGAAAACATGTACTTAGCCTCATCAAATACTTATTTACAGAGCCAACATAGATATAAACTTGGGGTGAAAAAATTCACAAATTACATTAAAAGTGAAACTTATTCTTGATACTTATGTGTTTATTTTGGGGCTATATCTGACCACCCTAGTCATACCAAGGTATTAAAGATTTCCTATTAACTTGTATCTGCTACAAACCAAACATTTGATTGCCCTGTCATGGAAGAATACACAGAGGCTACAGGTAAGCCACTGGCTAAAAGAAAGTAGTAACTATTATGCTATGAAGAAGTTAACTTATATTTTGAAAGGAGAAATTTAGGAAAAGATTTAAAACACTTTTTTCCCTAATTTTTTAGATTTTGACATGCCTGATGTCATTCTTAAACACTTCCATGGGACAACAAATAAGGGGCTTGCTGTATGTTCACTTAATCAATTTTTAATAATCAAGTGTAATATGAGATAACATAAGTGCTGTAGCTAATAATTTTGTTTCATTCCATTTTAGCTCTTAAAAATTATGTGATTATGCATGCTACCCAGAATGTGTGGTCTCTGCCCAAAGCCTCTCTGTTTTGTTTTTGTTGTTGCTTTGTGTTGTCATACAGTCTTGTCTTGTTTGCCTTTATTACCTCCACCATGGAGGTTATGTTATTGACTGTTTGCAAGGTAACTCAAAAGTTATGAACAGATTTTGCTTGAATTTTGAGGGAATGTTGATAAGGACAAAGTGGTAAGATTTTGGTGGTGATCCAAGACTTTTTTGAAGGATTGGTTAACATTGCGAGTAAGTGTAGTTTTCCACATTTTTGCTGATAACTCAGTAAGTTCTCAACAGACTTTAATGACACTGACATGGTTGGTCATGGTACAAGGAACAAGTGATAACATTTTGGTGGTGGTCTGAGTCTGGATGTAGACCCAAGAATTGTTCAAGGATCTCTTAGCAGTGAAGATAGGGCAGTTTCTCAAATTTTTGATGATAACATGCTAACAGATGTCCCATGCATAAGAATGTGTTTGTATAAGGTTTGCCTTGTCCTGTACTTATGCTTCTACATGGAAATAAACATTCTTGCATACAGAGCCAGAATAAAAGTATCACAATTTGACTGACTGGACCTCAAGCATATCACAAAACTCAACATGCATAAAAGATGCCTTAAATCTAGCAGTAATGGATCATAAACATCTAGTAATTGGCATTATTTAGGGGTATTTAAATACAATAGGGTGTAACTGTTTCTTTTCATTCACAGCTGAGTTTGTAATGCTGAAACACATCCAGCATTTTTAATGTCAGGTATTCTGACGTCTTTCAGTGTCTATTTCACTGTAAGAATAAAAAAAATCCTCAATAACAATAACAGCGGCATCAAATGAGACCACTCTAAAAACATGCTATAATAAATCATTGTCATCTATTTTCCTTGTTTTATTACCATACAAATGTAAACTCTTGTCCCCCCTGAAGACGTAACAAATGTGATTTACTGCTTTATATATATCAGGAAAAAAAAGCAAGTTGTGATTGATGTGCCAGTTCCCGGTTTCTCCCCACCCGTCAGTTAAAAAACTACACAGGCTCTATCTGTGTTTCCATCCCCGTCCCCTGAGGCACGGCTCTGATGTGAATGAACTGAAGAATTATCACTGTGGGAAAAGATGGTCACCTGTCTACTGTATGGGGAATTTATTGCATTTTTTTCTCTCATTCTTGTGGTATTTATCTGCATTTATTGAGAGAAAAAGAAAAGGGGTAAAATAGGAAAAAGGAATACAGAGCTTGCACCAAATATAAGGAAATGGGTAATGATTTAATGTGAACCCAGCACCAACCTCACAGATAAAACAACTAACTCAAATGCTGAGATCATTATTTATTTTGCAATATATATATTATTGCATGTTGTATGCCACTAAAATTTCAATGCTGATGTGTACTATAAAATAGAGTGCATTTATTAAGCACATTTTTTCTTTGGCCTTATTATTCATACTCTTGGGTACCGAAAGTTTCACAGGTTTGAGGAATTGATAAAGGGACATGAATTATGGGGTCTGTCCCAATTCTGCCCCTTTCCCCTTGTCTTACCCCTTACCCCTTGGTTTTGCGCATTCATGTCTACTGAAGGGGTGTCCCAATTCTCCGTAGGGCTAAGGGGAAAGGCTAAGACGAAGGGCTACACAGCCCTTGAAACGAAGACAGATCAGGACCTCACTTGAAAGGAAGGGGTATGAGAATTTCCCATAACACACCTTGCCCGCTGGCAAGAAGGCAGCATGGAGACCGAAGGTAGTGCATAATTATAAGTAATTTTTAAATATTCAAGTAAATATTAATCATGTTTTGAATTGTTGGTCGTATTTTAAAATTTCTTGTTATAACGAGCTAGCTTTCGCAGCTGTAGCTCCGGCTATTGTCACATCTGCCTATGACACAGCCCGCGAGCGTCTTTAGGTGATGATGTAAAGGGAATCGAGTGACATCTCATTTCTTGGGAGCGTGTTTTCACCCCTTCCCCTTGGCCCTCAAAACAGAGGGCCAAGGGGAAGGGGTAGACGAAGGGGTAAGACGAAGGGGAAGGGCTAAGGGGTACAATTGGGATTCCCCCATAGTTCTGCTTTTTGGTTCCTGATAGGTACATACATGTTTATTTATGGTTAAACCTAGGAGGGGAGAACACTGCTGTCCATACAAGTTTTATGCATCTTTAAGGACCTGCTGTGACGACATAACGTCACGTCATTTATGGCGTAGCTTGTAAGCAAAAGTTTGAGAGGAAGATCATCCCCGAAATTGTAGCTAAACACTTAAAAGATGATTAAAGCTATTAAGGTAAAGATATTTTGTTTTGGCATTGAGCAAAAACAACCTGACAAAGCATTCCCTTGAAACCAGCTGACAGTTTGTCATCGAGATCTTATTTAGACCAACAGCAGGAAGATATTCTAGAAATATTCAATACAATTTTCTCTCCAGATGATTAGGAATCACAATTAGGAACCGCTAGGAATTAGAATTTAAGAGCAGTACCCAAATCTGAACTGGAATTGATAAAATCTAAACGGTACCCAATTGTAATCGTTTACAGAATGCCTACATGCTGGCTGGTATATTTGCATGCACATTTTCCTCCATTTTGAAAAAACAATCCCATCCACACATGACAAGTGCCTCTTGGGACTTGGGTGGATGGATGGCCAACAGATGGAAGGCTCACAAATGAGTTTACTTATTTGTCGGGATGAGGAGTGGGCCAGCTGCATTGCATATAATTGACACATGATGGAGCCCAAAGTGCTTCCACATGGCGCTCCTCAGATATTTCAGTGTCTTTATTGTGCGCAGGGAGTGGCTTTGCCTGTCCTCCTTTTTTTTTCCAGGTCTTTCTCTCTTCTTTTGTTGGTTCCCAGCAGCCTAGATGCAGCCATAGACGTATTGCTGCCCTCCACAGTTCATAGACTCTCGAGTTGTACTTCTTGTCGATGAGGTCAAGAGAGCATTGGACGGTTGGGTTTGTTGTGGACAAGGAATATGTCAGCTGATTTGCACATAAGCTACACGCAATACTGTTTTTTTTTTTTTTTTGCCATTGGAGGAGGGGAGCACAAAGTGCTTCCATAGAAGGGCTTTGCCTGTCCTCCATTATCTTGAGGTGTACCTTCTGTTGTTGATGTCAAAAGAGCAATGAGTGGTGAGGTTGTGCTGGGAGCGCCCTCTGTTGGATAGTGTGGTTTACTGCTACAGGTGCCCAAATGTGCTGCACAACTGTATTTTTTTCTATTTGAATGTATATTAACAGTTCGAGCAAGGATTTTTAGCTCCATGCTGGAATGGATATTAGGATAAAATAAAATATTTAGTATGAGATGACAGCCCTAGAGTGGTGCAGAGTGTGATGTTTAAGGCCCAAAATGTAGTCTGTGTTGTTTATTCTGTTTTAATGTATGTGCTCTTTGTTGTTTTACTACAGTCACTGTACAGTTTAAGGCAAGTTTCCTCTTTTGGGGACAATAAAGCCTGTCCTTTCCTTTTCCTTGTCCACAAAGGAACACCTAAACATAGTGTCTGAAAATATTCCCCAGGCAGGAGTTTTCAAAATTGAGTGTTTTTAGTGACCTAAAACATTGTTGCATGTGGAAAGAGGCCAAAACACACATAAAAAGCAATGTCTGGCACTTAGTTATGACAAGCACATCTCCAGTCACACCTTATTTTGGTAAAAGCTTTCATTTTCCTTCATCCAATCCCAGGAATCCAACAGAAAAACATGACTGCAAAAACAAACAAAAAAGTCCCCTGGCAGAGCCTCATGATCTCTGATTTGGAAGTGTCAGTAGTCATTGAGCTGTTAACAGAAAAGCAACTAAAAACATCCATTTTACATGATTCTTCCAAGAGCAAGATATATTCCTGAAGAGCTGGACAAATGTGGGGACAGACCTGGTAGTTAGAGCGACTTTAAACTTAAAGTGTCATTCAATCAACATGTGCTGCTCTTGAGCTCTGAGAGCTGATATCAGAGGAAGACAGAGGAGAAAACACTTCTGCCAATTTGCCGTTTCTTATGAATAAGAAATTAATGAAAACTTATGCAAATAAACAAATCCGTCTGTCTTCATTTAGAGTGAGATGAGAACATCAGAGAAAAGATGAAGATCTGATTTTCGGCTGAAAGCTTCTTATGAAAAGTCTTAATGCACTGAATTAATGAGTAAGGATTATAAGCCTTTCTGTCTTTTTCCTCTGCTCTCTGCTCACTGTTTTACTTTATGCTGCCATACACAGCATTTTGACTGTTGAAATCTCTGCCTCATTTGCTTTTTCTTTGGAGAGTCATTTATTTTTTGCATTTGGCATTGCTAATGATACCATAAATGTCCTCTTTTATGCAGATTCATAATGGATGACTTTTATCAACAGTACACTTGCCAATTATGCGACACCCTGCATATTTCCTCTAACAGGTCAAGACTAAACTACTGTAAATTTGTTAAGACTTGTTTGTTAAATAAATGAATACCTATTTTTTTTTATCACCAAAACATGTGCTGGGATATTATCAAAAGGACAATGAATATTCTAGCTTAGAAGGCTGATCATTGCACCCACCAGCATCACAGTGCACAGTGTGATTAAACATCCACTCCCATACGTCCTGTATCAAATCAGCCAATTCACTGCTTAGCTCTTGCAGTGAATTGTTACTATTCTGTAGTAATTATGTGGACAAGGCTGGTAACATTTTTAACAGCTTTTCACCCTCGTTAGGTCATTGAAAGAACTGTGACAAACAAACATAAGTTTTGCATTGTACAATTCACCATAACGCAGGATCAGAGGGAGCCTTGGAATTGTTTCTAAACCACAATAAAGAGATATGAGGACCTGCCCTGTTTATCAGCTGCTCAACAGTGACATTTAGGGACATGACAGCACTCTGGTGTGCCTTGACAGCGACAAACAGAGCACAAGTTGAGAGTTCATGTGCACAAAGTGTCTCTGGTTGTACTTAGTACTTAGTATACTTTGGCCTTAGTGTAAAGTCTGTGCAGTCAAACAACTTAGGATGACTGGGTTACAAGGATCCAGTCATCTTTTGAATAACAAACTCAGTTCAGTCTCAGGTATTCAAAGCAGGGTAATTCAATTAATTATTTGTGTTTCTCTACTGCGGGCTGGTGTTTTGAGATCCATCATCCCCGCCATTGGGGCTCAGTGATGTTCACATTAAAAGCAAAACTTCACAGGGGCATTGATAGAACAGGACTATTACCATCAGGGTTTAGGGATCCTCCTTGTTTTCTTTATATACAGTATATGTTTATACTGTTACTCACAACACAAAGAGAGGCAAGCAAATTATTTCAATGAACTAGGGATGCACAATAGTACCAAAACAGTAGTGGCTTGACAGATAATTGCCTTAAAAGTTCATTACTGGTATCGGCCAATATTTTGGTGCCAAATGTCCCAAAAAGTCCCAGATTTTATCTGTAATATTGGCAGAATGTACAGATGTACTGTAATAGTTTTCGTCAACATCACTGAATGTGTAGTTTTACAAATCAAAAGTATAATTTATTAAAGAATAAAACATTGTTTTCTTGCATCAGATCTATTTCTTACACAGCTGGACCCTGGGAGCAAGGGGTCAATTTAAGTTCAGTCGAGGCTTTGGGCTCTTAAAAAATATTGGTATTGATACTTTTGGCAGCAATAATGAGTTTAGAAATCTCTGCATAACTGATATGCAAATATTTCTGAATATGGGGATGAAAAACCCTACCCCCATACTCCACATAGAGCGGACGCACTGAGCACTGAAGCGCCATGGTTTTGCTCCAACCGTCAGGCTGGTGACATCGCCCACTGGAAGCGCCATGGCGCGCATAACACCAACATCTGTACAAGCAGGAGCAAACTGATTCAGTCAACAAGTTACAAGACTCAGTGCTAACTAGGTCACTCTATTGGATGATATTTATATAAACAATAATCACACTTCTTGGAGATTGATGTTTTTACTTCCACAATGTGCGTATAAAATAAAAATAGAACTATAACTTTGGGTGGAAATCACAATTTATGGGTGGAGCTGAGCTGCTTGGTGGAGGTCTGTGCTCTCTGAGTGCTTTTCTAGTTCAACCTGTTGGAAGGTGATGTACCATCCCAATGACTCTAGAAATATTATACTAAGGTGGAAAAACTACATATTGCTGCTTTAAATGAGAGGAGAAAGAATAGAGCGTGGTTCAGGTTGTATTAAATTTTTACATAAATGCATGTAAGCTTCTTAATAAAATACAGAGCGTGCTATTGTAACTGCTCGTATTTGTCCTTGGTCTTTAAAAACTTAATGTTACGGCTTCAAACATTTTCATAAACATATCACACCAGCTGGGGATCTATACAGCACGCAAAGAACATTGTAAAGTTGAAATGACTGAAAAAACAGTCCTTCTCAGCTGAATTATAGCTGCGTCCTCTCACTTTCTGCTGAGTGCTTTCTGCCGCTCTCTGCTTGTAACTGTGGCAACTTGTGCCTACCGTGAGGAACTGTGCATTCCCTCTATAGAGAAGATTCTAAGAACTGAAAAACAGACCTTTTCCATGAAAAGGTTTTTTTCTGCGACTCAGTAACATATTTGTTTTAATCCAGGAGCATTGTTCACCGTCAGCCAAGGCTTTGTATTGTGAGAATCTGACAATACAATACATACCCCATTATAGAAATGATCTATTGAAATGTAGAGGGACACTATAAACATTAATCAATGTGATATGTAAGGATTTTCTTCCTTTTGACAAAAGAGTCATTTGTAGAAAAACTTGTTGAATAAAGAACACACTATTGCACTATTGAAATGAACTAAAGGAAATGCCTCATGTTTGTGTTGCAGCTGGGCCGGCGGAGGGGTTTGAATATCTTGAGTTTTTAGCATGTTTGCCAAGACAACTGTATGAAAAAAAGTTGAGTGAAAAACGTGCTGTTCTTTAGATATATAAATCTATACTTTTTTTTTTATTTCTCAGACTTCTCCTAAGAAAGAAAACAAGTCTACAAATATTCCTTCCTTGGGGCTTTTCATAGTATTATCTTAAAGCCAGAAGAGTTAGGAAATGTTCTGGGGTGAAAAATAGATGTTAGAAAAAAAGGTGCAGTGAACTTAATTGCAAATAACAAAACAATGTACGTAGGCCAGCAGAAAGAGGCTTTTTAAAAGCACATGCATATTATGGTTTGAAGATCTTTACAGTATATTGGATCACCATGTATTGAGTATAAGCTTAACCCATGGTTAAAGATTTTCTAAATCTAGTTAGATGCTTAAAATCTGAGTGGTCCCACGCAGAACAGCAATAAGGAACTGTGTCTAGTGTAGGGATGAAAATTTCCTATCATGGTTATTGTGACCAAAATTATCACTGTTATCAATGCTTTTTGCGGTATTGTTGCAATATGCTCAAAATGTTTAAAAAGTACCCATGCACACACTAAAATCATTTAAAAAAGGTAGTTAAACTATAACATGAATTTAAAAATGATCTGTAGTGATCAGAGCCTGACCCTCTTCATGTCTCTGGTTCCTTGCTGAGGTCTTTCTCAACAATCCAGTCAGGCCGCTCCCCTCTGATGCTGCTGTGGGGGTGTTTGTGGTTCTTCCCTGCCTCCTGTCCCGGAGACTTTTTACTGCATTTTCTGCAAACAGGGTAAGCGTTTATGATTAGTTTCCCCACGGCATCCTTGTAAAATCCAAAATACGACCAGACTTCAGATTTTGTCTGTTTGGAGGGGAAAGAATCTCTGGTACAGTGAATGTGCGGGCACCAACTGCAATATTTTCGCTTTCAGAGGCCAAACATTGCAAACTTCCATGCACGCCTGCACATGTGCGTCTGAGAGACTGCTACTGCTTTGTCGAGGAGCAGACACATAGTTCTGCCTTTTCCAGGCAATGTTACCAGGAGTTGTTGACAGAGGGAGATAATCAAACTCGGTTTTGACAGTAATAGAAATAAGAAACATTCGGAATTTTAATGCAGTTTATCTTTTTAACAGTAACCGTTACAACCCTCGTCTAGTGTGGCTGTTGTTTGTGTTGCAGCGCTAATTCTCAATTCAAAGCCAACGTAATCCAATGTCGCTGTGAGTCCAACACTCTCATTTGAAAACACTGCTGTGCCTGCCATTGTCACCTCTCCCTTACTGACAAGAGTGGATGGGTCCTCTGATGTTTTGTCATCAACACTGGCAGAGGTGAAAATGATCTGACTCATACTCTCATGTCTTTAGCTGCTCTTAGTGCTAGGACACGATTTCTTGGCGTTGTTTTCATTCATTTCGTTGCTTGAGGGCAAATGTTGAGCATCAGAAATAATACCAAGGGAATTGTAAGAGATCTCTCATAGCCGACTATTATGAAGTTCTAGTGAAAAGTGTAATGTAGATTGAGAGCACTTCTGGCATCACACAGGCCCTTAATAATGGATGTATCAATGTGGTTCCTTATAGACCAAAATTGACCACAACAGCACACCACATTAAGATTCAACAACAACCAGCCAGAATCATGACTCAATGAAGAAGTGATCAGGCCAGATATTTAGTGGTCAAACACATCAGTGGAAACACAGATGGTGGACAATGAAAGAGTTTTTTTTACCCACTAAAAACTAATGAAGAAAAAGGTGAAATTATGGTTAGGGTCATGGAGATGGTATGTGTGGTGTGTTAAACAGTTAGTAGTTGGGTAAAAATTGATTTCCCTCAATTGTTGTGCATTATACTCAGTGCTAAGATGGCCAGTGTGAGCGGATCTGATCACTCTGCAGATCCATCTTGCAAAGCTTCAAGCTGATGCATTGTTCCTGGTCAGGAAATGAGCAGGCCTGTCAGCGCTTTCTGAGACTGAGGAGACGATTGCCTCTTTTCCTTTGAAGCTAAATATGCTATCAAAGGTGGGTTAGTTGTGCTGACAATGTGAAATGACTTAAGTGACTTTAAATAGCTGAAAATAGCAGTCTTTACCAGAACATCAATTCAGTAATGTTTCCACATCGTAACAATGGAGAATGCTTAACTTTACACAGCTGCCAAGAAAACTAAAAGGATGATCAGCTTTATTTTTCAACACAATATTTTAAAGCAGAACAAGAAAATGTCTGCTTGGTGCTATTGCTTACTGTGACCTAAAGCAATTGCAGAGCATCCTATAAATAAAAGTGTCAGATAGAGTTGGTCCACCATTTGCTCCTCTTTGAGTTTGGGCCCTTAGCAGTTAGTGCATCCAATTGAAAAACAGTTGTCTTTTATTCAAGGAAATAGAAACTAAGCAGTTATAACACTTTTCCATTGTAACCAAGAGTGCAACTTCTCCATAGCAACAGTAGAGGCAAGTGGTTCTTTCCCATCAGGGGATACTTCAATATATATTTTGTATTTAACTCTTCCCTTTTCTTTTTTTTATTATTTTTTTTATATAATACGTTCTAAATCCATATTCTAATATTGCTTTGCTTATATATGTTGGAATGCAATTGCTTTATGTCTTGCCACTAAACTGTAGCATAAGTTATTGCAGCTAAAAGACACATAAATGTAGCTTAAGGTGGTTTTATGTGTCCATATGGTCTGCTTTTATATTGATATAACGTTTTTTTATAAACAGATATGTGTTGTGGAGAGTACATCATGTACTCTCTTGTCTCTTGCCAATGGCATTGGCATAAAAATGAATATGGAGCTCTATTAACAGAATGTTTTAAAAGAGATGGAAATTATGCAAGCCTCCAGGCACACACACACAAAGGCTCTAATACCTCCCATGTATCACTAGATTAACTTGCATATATTTTTATAACCCACCATGTTAAGATAATTACAACAGGTACATGAAAAATTTAAACATTGTGTTATTTTAGCAGAATTCACTCAAAGACTCCAGGAAACATGCTTGTAAAAACATACAGTCACCAGCCACTTTATTAGGCACACCTTGCTAATACCAGATTGCAGATTGCCTTAGTATTCAGTCAGATAGTGTGTCCTCTATATCATCTGATTAGCCCATAAGGAATATGATTGCCATAATGATCATCCAGTTACCTTACAAATATGTTTTTTAAAGGTTGTGCCCCCCCCTTTCTTTGGGCTGTTGCCCAGATTGACTTTTGAAATATATCCTACGTGATGAACTGTCAGTCTGGTGTATCAGGTTGGATTAGATTAGATTGAACTTTATAAATCTCTTTGGGAAACTCCCTCAGGGGAATTAATAAATAAACAAAGGTTAGACCAGCCCCTCTGGCACCAACAACCATTTCAATCTTAAAGTCACCAAAATCACCTTTCTTCCTCATTCTGATGCTCAGTTTGAGCTTAAGATGGTCATCTTGACCCTTTCTACATTAAGGCTGACACCTTACACTTTTATTAGTGTAGAGTTTTGACTTGATGTGCTTTGATTATCATTTGAGCTGTCAAATGCTTCAAAAAAGACCTGCTTCTGTTTTGGTTCCTTATGTAACTTGTACCATGCTGTAATGCCCTCCAGTACTTGTCCAGTACAAGTACCTGTCGGTTCTATTGATACAAATCTGGCTACTATTAACCTGCACAGCCAGGCAGATCTGCTGGAGTACAGCTCAAGTCTAAAATATCTGTCAAATCCTGTTTTCCAAGTAGGCTGTGATACCGCCTATGTATGAAGTTATCTGTCGACTTAATAATTGCTCTATTTTGATTAGTTTTAGGCCAACAGCACTGTTAAGACTCAAGGAAATAAAAGGGAATCAAAAATCAGAATCCTGCTTTCACAATATTTTAACTTGTTCAAAGCTGTAGTGTTTCTCTAAACTTCTCTCACATGCAGACACCTCAGTGGATGTGCAATACACAAGGCCTCTGGAGGTTTTAACAGGCCGCACTTTGATGTGTTTGGATGGGTAGATGTGGAGCGATGCAGAGAGAGAGCAATGATAAGTTCAAGTCTGAAATTACACTTTCAAGCTGGAGAACGGTCTGAAAATAAAATACAAATCAGAGAAACAACATTTGAAGGAATGTCACAGGAGATCACATCATCACTGAAGAAGTCCAATCAAAGGTTGTTTTCATAAATGTATTAATATTTGATATTCACTATCCAACACAGAACACAGTAAAAGCAACAGTAGTTTCTTATTCTAAAGCTTAAAACTTGCAGCTATCAGGCCTAAGTTGTGTTTTTTTGTTCAGAGGTTTGGATGGTAATTTAAAGGTAACATACAGTATACTGATGTAAGGGTGGTTTTATGTATTTTTGATATGTTTGAAAGGTTAATGTACTGTACCAAATTAGACCCAGACTCAAACACCGAAATGTGAACTGAAATGAAATTTTTCAGTACTGTTACCCCCTCCGTGTATAATATTGTTGTCATATTGATGCATGTTTATGTTGCATAGACTTTAGTGTTTATACAATCCATTTTGTTTTGTTAACAGCTACCAGTCTGAGATCTTCTGAACATTTCTGTGGTAATAACAGGCTCCAGTTAGCAGGGAGTGGACTGCACTCTCATATCGCAGGTCCTGTAATTTAAGTCCAAGATCACAATTAATCAAGTTGGAAGTGATTTTTTTTTTTTTTTTTTTTTTGAAGTGAGGTTATATCATACAAACATGTGCCTTCGACAGGAGCATTTACCCTTGTTTCACACACAGGTAGCTCATGGTAGGTCCCTCTTGAATGGATATGACATTATAACTAATCATCAAATCCACTGTGGAGAAAATGAATGAGATTTTTAACTCTGGAACCAAACAGTAAAGCTGTATAATAAACAAGCAGTAAACAGTACAAAACACTTTGATGCTCTGATCGTCCAGATTTCAAAAACCCATGAATCCTCTCAACAAAAACATGGGGGAAAAAAATAGAAAATTCACTGCATTTTAGATTACCATTTGATCAAAACAGTCCTTGCAGCATTAAGATATAATACACAAACCACACATAAAGGTGACAGGCAGAACCCTCCATACTGGGCAGAAACTGAGACATTTTTTCCACTCATTCACATTTGTTGCAATAAGTCAGTGCTAGCAGTAGGACATGCCTTGCCAAGCTCCCTAGAGAGGAAATATGAGAGGGGTGATTTTATTTAACAGTTCATTTAGCATTCATGTATAGTACCTTTAGCCCAGGTTCCTAATGGCCTGTATCCCCCAGGATTTGTCAGAAGATGTATGAAAATGCAAATATTTCAGCAGGAAGTGCACCCAGCTCTTGCAGCGAGGAGACAAATTTGATAGAACAGCTGTGAAAAAATATATATAATTTGGCTCTGGCCTTAAACTTTAGCAGGTTTTTAGCTCAGAACTGTAAACACTTCACATGGAGGGGCGTTAGCAAGTGGCTACAGCACTGCTACTGTCTTAATGGATGTTTATCACTGTTGTTTGGAAGTTTAATTTGATTAACAATGCCACTTCACAGACTTAATACATCTTTTAAACAGTTCTGCTTTGGCACATGTTTAAAGGACTTCTATGACAGGATTTACTAATAAAGTGTTAGAAGAGTGTCAAACACTATGATTATACTATTTGTAAAAATGTCGTCTTCGAAGCCAAGAGAGATTTAAAAGACAGAGCTGTACTAAAACATACCGTTTTATTCAACTCTCAGCTTACTGATATTATAGCATAATAAAAATCTGTTTGATATTTTTATTCCATAGATCAATCCAGTCTGTAACTACATGTAGAAAATACCTTAAATTGGGACTTATCGTTGCACACTAAGAAGTAACATTTTCTCCACGACATTATTAAGTTGTTAATATATGAATATGTATCTTCATTTACCAGACCACAAATCTGAGTGGTTCTGTCTACTCATCGTGGCAATCCGCAGAGGGAAACCAAGCAGCTGAAGAGCAAACAGAGGGGGAGACAGTAATAATGAACTGAAGAGAAGGATTCTACTTTTGTGATAACTTTAAGTGCCAGAAAATAATGCCAATGCCGAAGTGCCTAAAAGTGCAGCCAGTGCAGCCACTTGAGGTGGGCTGCCAAGGTCAAGGAATTGCAATAGGTACATTATTAAAGTGCCCACTCTTCCTCTATTTGATGTTCCAGTGCTGCATGTAGTGCCTCTCTCTCCATTTGCAATACATTTTAAAGACATTTAGGCTGTACATCAGATTATACTCCTAGCTGCAGCACTTTTTGTATTTCTAAATGTAAAATAAACAGCTATCACCCCGTTTAGAGGCCTTAAAGAAATTTATGCAACAGAAAGTTGATGTCCAGTGTGTTTGTGAACGCATCAAAGGTTACAACCAAGCACCCCAAACCTGACACACCATATAAACTGTTTCACACATCCGTGAGATTTACTGTATTTCATGTCCGTCTACATAATAATCACAGTCAATTGTCTTACTTGTTATGAACAGGATGATTTAAGTGGTTGGTCCTACTTTATTTGTCTCATCATCTTTAGTAATTTGAACATGGAAAGATTTGTTATGACAAAGATCAACCTAATATTTCAAGAATTATTAAAATAAAGCACTAAGGAGTTCCTGAAGTTACTCAGTCATGTTATTTAGACATTAGAAACATTTCTGAGGTGAAGCAGCGGCAAAAACAGAGGCCAATCAGGCTGGGTGGACGAGATTAATTGAAAGAGTTTTAAGAGGATTATTTGCAGAAGATGGTGAAATTTGCTATCCTTGGCATTATCTAACTGAGAATACTGATCATTAAGAGACTTCCGGTGGGAGCGGCGCGCAACATGGACGCTTAAACCGTGAGCTCCTTCAAGCCAAAGAACAAACTTCACTAAAACTTGACACATAAATAAGGATCCAGCTTTTATTAATGAGTGGAGGATCAACAAGAGCAAAGACTGAAAAAGCCCCAGATACTCATGGTAAAAAAGTGCTTGGCTACAGAGAAAAGCATGCTAACTCCCAAAGCTAGCAACCAGCAAGATCGAAATAATGCAAAACAAGCTAAATACAGACCTGAAAGCTTTCAAGGACGAATCACCATCCAAATGAAAATGAACTGACTGAGCTTAAGGTATATATATTGACAAGAAATTGGACAAAATACACATCAAAATAGGAACGCAAAATGAGAAGTTGCAAGCTGTTCTGACGTGCATGAAGAAATGGAGTCATGGAGCTGTGAAGCAAACAGAGAAGATAATAAAAGAGCAAAAAATAATGATTGACAAACTGGATGACTTTGAGTTGAGATTGAGAAGAAATAATCTGCAGATTTATGGCAAATCGGAGGACACAGAGTTGAAAAGTTGTTTGGTCGATCAGTTTGTGGGAAAATGGCTTCGGGAAGAATTTGCCCTGAACTCAGATCTGCGGATACAGCGTGCCCACAGAGCTCTGGCCCCTTAGCCCAAGGCAGGACAGCCCCTGCAATTCATTGTCATAAACTTTCAGCAGTTCACGTTATTAAAAAGGACATGGGAGAAGAAAATAATATCATTCGGGGGAAACAGGATATACTTTGATGCTTCAGCAGCAAAAGAATATGCAGATATAAAGACTTTAAAGGCAGAAGGCAGGCATCTGTTTCCAGACGCTCCTCAATAAGATCCTTTTTCACTGAGAAAATGGACTGAAAACATACAGCAGTGCTGAGAAGGCAACCAACGAGCGACTGAAAAAGAGGAAATATGAAGTGGAGGCTATGAAAAACACTGCTAGAGAATCCACCCTTCTTGGAAAACTCCTTGGGTGACAGAGCACAGGAGAGCAGCAGATGAGCACAGGGACGACTGCAGGAATTCAAGCACAGGGGGAACGAGGCAGAATGACTGAAAATGTTCAGTTATAATTTTGTACATGAATGCTAAAGGTAAACCTATAATGCTCTTATGGGGTCAAATAAGTTTGGACATGGGGACAAAAATACAGCTGTTGGACTAGTATGAGAAGATTAACCCCATATGGGCTGATTATCTGCTAGATGGGGGCCCTTCCAGTGTGGGAGGCTTTCCCCCTTAAAACTAAGAGATTCAACATACAACAAAGCTTGTTGATATTGTCAAGGAATAAACCCAAAGGAAACCAACAAAAAACAAAGATGCAGGACCCAATTGCAGAAATAACCAAAAAAAAAAAAGGCTTTATTTTAAACTCAAAGGGATCACAGTCCAGAAAGTCAAAATCAAGTCCAAAACAGAAGCTCCAAAAATACAAAACAAAGTTACAACAAAAAGCCAAGCCCAAACAGAAACTACCTTAAACACTGGGGAAACACGAGGAAATCACAGGAGACCTGGTGAGGAGGAAGACGAATGACCCAACAAAGAGAACAGGGAAAACAGAGACTAAATACACTGGGGAAACAATCAAACACAGGTGGAGGGAATCCTCATCAGGGAGACACAGAAGGGAGGGCAGGAAAACACCACAAGGATCACAGGGTTTTCAAAATAAAACAGGAAACAAGAGAGACAAGGGAAGCCAGTTCACAAAACAGGTAACTTAACTAGGATATGAAACAGGGACAAGAAAGTAAAACAGGGAACAGGAGGTCTAAAAGGGGAAAAAATAGAAAATAACAGAACAAGTCAGAATCCTGACAGATATCTCTTCGGAGGTCATTTTTGTATATAGCTCACATAGATTATTCTAATGAAGGGTTCACGAATATCCTACTAAAAGCCTAAGGAGTTGCTACCAAGATAATGAAACTAAAGCACGCAGTGAATACCAAACAAGAACTTAAATGTATGTCTTTTATTGCCAATGGCGTAGGGAACCCAGTCAAAAGAGCTAAAATTATAACCAAACTCCAAAAAAAAAAAAAAAAAAAAGACACAGGTTAATTTCCTACAAGAAACTCATTTATCAAAATTGGAACCTGAGGGATTGAAGAGGCTTGAGTTGAAAAAATATCCTCTTTAGCTCACACTCTAATACTTGTAAAGGAGGAGTAAAAATATTGAAGTGCAATTCAATTAAATTTGAATGTCTTAAAGAAATAAAAGCTGAAGAGGGGTGTTATGTTGCTGTTGGGGGATCAGTTGGACAAACAATAGTAACACTGGTGAACCACCTGATAGTAATAGGGAGTTTTTCAGATACTTATTTATTTATTTATTTATTTATTTGCACTAGAGGCAGAGGGTAAATGTTGAGGAAATCTCACTGTACTAATGGACTATGACTTTGTCACGACCAGTCTAAAGAAAAGTAAGAAACCTATATGAAAGTTTGTTAAAAATAGCCAGGAAGATATGGGCTTATTTGATATATGGGGAGACATTAATCCTCATTCAACAACACACTCTGTGCTCCAGAATTGATGACTTTTTTTGTGCAGAAAGAGAATAAAGAAATCATTAAAGAATGACAGATTGGAGTGGCAGATGTATCTGATCATAGTGCCATTTTCCCAAAGATACAACTAAACTGTAGACAGAGAAGTACAATTTGGAGATTTAAGGTGGGAATTCTCAACAAGTCAGTTTCTGAGCAAATTAAACATGACATTAATAATTATCTTGGAGAAAACAATGGAGAAACAAACCCAGTCATAGTTTTAGATACATTAAAAGCATTCATAAGAGGAATATTCATTCCAATCACAAGCAACCAAAAATCAAAAATCAATTCAGTGTTTTAAATCGGTATATAATGAAGCATCTGCCAGAATAAAAGTAAATTACTCACTTTCCGAGAGATTCCAACCACAGAGGAGGAGGAGCGAGACAGGGATGCTGTCTTAGTCCCTTGCTCTTTGCTCTGTATATAAAAACACATGATAAGTCTCTTTGCTGATTATGTTATGATCTACTTAAAGGATCGTGTGACCTCCTTTTTACAACTTATGACAATTCTGAATAAGTTTGGTCTGTATTCTGGGTACCAAATAAATGTACTTAAAACTCAAGTTTTCATGTTCAATTGTTCCCCAAACCAAAAACTCAAAGAACTGAAAATACATTGGGAAGCAAATACAATAAAAGACCTGGGTACAAACATAACCAAAAACTTATCAATCATCTTATGAACAGACCGACAGTGATGTAAGAAAAGACTTAGAAAGATAGTCCACCTACCCATTGTGGTTAGGGATTAAGGTAAGGGTGAACATTTACCATGTCCAATATCTTTATTCTTAGCTCTACCTTTAAACATACCACAATCTGAATTCAGTAAATGGAATAAGCTTATATCAAGATTTATATGGGAAAGTAAACAGCTGAGGGTTCACTATAGCTGCCAAAAAGAAACAGAAGGAATAGCACTTCCAAACTTGAAAGAATAATTTTATGCATACAGCGTCCACTTTTATATTGTTTTAGTGATGAATATGTAGCCCGTTGGAAAAATATAGAAATGTCCAATTTTAAATATCAACTTCAATCAAGCATAGAAGAAGGAAATGAAGACAAAATACACCCTACCATTCAGGTACTTCCACAATCATATAATAATGCTGTAAAATGAGCTGTGTCAGTCTTATATTGTTGTTTAAGGGAATCTAAAAATTAATCAACACAGTACGTCAAGGCCAAATGGGACAGAAAGCTGAATGTGGAGATCCCAGAACAGACATGGTTTGATGTGTGGAAAGCCACTCAAACCACAACACAATCCTTCCTAAAATTACAAGTGAATAAATAAAAGGTACAACAACCATGCTGAAGACTATGCAATGACATGGATACAAACCACACACACACTTTTTGGAACTTTAATAAAATCCATCCTTTTTGGGAACCCATACATTCAGTTTTTTTTTTTTTTGAAGTATTTGACTATGTTATTCCTCAATCATGTCTTGTGCAATACCTGAGTCATTTGGAAGGATCTGTACACGCAGGAGACCAAAACTTGGTCAGGATTCTTATTGCAGCTGCAAAGAAAACCATCACTAAGAACTGGCTGAAGGCTGAGTCACCAAATCATCTGTGATGGAGAAACTTTCCTAAACTGAAAATGATGGAAGAATACTTTGCAAAAGGCTGGGGGAAATGGTTGAAAAGTACAAAAAAGACAAAAGCAACAGACTGTAACAGAAATATGTCATCGACTTATCAGCTGGCAGGGGTATTCGTGACCATTGTTTGTTTATAAGTTCTCACGTTATATAATTCCTTTTATGGACTGTTTGATGTGTTATGGAAATCATGTAATGGATGGATGTATAATGTTAAAATGAAATAAGATTTAAAAAAACGAAGAAATTGAATCAAAAGAAAACTGATCATTCAAGCCACTGACAGAGACCTCAAGTGTGAATAATTGACAAACCTGGTCAAAAAAATCAAAATCTAGAATTTTCACTGATTTATTCTCTATTGTTCAAGTGAAATTAAAAGAAACTATCTGTCCTTAGTAATCAGTTATGTTATTTGCTCTTACTCTTCAGTTTGTAGTTTGTGTGGCATATTTTTTCTAAGGCTTCTAAACAACATCCGTGTCTGTCAATTTTTCATTCAGTACAGCAGAAAGCTCTGCAGGTATGAGTAAAAGCACATGTATCATCTTATTGTTTTCAAACATTATTGGAAGTGGCGACAGAGAGGCTACATGCAGCATTGAAATGTTAAATAGATAAAGTGTTGGCACTTTCATGATGCACCGAACAGCAGTTCCTTGATATTAGGAGCCCACCTCAAGTAGGCTTGACTGTCTGCACTCTTTTGGCACTGCTGCAGTGACGTTATTTTCACTTAACACTTAAAGTTATCCAGTAAGTAGCATCCATCTCTATACAGTAGCTTTCCTTACTGGTCCTTTGTATTCTATGTGTATACAAGCTGAAACTACGAGCCAGACAAAAGTTTGGTTCATTATCACTGTCTCCCTCTCTGTTTGCTCTGATAACGACTGCTGCTCTCGCACCCACACAGATCAGTCAGTGGTTTACAAATCATTGATCAGATAATGCTCCAACAGCTCGGTGAGCCTTCTGTATCACTGTATGTGCTGAAATCACTAAAGCTGCTTTCTTCCTAATGATTTACAAGGAATATTAGTCTCACAGAAGCTGTTATTGTCACATAGAGTAAAGCAGCCTTTCAACTGCTCACTACAGCTCTATTGCACTGTAACTACACTGTATAGTAGAAAGACTTAAATAGGGTTATTGCATTGGTTTACTGCTTTTAAGTGACTACAGTGTGCATGTACTAATGCATACATGTACATTTCCTCTTGTATTTTGGATATTTTAATGTGTACTTAAGGATAGATTTTCAAAATTGTGCCATGTTAAATTGACTAAATATCCATTTTGGTATTAGGCCAAGGCCAAAAATATATTTTTTGTTTAACTGCTTACACAAGGCTATCACAGTGGCCTGATATTGTAGAGATTAAAATGTCTTTTTGGTGTGGTCTGTAAGTTGTAATACACAGCACATTTCCAGATGACATTTAATTGAACACAATGAGGATTACTGCACTGCATTATTCTTTAAAGGGAAAACCCATCCCCTGCTCATACACATGTATGGACACATTTAATGTACAGCCACATCCACCCCACCCAGTCAATGAATCACTGAACCTAAACGCACATCGAATCTCCACTCTTTGCATCCAAAGCAATCCATTTAATTACATCTCTCACTCCCTAATCCCCTCCTGTGGACTGACTGTGCTTGAAGCAGTGAAGTCTGTAGCTATGTGCCTGGATGGTATTGGCAGTGTTGTCTGCACACATGCGCCTATAGCCGGGTTAGAGGAAACTCAGCCAATCCCATTAGGGCTGAGCTCCTCCAGGGTATCGCCCTCCCAATCAGACAATTAGTCACCAATGGCTCCAAATGAGTTTACCACAACCAGGCAGCTTCCTAATGTTGTTAACCTACCCCAGCCCCTCTCCAGGAATAACACAGCCCCACAGATTCCTTTGGACAGTTAAACTGTGAAGGGGGAGAAAACTCCTGTGCTTTTATCAGGTGATGTCAGCTGGATCACACACAAAACCTCCCATCAGATATTTTTTCACATTTTATTTCATCTCCTCTCTGCTACTGTAGAGCTATAGTGCTTCTAGATAAACTACAACTCAACTTTAAAATCCTGACTGTGTTACTTTTGTTTCAGAAAGCTGTGCATTAAGTGTTCATTCTTCCCAAATTTCAGGGCCAGCATTGATACATAGAAGCTGACCGTTTTCCAGGGAAATTTGGCACTATTAAGCTTAATTAAGCTTGATTCTGAGCCCCAGAAACCCTTCACTACTGGGCCAAGGCGCTGGTGGCTGAGTGGGTCACTAATTTTCCATGCCTGGAGGCTCACGCCTTGTGCAGATGGCCGGGGTTGAAATATCCTGAACAATTAAAAATGTTGAATGAAAAAAAACGTTACAGTTTCCAATAGTGCATCAGCAAGGCAAGTTGTCATATACAATGAAAGATTTTGAAGTGGATAATCAATTATTAGGGGTCTCTGATTGGCCCAGGCTACCGCTGGATGGGTCAGTGGTCAAGACGAGAATTATCCCATGCAGCAGAGAGGAGATGCTGATGGCTCATTTCCAATATAAGACTCAAAAGAAAGCCGATAAACTCTTAAAAGCTTGACAGGTGTTGGAAGATGACCAGCACAATATTCTGTAAATCAGACCTTGAGATGGTGAAGATGACTAAGCAAACGAGAGCCATCAGTGCTGCTTCTAAAGGCTTAAATCCCTTTGTAATTAATCATCAGTGAGGAACAAGCTCTATATTCTAATATTAGGTCAATCCATATGAACACAACCAAAGTCCAGTAATCATTCATGCTCACTGACTCAGATTTGGCAAAAAAATTGTGTTGGTGCCTCTACATTTATAATGAACACATGCATAGCTTTAGGTGGAAAATCTTAAGGGTTTCTAAACCATGGGCCTTTAAAAAGGAGAGTTTTGCCTGTTTTTGACACTCATAAATTGCATATGTTCCTGAGTAGCCACTTTTGGGTGCCAATATCTCTGATACAAGCGAAGATTTTTGGCTGAAATTTGCTTCCCTGGGTAATTTTGGCCCAGGTTTTGAGATTCTGTCATCAGAAAAGGCCTATGGAGCAATCCACCTTTTTCTGGCAGACAACCATTGCCTCAGACTTGGAGGTGCTGACCCTCATCCAAGCCGCTTGGCACTCAACTAAGAAAACTCTCCAAAGCCAGCTGAAGTTTCCCAGCTGAAGAAGCCAACAGAACAACACATCTGCAAAGAGCAGAGAAGAAATTCTGACGTCTCCAAACTGAACACCTTCCTCCCCACGACTGCGCCTTGAGATCCTATCCATGAAAATCACAAGCAGGATCAGTAACAAGGGGCAACCTTAGCAGAGGCCAACACACCCTGGAAATGCATCTGACTTTGTGCTGAGGATGCGGACACAACTCCCACTTTTTACAGGGACCAAATTGCTCTCAGCAGAGGCCCCTGACCTCCATGATCCTGCAGTACCCCCCACAAGATCCCCCAAGGAACACAGTCATATGCTTTCTCCAAGTCCACAAAACACATGTAGACCGGATGAGCAAACTCCCCCGCTCCCTCAAGAAGCCCTGCAAGGATAAAGACCTGGTCCACTGTCCCATGGCCAGGGCGGAATCCACAGTGGTCAAGTTACATGATGTTTTAATTTGGAATAAAATATTCAGAATTAAATCATTTGGAATTAAAGTATTCTCCTTCGTGTTTACATGGAAATAGTAATTATAAATTGAGATTTACATGGAAGACATATTTATTTGCCTTCATTCAATTGCCACTTGAGGTCTGGGGGTTGAGAATGGTTCTGCTTGGACAGGGAGCGGAAGTGATGTATTTATGTCCACCAGAAGAAAACAAACTCCAGTTCCAACTTTTCCTTTCGGCTACAACATGGAAGATCACACAAAAAGCTACAGCTTTAAAATGGTCTGCATTTTTATGCTTATGTCCGCTTTTTTCATTTCTTCCAAAGTACTAAGGCTCTAATTAAGTAAACTGTCTCAGCTCGAGTCCAACGCTTGCTTCAGGTGGCCATCCTGTTCCTGTCAGCGTGGAATATGTGCGTCATCCCGATGGGACAAGGGAATGAGCATGAGCAGAACGACCGGAATAAATTTAAAGCGGAATGAACGTATACATGATCGAGGAATTATTCAATTCAGATTTAAAATCAGAATAAACCAGCCACATACTTCGGAATTAAGTTAAATTTGGTATGGTCATTTTCATTCAGAATTAGGTGTTTACAAGGTCATTTTTGACCTTTTTAAAGAGGATTTAAGTTTTATTCCGAATTAAAGCTCTCATGTCAACATAGCCAGTGTTCCTCCTGGATGAGGAGGTTCGACATTCAGCCGGAGCCTCCTTTCCAGCACACTAGAGTAAGCCGTCCTGGGGAGGCTGAGTAGTGGGATTCTCCAGTAAATGGAACACACTCTCTGGTCCCCCTTTTCAAAAATGGGGACCACAACTCCGGTCTGCCACCCCACAGGCACTGTCCCTGACCTCCATGCGACATTGAATATCTTTGAGGCCAACCCCAGCAGAGGCCAAGGAGGCCAAGATGCAAGGAGGAGACCCTCATGTTCTCCAGGGTAAACTCCAACACTGAGGCGCTTAGCTGGGGGCTTGTGAGTATCCCAACACCTGCCCACGGTCTCTCACCCTGGGCAATTCCGGAGAAATGGAGCATCCAGCCCCTCTCAAGGAGGTTGGTTCCAGAGCTGATGCTGTGCGTGGAGGAGAGCCCAACTGTATCTAACTGGTAGCGCTCTTCCTCCCACACCAGCTCTGGCTCCAGAGGTGGCCTTTTAATGTCCCTGAAAACATTCTTTGTTGACAGGGGTCAGCACGTCTAGGATCCCTGTAAACAAATATTCCATAAGTTGTCTTGTAGTAAAATTCTCATAAACGCTGAGCTACACTTGACAATTTTTAGCCATGACAGGGCTACAGGTGACTGTTTCAGGGATTGCTCGATGCCTTTAACACAGCAAAATAAAGGCGAGGAAGAGATTTGATTGACAAATTGTGAGTTGTGTTATGCTCTTGCCATTTTAAATTGACAGTTTGAGGCCAACCTTGATGAATACATTTATTGCCCACCCCATCCATCATGTACATAAAGATAGGTACCTTATTGCCATTGCAAGGCATATGCTATGATATTTAGTTTCACAGCAGTACAACCCTGTATTAAATTTTGTATACACCAGCATAGGATGAATTACTTTTCTCTAGCAACCATGAAGTTTTTTTTCTGGACAAAAACATCATGCATTCATGGCTTATTTTATTGTCATAGCAGCACTCAGGACATTTGATTTGGAGCTATTCAAACCAGTTCTTACATTTGCCTGGTTATGAAAGATATTTTGCAGCACTTATGCTTCTCTTTGTAGTTTCTCCAAGGTCTGTTCCAAAACTACTCTTTGTGCCTTTTGTTTTCTGTTTTCCAGCAAACTTTCACACATAAAAAATAAGCCAGTTTCACAACCATTTTATACAGTCTACTTCTCAAGACAGCTTTACAAAACAAATGGGGGGACTTCACAGACTTCATCTTGTACCTCATGCACTCTGTTAGGGCTGGAAAATATGGCCTTAATGTAGTATCACTATGTTTTCTCTCTATTGTGTTTATGGTATTAAATTGTAGAAAACTACTAAAAGAGACCAAATAGTACATTGCACATTCAGGCACTAAACCCCTGTTCCACCCCTAAACAAGCCTGTGATGGCATATTTAGCTCAGGTTTGTGCAAAGAATCATAGACTTCCTGTTGGAAGTCAGGGTTGTTATTGATGCAGCTTTACAGGCTACTGTTACAAGTATTAAAAGCTGTACAGTTTTAGCCTCTTCATTGACCAAGATTAGAGATTAGTCTGCTTCTTTGAGCTATTTTGGACTCAAAGGACCTGTGGATGGGGTGGCTGAACGTTTACATCATACCTTGATGTCTTTTAAGCAAGGATTTGGACTTTCAGAACAGTCATAGCATCTGCCTGTAGGTGGAGGCTGTATAGCTATTCCATAGTACTCCCAAGAAGTTAAAACAGAGTGTTTTTAAGGGGCATTGTCTCTAAAGAGGCATCGCACATTTCTCTGTGAGCTGAGAGCTAATCAAAGGTGTAGTGTTTTTCTGCTCCCCAAGCCCTTTCTGACATCAAAAGGCAAAAGAAATGCATTACATGGGACCTTCAGTTGTAAAACACACATTGAAAGCAATTTGTTAAGGCTTTTGTAAAATGTGAGCATGCTACTTTAATTGTGGTCATATTGCAGGCGTCAAACTTGCAATGGAGAGAACATTTTTCCCTAGTTGTGCACTAGTCTAACTGTAAAAAAAGATGTAACACTTGAGAAATGTAATGAGGCTGGCAGTGAAACTGAGTTGTCTGTGTCACAAATCACTCTGTTGAAGGGGTCTTGTCGGGAAATTTTGAGTTTAAGGCTTATTAACACATTTCATTGCACCTAAAGTCACCTTTAAGTCACTTTCTGGCTAAAAACTATCAAAATATATAACTTTGGCAACATAGTTGAACCGAATGTGGCATGGCCTGTTTTTAATGACATCAACCAGGCTAGTTAGGCATGTACTAATTTTGCATTCAGGTCCCCTCCTCTGAGTCCTTGGCTCCATTGAGGTGATGAGCTTATACCTGGCTGTCTCCACCATTATTGTCTGGATAGTTGTTATCTGGTTTATACAATACAGTCAAGCTTCTCTCATGTTAATGACTGCATATCATTTTATGGAACAAAAATTGCTGGTGTAAATGATAGTGGTGGAGAAAAGTCACAACCAAGTGGAGGCTTTGCTCAAGGATGCTTTTCATGTTTGCTAACAGCCAGCTAACACTAGCACATGGGCTTGTGTAAATGAATCATACGGATGTCATGAGTACTTGAACATTAGTACCCATCCCTGGTATAAAATTGCAAATAAAACCATGAAAGGAGTTGCATTGTGGCATTAGCAGCACCTGTGGACAACTAAAGTGTAACGTCTAATAATGTGCACAAGATAAACATGGCACTGAATATGCTGACCTCTACTGAGTCAAAACAGACCCTGCTATCATAAAAATGAAGTGGACAAAGCTGATAGTCAGCTCTGTGTAACAGGGTGGTACAGAGTTCATCCTCAGCCATGTGAGGCTGCTGTTGACAGACAAGGTGATGACATTAATTATCAAAATAATCACCATGAGCTTTTCTTTTAAAGTGGCTGGTAATACAGGTCCCACCAATGTTGTAACAAGTTTAATAACTGGTGGGAACATTTTCTCACCTTGGTGTCTCCCCACTAGGTGAGACGCAGTTCAAAATCTCATATTTAGTTTGGACTTAGGTAAATTAACACAGTAAGCCTAAAAATACATTAGTCGGAACCCAGTGCTCGACTGTACTGTGGAGGTTCCCACGGTTCTCACTTGCTGTCTGATAAATGAGAACTCACTGTGGGAGGTATATTAATCACTGAAGCTCAGCGTTTCTGTGGCAACACCAGGACACAAAATCCTCCTTTGCTTTTATACTGAGCCCACCTTGTCTGTTTTTTTTTTTTAGCACTAAGGGTCAGCCTTTAGTAACACAAGACAGAGTGTTTTTTATTGATGCACTGCTCAAAGGATGAGCCACGACGGTGTGTGTGTGTAAAGTTCAGGCGCTGCCTCGGGTTTGTGAGTTTAAACCTCTTTCTTCTTTGCACATCCTGGCAAAAATCCCTCATAAGATAAACACCTGCCTATCTGACAGATGCCACACACTTAGTATTGCACCATCATTTTGTAAAGTGAGCTACAAAGGAGAGGTGAGCAGCGTGATATGGCCGAACAGCTTCTTTAGCATTGATGTAAAGGACAGTTGGCTCAGAAGTTTTACCGCTCTGCTCCACACACAGAGTTGAATCCTCCCCACCTCTGGTGAACAGTTCTCCATTTGAACACAATTCTCCTGGAAGTATTGTGATGTTTACAGTGGAACGTTACCTCCCTACACATGCCGATGCACTGATCACCTTTCATGATTCCTTATATGGTTACAGCACAGTCAAAACTGGCAACTTTTTGGTTTCTGTTTAAAAACGCTTGCAGCTGTGAAAGTCCTGTCTAAAAATAGCTTGTCTGTTCAGATTTTTTTCTTCCTCTTTCCACTTGTTTTCTCGAGTGGGAGGACCTTAACTTTTCTTTTTCAATGCTTGAGCACGGCCTCTGAGCTGGGAGCTTGCTCAACTTGATCCGCCTTTTTCACTCCCCTTGCTTGCCAATTTTCCTGACAAGTGAAGCAGAATGCAGACTGAGACAGAGAAAGGGGGGTTTGAGGCTGACGCAAAAGCATGACAGGCCGTCCCTGCCCTTTGTAATAGCTGTGCTCACCCTTTAAGCATCCCCCCTGGACCCCCCTTCCTTTAGTCCCCCCCCGAGCTAGCCTTACCAGAACAGGGTTTATCATCTGTGATAAAGTACCCATGGTCTGGGAGGAATCAGTCCTGGATGTTTATTACATTAGGTCAGCGAGTACTAATGGAGGGACTCCTGCAGACCATGTCATGGCCGCAGGGCCAGAGGTTAGGAGTGGATACAAGACAGTATCACTCCTTCCTCATCCCTATTCTTCTTCCTTTGTTCCTCTTTTCTTTGTCCCAGACACAAAAATGCAGTTATACTGGAAAGTTCATACATGATTAGAAAGCTGATTACACTTAAACTTTAAACAATAGTCTGGTTTTATTCACTCAGGTCTATGAAATGACCCATTTGGGGCATTTGTCAATATAAGACAGGTCTTTCATTATTTTCAAAGACAGCTTGTGCATTTACACCAGAAATATGTTGAACAAGCCTTTCCACAAGTGCCAGCTGCCAGCCAAACAGCCAACTACTCACACACTTACAGCTGGCTAGTGCGGTTGTTAAATTTACCCTTAAATGGACAAACATGTATTAATATTTTGGAAAATATATTAATTGCTATTTCATTATTTATCTATGCTTAGAAAACACAATTTAATATGTTTTTTCAAAGCATGGCATTTATTATTCATTTACAGTGTATCTCCTGGGATACGTTGCCTGTGGGTGATAATATCTTCATTTTTGTCCACCGTTAAGAGTTAGATCCAAAATTAAAAGCATTGTAAGAACAACTAATTGGCTCTTGTTTATTTATGTGTTACCACTACAGATGAGAATTGATTAGACTTTATTGATACCAGTTCCAGTAACAATTCTGCAATGATTCCCTTGTTGATACCTGCTTATTTTCTTTGTGGAAAAAGTAGGCCTACATATGATTATCAGGGGCAACAATGTCAAACACATGGCACTCCTGATATTAAATGCTGTGCTGCATAGATAAATGCCTCTGCATGTTGCTGGTGTCACCATTTACTGAAAGGTGTGCAGAAAGTATCTTTTTAATAATATCGATTCTCTGAGGGAGTTGTTATCCATTCTTAGCTTGAATTGTTTTTCATTTACCATGTTACCACGACAGTCAGGTTCATGCCGGCTAGACTGCAGATACTGAACAGATCCGCTTGTCAATCTTTTGGTCCTTTTTACCTTCACATGTGAACAAATACCCAAGATACATCAATACCCTTGAGGCAAAGACCTTGGCCTTAGACTTTGAGGTGCTCACCATCATCCTAGCCTCTTTGCACTTAGCTGCAAAATGTAAGTGTATGTGTGCCTGTCATTGACAAAGGAGAACATTTAATTCCTGGTGTGTTAGTGAGTGTCTCCAAAGTGTGACACATTTCTCTCTAGTGTTGTTTTATTTGTGCAGGAGGAAATGCTTTGCTAAAGTAGAGCATACTTTGAATGGGGTGCTTGAATGACCCATAACCCACCTCCATTACCACCTCAGCTGGGACTTTTCCCGTGAGCGACACTGAAGTTGCATGATTGTTTTTGCTCAAAAAACGATTTGTTTTACCAGGCAATAGTAAGGAAAACAACAGCCTGATTATCATTACAGTGTGAGGTAAAATTGATTTCTTGAGTAAAATGTGCAAAGTTTTGGCAGCATCTGTCCAGTAAGTAACTTTGCTGTTGTGTTGCCAATGCCAATGCTTTCTTCTATATGTTGTTATCTTTGTCAAAAAGGTTCTGTTTCTGCCAGCACTTGTTATTACTTTGTTTGTTTATTAGATTGTAAAAAGGATAATCAAAAAATTATAATTAGAGTTTGATGAATTTTCAAGGAATGTTGGTCATGGCACAAGCATGAACTGATTAGATTCTCTTTAGAGACAATGCCCCTTAGATTAGATAGAGTCTCGATGCAGATCCAGGTTTTTTCAAAGTATTTCTTAATATTGCGAGATAGGTATGTTTTCCACATTTTCTCTAATAACTCAATAATTTCTTAATGGATTTTAATGACATTTTCAGAGAATGTTGTTTATGGAACAAGGGAAAACTGACAATATTTTAGTGGTGATCAGGATCTGAGTCCTGGAATTTTTTTCAAGGATTTGTTAACAGTGCATGGTAGGGCACACTCAAAGAAATAATTTTTTGGGTGAACATAATAAAATTGTGGAAAGAATTTTCACCTAAACCTAACCTTTCCATAATTTTAATATGTTCACCCAACAAATTATTTATTGAGTGTACTTTTTTTGTTAAGTTGAAAATGACCTTATAAAGTATACTTAAAATATACTTAAAAAAAACTTCATAATGTTCCAATTTAGTCCCAAGAAGTGTTAAATTAGTATACTTTCTATTGCACTACAAGTACATGGTTGGTAGTATACTTGCTATACTTATACTTAAACACAAGAATACTTAATAAAATGAACTTACCACGAGGTGTTTAACAGTTGGCAGCAATTTAGTTTCAGCTAAAAGGTAACAACACACTATGATAAAACTAGCAGCCATAGTTGGCTGAAATAAATAAATTACAAAATAAATATCACAGAATTAAAAGGGGAAAAGGAATTTACTGACTGAGATGTTTTTTCTCCACCGTGGATGGTTTAAATTTTGATGGATGCAATGGATTCAATTTGCCATGAGTCACACAAAATCTCCCAACTCTCCATAGTGGCTCTTCTTTACCAGAAGCACGCTACCTTAGCTGATGAATAAGGCCTGTCACATGTTACTGCCACCTTCTGCTCTGGAGAGGTATTGCACATGGGATTCCTCTCTAAACCCACTAGGTTGTGTTGACATAAAGAAATCATGTAGTTTTAAGGATTTTGCCTGTCAACTACACGATTAAAAAATGTTTAACCACTAAACATGAATAAATAAAACAGAAGCTACATGTTACACTTCTGTTGATAAAACAGACACCCATGTTGCTGTTTTTTGAGTGCAGTTTTCTTTTGACAGTAACCCACTCCACAGTGTTGGAAATGCCTTGGTGGATTTTTTGCTCTTGAAGCACTTCTAGTTTAATAGTGTGAAGGAAACAACTCCCACATGTGCCTTGATCACTGTAGGGCAGTATAAACTGCAGGCAGGCATTGGGAAAATTATTAGAAATAATGTATTGTTTCATTACATAACAAAAATGATGTAGTTTCTATAATTGAATGACCACTGAAGTGTCAGGAAAGCATTAATCCTTCCATTAAAAATGCAAAGAGCCATGTAATGGAGAAGTCCAACATTTTGTCCAAACATGTCAATCATAGGCAAGTGAAAAGTACAAAATTAGAGTGAATCTACATTTTGGTAAATTGAATAAGAGTCATGGAGCACTATCCATAAAAACTGTAAACTCAGCAGACTAAAGCACAAATACATGTTTCGTCACACGTGCCAAACAGATTTTCAATCTTATTTAAAGAATCTGAAATGTAATATCACATTTTTTTACAGAGTATCTTTAAAGCAGCTCATTTGAGTGGAGTTGAGGAAATTATTAATGTTTCAGGGGAATCACAGATCTAGAAACTCAGATTAACACCTAAAGCAAAGAAATTGTTCCCCTCTAAAAACTTTTATAGAACCAATCTGAAGACTCAACAGACTCTAAAATGATCTGTTATTATTTAAAATTTTGTGCAGATGTGTTCTCAAATGACAGATGTTACCAAAGCTAAGACAACGAATAGAAGAGCATCAATGTCTGATACTCATTTAGTTTGAAGTCACAGGATCTAAAAAGCCTACTCTTTTTTCGTCTTTGCTATAGGTGAATACATGTTTGCCTCTAAACTGTGTTCCTTATTCTCTCCCAGTCCTCTGATGATGACTCTACTCTGACTCGAGTTGTTCAGGTGTCTTAGAAAGCATCAGCTGCCAATTCACCTGAGGCCTACAATTAGCGTCGAGCAGCTGCTAGGCTTTCTGTGCCATAACAATTCACACTCTGTGGACACAGACTGTCAGCACTGCAAGATCAGCCACACAGAGAGGAAAAACCTGTCCTCTTTTCTTCTCACTTTGTGTTTGTGTCGACTGAGGAAATACACCTTCTTCTTTCCTGCCTATGCCAGGAGTTTGCCTTCCTCCTGGAGCCTGCCACTGAAGATGTAAAAATGAATCTCATTTATTTTCCCAACAAAGCCTCTTTTTTTTTAAGTGCTTGTTGACCTATGGGGGCTGTCTTGTAGGAAACCCTGGCTGCTACATTAGCAGGAGTGGTGGCACAGTTCATAAGAGACAATAGGTGTGTGTGATGTGAATCAGAGAGTGATGTATTCCCTCATCATACAAAATGTACTATTTTAATGGCTGTTGGGAAACTTACAAAGTCTGGACAGATGGTTTCTCTCAAGGCGTTCCCTTTGAGGAGCAACTGTCACAAGTGAAACCAGTTACATCAAATTAGGTTTCTACTCTAAATGCACTAAAATAATCTGCATTATGATAATGAGATTGTAATTCAAAATAAATAAGTGTTAGCAGCTAAACTGAGGGTGATGCAGTCTCCATTTATTTTTAGACCACAAAATGGATTTTTTGACAATGTCATGTGTTTCACACTAGGACTGCGCAATTTTCATTTTATCATTACCACAACATGAGCCTTTGCAGTGAGCACATCGCTACAGCCTGGATTTATTGAAATAAATTACAAACAACTTGTTCAATGTGGTCAAGCAAGGTTTCTTTGCTTCCACATCAGATAAGCCATCTTTAAATGTATTTTTGACAATTGAGGGGGCGTCCACACGAAGACGAATTCAAGCTGCACAAGTTTTAAATTGTTTGGGCTCCATCTCTTGCTTGAATCACATGCGCAAACCCCAACAACAGTACAAACAATGGCAGAGTACAGTGTTGCTCTCGCGCTGCAGAAGCTACTGAGCTTGTTACAGCCTTAACAGCAAAATCTACTGCTCCTGTATGACCAGCTTGAGCAACAAGTGGACATCAACAACAACGTACGCCAGTTTGTACGTACTTTTCTCCTGAGGTATGTACATGCTCCATTTCTTTTCCTCTGGTTTTGGTGTTTGTCTGGAGCAACGTTACAGCGCCACTTACAGGCCTGACATATACACTACAGCATTTTCACTGTTTTCATGTGGACGGATACATCTCTTGAAGAGATGCCGTCCTTACAGAGAACGTTTTCAATATGAAAATGTTTTCTTCTCGATGTGGACAGGGGCTAAGTAGATAAAAAGAAATTTTAGTGACTTCTCTAAAGATTTAGAAAAATCGTGTTGCAGCCTCCAGTGTCGTATAAAACAGTAAAACTGCATAAGTAAGGACTCTAAGTCATGGCTCATATGCATTTTATGTCTTTTGTTAAATTACCCAAATGCTACTGCAGTATTGAACAATTACACCAGTTCTATCCCCTTGCATGTTGTTGACATGTCTTGCAGGCCTTTTTAGGTAGCCCAACAGAGTAATTTCTTACAACAACTCATTCTGAGTTAAGTCTTGAGCGCGCTTCTTGACTTGCAGGGCAGAGCAAAACATGCCTACAAATTTCACTATAGGATTTCACTATGAATTTGAAATTGATTAAATGGAACCATACCTGATCGATTAATCAATCATCAGTGAATCAATTGGTAGCCTGTGAATCAAGATTTAGACCAAATTGTCTTGCGGAAGAAAAGCGCTCACCCTTAGAGTAAATTTTGCTGTCACTCCTGTATCACTTTAGGTATCATATTGCCATGTTCTTGCCAATACACACCCCTATTATAACACAATAAGCTTTACCCAACACTGTTCGACTATTACAGACATAAACACTGCTGCAGCAAAAGAAGCTGAAAAGGTAAAGAGGTGCTCACACAGTAACAAGACAGGGTGTCTTTAAGTACGGCCCCTTTGTATTGCTTTTGTGCTGGAGGAAATGAAAGACATCCTAGATCTTTGTCTGAATCATTGATAAGCTCCCACACAGATACATTTGACCAGACCCTCACACTTACAGAAGTTTTTAACTTAAAAATGTGAAAATATCAAGAGGCAACTTCAATGTTGAAAAGAAAGCAAAAGCAGAAGTGCAAAAACTGCAGTATTCACTTGGGGCTGTCTGCCAAAACCTAGAAATCCTTTTACGATCATATTTTGAAATGGCTGTTTTCACAGCAGAAGTATGCAGCCTTGCATAAAAAAACGGGAATTTGGCTCAGTGGCTCATTTCTTTGTGGTTTGAGAATAAACAAGGACTTTTTTTATCTGTTTTTAATAACTCATGGAAATATAATTTTAAGACACTATTAGAGTTTCACGATAAGGGTCTTGTCAGAGTTGTGTGACTTATCCATTTAAACAGATGAAAAGGGAAATTCCCCGATGGAACTGATAGCTCTCTTTTTAGATTTAACTTGACCAACTAAAAATGTTATCAGATTTTTGTATTCAGGATATTTACTGCATTTAACTTTTTCAGCCCTCATCAGACTGTGGTTAACAAAATGTGTCGATTCACATCCGTGCAGCCACAGTAAATATTAGAGCGTTGTCCTGGAAATCTTAGGCCACATTCACTCTTTGGGAGGGATGTGGGTAGATGCAGCTCATGAAAATTTGCCCTAAAACAGCCTGTTCTAAGCAGGGCTGAAACAGAGGGGTTTACTGTGTAAACCGCAAAATCCAATGTCTGAAGGGATGTTGGTCAAGGCATCTCTTTGATGTGTTCTGGGGACATGTGGGACTAATGCAGATTTGTTGTAAGGTGTATAATATTAGACCTTTAGGGTTCATACTGGTTTTGCAAAGCAGATCTTAATGTATAACTCATATTTTTCTGAAAACAATTACTCTGTTAGTGTTCCATCTGAGGAAAGCTAGTGTTAGCTGACAGCTGATGAACAAACAAAAGCAGGGTTTCATGGATTTTCAGGGTCAACTACTTCAAACATCTAGCACTCCTGATATTTTAGCTTCTGTTGTTTCCACTGTTGCTTAAAATCACACAGACAATAGATGTCATGCATTTAGTGACATCCTGTGTAAAATCAAGCAATAGTTTTGACTGCCTCTGTTTCCTTTCTGCCTGATTACTTCTTTGACTTCTTTGTTGTTGTTGTTTGTGCTGACTGCCTCCAGAGAGAGCCTGACCTCCTTGATTTGTAAGACACCGAGGACTTAGTAGAAGAAACTGATAAAGGAATTACTAAGTAAAAAGATGAATTACATCAATTTAATTTGCTATGTTATTGATTCTCTAGTAGAATGAGTTCCAGTGGCAGTATATAAGAGGAAAGGTCAACCTGCTGTGAGCATGTGCTGGTGGACATCCCTCTTTCTCATACTTTCTCTCTCTGTTGGGTGGCAATCATATAGTCATAAACAGATGAGACAAAATCTAGAAAAAATGTTTTGCATTTATCCTCGGCAGCTATAGATATACCTGTATAGCCTGCCAGAATATTGTCTAATTGTAAGAGAAACTGCATGTACAGTTTGTTTACAACCATCCTGCTTGACTTTGCCAACAAAGTTTGTAGAAACCAGCCTGTGCACTGACAGTGACACCTTTCAAACCGTGTTTGTATTCTCCAGCATCAAAAATCAGCTGCATGAGCTCAGTAATTATGCTTTTGCATGCTGGTGTGTCTTCATTTTTTTAAGCATTTGGCTGATTTACTCAAACAGTTGGCTTTTATTGGAAGCATCCACAGTGAGTGAGGCTCAACAGTTCAAACATAATTTTAATTACTTGTTGTCACAGGAGAAGGTGACAAGCAGAACATTGTGGATTCAAGCTTTACCTAAGTATTCTGATTTATTCAGAGGAATGTTTGTACACAGTGAGCAAAATACTGTACTGACAATGACAATCTGTGTGAATATGTGTGTACAAATAAAGCATAATCCAACATGCCTGCACATATGCTCTGATATGCATATGTGAATTATTGACATACTAACACTATAACATAATAACTTCCAGTTTCACGGTCTCACCTTAGGCTTTGGTTTGGATGTGAGGATAGAAAAGCCTCCGGAGCATGTGCTTCATAATCATACAGATGGTGAGACTGTATGAACCAGTGCACACATAAAGGTGTGGAAGTGCCTTCAAAGCCGAGCAGATAAAGGAGCACCAAATGTGTTATATACTGTCTGCCGGTGAGAAAGCCTTCCTGGAAGTAGCGCACCCACCTACCTCTGCACCTTTCTTCTCCTTCTCCTCCTGTGAAAATGTTGTTTTTCTTTCGAGGGAGTGAAGGTGCATATCTGCTCAGAAAGAGAAACATGTTGCTACTGTACCAAAACAAACAGGATAAATCTCACCAGCAGAGGCAGCGGTGCAGAGACAAGCCTGACAACAGCCGCAGGGCCCAGCGACTACTGCACTCCGCCTAATCAAGCAGCCTTTTGAAAATGTTGTCACTTTTATCCAAGAAAAAGAGGAGGGTAAGAGCAGGTTTTCAGGTTGCGTGCAAAACAACAGGAAGACAATAGGAGAATAAGATTTCTCCTTGAAGTTGTTTTTTTAAGTAGCTGTCCTTCAGGTGATAACTACTGGCAGTAGCAAAATAACAAAATACAGTGAAGTAGTGTGTGCAGGGAGAAGTGGAATGGGCTGTCTTGGGGAATAATTGACTTGACTCATCTTAGCAGAATGAAGGCAATATCCATATTTTACAGTAATTTTATTCTGCAAACTAGCTGGAAGAGCTGTGCAAGTAAGGGGTAGGCATTAGACTATAACAGTAGTAATAATAATAACTGCTTTATATCTACCAGGCTGATAACTGATCACTTCTCAAAATAATGTTTTGGATCGAAAGCCCTTTTCACACATGCAACTTTGATTATCAGGGTAATACCTTGTAAGCCTGCCCTTTTTTTTTCAACTGAAATGGGACAAAGCTGTCATTCAGAAAACCACCTAAGAGTCAGAGCATGCACAAAAAGCTGCTTTGGTATCCTGAATGTTTCTGAGAAATATAATTTAAAGAAGCCAAAAGAAAGTGGTATAAGAAGCTGGAACAGCTGTCATATTTTTCATTGTTTATTTATTTTCAATGTGGAACTTAAGACCTAGGTTGAAGACTTAAGCCACTTCATGCCTAAATGTGATTGTTCTATTATAATTTTATACAAAGAATCTTAAAGTATTCCCCCTTTTATTTCTTTAAGATTTTAAATATATATATATTTTTTTAACTTTAAGGTTATATAGTTTCAAATGATATTTTCTATGTAAAACAGTCTTGATGTTTATAGCCTGAGAGGACCTTTTTGAAATCCTTTTGTTGAAAATTATTTGTAGCCCGCCGGTGAGGCCCTGGAGATTCTTAACAAGGGGAAAATATTAGCCAGCCTCTAACGTCTTAATTCTGCCATGTCTTGGACAAGGAAACAGAACTGCAGTTCCGTCTGTGTTTTCATCATTAAGGATCTGCTTTAGCTCACAGAAGTCTCATCTCTGCCATCAAGAAACATCTCGTGATAACCCCATATTTTGCTACTCATCAAATTAGTTAGATCCACTTATATCATCTTGTTAGAGATAAAAGTAAAGACTTATATAGCCTGCATTGCATGATTGCAACACCAAATTCTTTAAAGATTGTTGTAGTTTTGGACAGAATTGGAGCTTTTTTATGGCTCTTTTGTGAGAATGTGCTGTAAAAAGTATCAAATAGAAGCTCAAAGGTGACATGAAAACACTCAACAGCATTTTCACACATTTATTTGGGAATTTGTATCTGCCAAGCGACAAAAGGTAATTTGGTAAGGGTAGTATGGTAAAGGTAATAGCCTTTTGTTTATGGTTTATTATGTCTAAAAAACTTGATATCCGATGATCAGTCCAGAATTTCATTGTAATAACAGCTACCCTGCACCTTGTATGTCTATGCTTAGATATTCACCAACAGTCATGGAGAGGAAGAGAAGAGTGGGTTCAGAAAGAACTTATTTACATTTAAATAGACACACACTCAAAGTGACTGCTCTGAAAAGGCTTGTTAAGGGCTGGTTTATATAAGCCAAATACTTCCTCAGGTAGTTGCTGTACATAGTACTTTTTTAAAGTTCATTTAATTAGTTTGTTTGAAATAAAATAATACTTTTAGATCATTCCATATGAACTTAACCAAAGTCCAGAAATCTTGCTTAAAAATGTGTTGGTGCCTCTACGCAAAATGAACGAGTGCAAAGTTTTAGGTTTTTTTATATGCAAAAATTGATAAATCAATTTTCAGGGGGTCAGGGGAGGTGAGAAAACAAGCTGATTTTTTGAGCATATAATTGTAGGACATGTTGAATTGTTTCAAAAATCTTTCATGACCATGGGTAGTTTCCCACAAGGTTAATTTGCCAGTCAAAAATTGATCATAAAGTGTATTTTTAAGCTAAAAGCATTTTTAGGGTCCCTTATCTTCTAAATTAAGACTTTTGCAGAGTCAGGTTTCATCCTGCAGGCAGTCCTGTCCTGACATTGAAGGAATCCAGCATCCAAAGCCTGTTGTGAATGATTGTAGGATGACACTGGCCCCCTGAAAAAGGATTTTTTCAATTTTTGCACATAAAATATTAACCACTTTGGAGACCAAATTACTCAGGAAAGCGAATTTCAGCCAGAAATCTTTGCTTGGTTTGGAGGTATATGCATTCAAATGTGGCTACTCAGGAACATGAGTGTCAGAAATAGGCATAACACCCCTTCTTAAAGGCCCATAGTTTGGAAACCTTTAAGATTTTCCAAACTTTGCACGTGTTTACCCTAGATGTACTGTAGAGGCACCAACACAAATTCTTTTAGCCACATCTTAGTCAGTCATCATGGGATCTCTGGCTGAGTTCATATGAAATGACCCTTTATTATCTAAAAGAAACAAAGGCTCTTGAAAACAAATAAAGATAAACACTATACCAGTCCTCCAGAGATAGAGCAGCTAGTGCGAGGCATTTTTTGTTATTGCCTTCCCAGGCAGCAATACTGAGCATTCCAAATACTGTTGGTACTTTGTTTTATTATTTGTTGCTGAGTGCAAGATTCCAACAAAATGTTGGTCCCAGGTAAAAGATAACATTTGGCCCGAATACGTTGTTAAGTTCCCTGTGAAATTTAATCCATAAACTTTGTATCTAGACAGGCTAAAAACAGATTATGGTGATTGTCCTCTTTCAAGCTGAAATTCTTTCAGCTTCTGGGAGAGCCTCGGTTATGTGATACTTTAAGCAAAGCATGGCAGAGATGCTGCTCTCAGATGACAGGGGACTTTGGAAATATTCTTGAAAGTGCTGATGATTTTTGCTATTTTCTGTCGAATTGCTGTCAAAACATAAAGTATGCAACTGTGATATCGATGTGAAATATCAAAAGCCACCTCAAAGGTTTTTATATACCAAGATTTAAAAGTTGCAAATTTGAATTAAACAGGTGCTGCTGCCTTTTTTTCAGTTTATCTGAAAATATATGGCCGGCTTACTTTTTTCATGCGCATAATAGCATAAAAGAGACTCCCTCATTCACTTAGCAGCTACCAAAAGTAATGTCCAGTTGCTTAGATAAGAAAAGACAGTTATGCCTTCAAATACACAACTCTTCAGATGTTGTGAATCTGGACAGTCTTCAGTCTTCTTTTGGGTGGCACAGTGCTTAGAAATTGCCTCTGTCTTGCCAACAAATTTCTCAGATGGCTGAAGAAGATGTCCTTAACTTAACAGCTTCCTTTGAGAGAATAAACAAAATCCACTTAACACACCGAGTGAGACTGAGCAATAGCTGGACAAGTAGAGTGATCAGGAATCAGTGTGTATGACTTTCATTAAGGCAGTTTATCCAACCATTCTGTGGTTTCATTTCAGTGTTCAGTAAACAGCAAACATGCCTGGAGACCGTCTTTCATTGTTACTTGTAGGAAAAAAGGTATACTCAGTTTAAGCGCATTCTTCAGATTCAAGGTTGTTTACAGTATAATGCAGTGTGAACGATAATAAAGGCAAAGGATTGTACCTACATTCCTCATCGTGTTTTTTTAGTCACAGGGAAAGTGTTGAAATGACTGTTTGATTGTTGTTGTGTTTTCTTGAAGCCAAACTGGCATTCTGCATTACAAACACTTTGTACAGACACCCTCTTATCTGAATTCAAGTTAGTAGCACTTAGCTTGCTCAGCACATGACACAGTGAAGGCCATTACAAAGAACAAAAAGAAGCTCTCTGATGATGATGTGAAAAGTCCAGTAAATAAACCATTAAACTGAACTGGTATCCATGAACAGATCTCAGATATTGATTTTCCTTCCACTGTTATTTGTCGAGCAGTTGATTGACATGTCATCTGATGGAGCTCTGTGATCACTGTTCAAACAAAAGAAGCTGATTGATTATGGATGAGCAGAGTGTTACCTGGTCCTTATTGGTTTAGAGCTTTCGAAGTAAAGACCAAATAACCCCAATGACTGGATGACATAAAGATGTGACTTGTTCCTTATCTCACGCTTTGATTTGATTTCGTTTTGAAGGTTGCCTGTATCAGGATTTTCCACAGTCTGTTGAGTGCCTGACATTGACAGACTGCTCAGAATTTATTTAAGACTTTAGAGAAGTAAAACAAGTAGTAATTTAGATAACAGGTGAATATAATTCAGCTTTTACAATAACAAATGGGTTTCATAAGCTTTAGTCGTAGAACCTTTACCGTCTACTATGTTGTTGGGGTGTAAGTCTTTAGAGATGAAACAGTCAATGGCTTTGGTCATTCTTACTGTCGAAAACTGTGCTGTGTGCAATAGTTAGCAGTCAGTATTGTTAATGGCTGCTGTTCTGCTTCTTTTAACTCTGGATGATGGCTTGTAAGATGAGTGCTTAATTTTCTTTTTGCTGAGTCTGCATACCAAGTATGTCATCTCAAGCTCTCTTATCCAAAGTGCACCCACACACTTGCTTTTAATGAAGTAGGGACAGGCTGGATTTTTCTTTGCTGCTCCATACAGATACAACACCAACATGGTAGGCTAATGGGCTACATGAAGCAGCATGACCAGCCAGCACCAACATGACCTCGCCCTGTTTATACCCACTATAAATACAACTACAAAGATCTTTTTATTTATTTATTTATTTATTTATTTATTTGTTTATTTTTCATCATTCAGAATTTAAGAGAGTAAGAATTGTGATTCTGACTTGAATCTTTTTTTCCGTCTCCTCTGCTGCATAGAAACTGGAGTAACTCCTGATCACTTGGGAGCCCTTTACTATTGGCCTATATTCACTTGATTTACATGATCATGTGGTCGCCACTGTGCTCACCGATTTCATCACCCATTATTGATACTTGCAGCACCTTTGGCTTGCTAAACAAACTCATCCACTTGTCCACTGCAGCTGATTCTGCTTCTGGTACTCTTTCAGAGGTAGAGTCCACAAAACTTTGCTTTCAATCCATTTAATTTAAAATATCAAATCATCTTTGAAAGCAGTGTTGGAAAGGTCCAGTCGGAGACATGAGGAGTTTATCTTAGCTTAATGAATTTAGAGTTGGATAAAGGTAAATCCATGATGTTTTCAGATGGATATTTAAATGGATGCCCTGCATCCCGACATATTTGAGAGAGGATGAGGGACTGTAGGACACTAAGAGGTCCCATATCTGCTCCTGGCAATATTTGCACTGGCAGTGCCAACAACCTCGTATTTGGAGCTCTACTCATCAGTGCACGACCACTTATTCTTGTGCTGGTTAAGCATACAGAGTAAGAATGCATACATAAGTGCATAAAATGTCAGATACAGAGGAAAGAAGCCTTTGGTGTTGTTTTTAAATCTTTTTGAATTAAGTCTACCCATATCTCCCTCTTGTCCCTCCTTGACTCTTTCTCTCTTTCTTCCTCCCTCCTTCTCTCATGTGCTGCACTTCACTCCTTCAGACTTATGTTTACGAAATGACTTTAACACACTTTGTTTCAGGCATTCAAATTTCCATTACTGTAATGCAAGATTAATTTTAATTTAAAACTGATTTTAATTTTCGTTAATGCATGTGACAGCATGACAGCATGTTCTTCTATTGTCTCTTGATGTACTGTCTGCCTCTGAGCCTCAGCATGTGTCCTAACACAACCACTTCTCTTTGCTCTTTGGAAATTACTCCAACTTTCTTGCAGTGTATTTGACTTTTAAAAAAGTATGCTTGTGTTTTCTCTCAAAAGCACTGTTTACATGTGTACACAGTCTCAATGCATATGCTGATTCCATTGATCTGTTTTGTTTTTATCAATGTGTCAGAGGTATAAGAGGGCGTGACCTTAGCTCATCTGAATTCAGTCTTTCCCGTAAAATTGAACCACATCTGGGCAGTTGCTGAAATAACCTAGCTGTGTGTAGTGTGTGTCTGCTCACTGTGTATTACTTAGGGTTAAACATCTGCATGTATGAAGGCTTATTTATGATGATGCGTCTCATAATGATAATCCTCAACAATGACTGCACGATAACATCCAGTGCAACCTGCAGAAAATTACCAGAATTAAGACATTGGAAGTTTTAGTTTTAAGGGGTCTTAAAGTCAAAGGTATTTAAGTTTGAAGCTTTTAAACAAGTCACAAGCCTTCAAGTCACTGTTGGCTAAAACATTTAGAAAATGTAATTCTGGCAGTAATTTCTGTGGTATAGAATGTGACGTGTCTCGAAAAAGATTTTCTGACATCTCCAAGGCCCGTCAGATGTGTACTGATTTTGTGTAGTACACTCCTTCTTGACTTATTATGGCCCCTCATATCACTACTGTAATATGATTTGATACTACAGTATCTGCTACATTTTTGTTGGCAGAAAGTACTCTGATATGTGGAATTATATCGAATGCAGCTAGCCATTTCAACTAATATTTAACATGAGACAATTCAGTCTGTGAATTTGTTGAAAGAATGTGCCAGTTGCCTTTTTTCTATCTCTCTTTCTCATGCTTGCGCTCCCTTGGCAGTCACACAATTACCCAAAAGTTAAGCAATTACTCTTGAGCAGTTGCGAATATACCTTGGTGGCCCATTGTATTAGTGAAGGAAACACTGGAATGGTGACAATCATAACCACAGTGATCCCAGGAGGCCACTTCCTGTTGGTTAGTCCTCAGAGCCTGCTTTGCTTTTTTCTTCTTTAACAGGCAGACACTTCAAACAGAACCAGAGACAGTATTATCTGCAACTAACTAGCATATTTTTAGTTTTATCTGATAAAGTATTTACCCTGAATATGCTTAGGAAGGCCTTAACAGGTTGGGAGGTATTTAATAGTGATTCATTCTGTCCTTGGCATAGAAAGACAGATCCTGAACAGCTCACTTATGATGGATTTACCACCCCTGTGTAAGAGCACTGCAAGTACTTATTTAAGCCAAACTTGGTCAAATGTCTCTTTGTTTCATAAATGTTCCTGACTCTCTGAACAATATATTTTATTATTGTGTAGATAAGAGCAGGACTATTTATGATCACTGTCAGAAGTTTCTTCCTTTGAGGCATCTTTTGTCTAATCATTAGGCATTTTGGAGACTTTCAACTGGACAACAGAAATAATCACCTCCTGTTGAGGGTAATATGATGTGAGTAGTCCCTCTCTAATTCAACTTTCATGGAGAGTTCAGTAAAAAGACGCTCATGGCTAGACTCATTTCTACAAGAATCAGGTTATAAAAACTAAAAAATCTGTTGGAAATTTGTTTAAATGATGGAGTTTTATGATAACTCATTCTTAGTACACAAATTTCAAACTCTATGTGTTTGCATTACATTTACCTGGTAGTTGCATATGCCATAATAAAATATGCACTTCAGTGTGAATAGAGCAATATATTTTTCATAATTAAGGTCCTTTGTCAGATCTTTATTCATGAGCTTTATTCTCTACGTGTTTTTATTTTTTGAAGAGACGGCAGCACAACAGTGAGAACGAGTGACCTTCTACTCTTATTATTATTATTATTTTTCCCCTCTTTCAGGCTAAGAGCCTCATAATTACTGGTCTTCACTGCAACAGCGTTTCAATGATTCTCTTTGGAATAAAACAACTCGAGGTTCAAGGTTAAGAATTCATTACAAATAATTACATTAAAGCTATTTCCATGAAAAGTGCTCTCCTTGATTACATTAGGAGGGTGGAAATTTATCAACATGTTTAAACAGCCTGCAAAGAGAAAGAAATCTGGCAGAATGTTCAGGGTCAAACTTAATATTTATTTTCCAAAGAATATACTTTTGTATATTTGTACAGTACAAACCATTTCCATGAAAGTTTCATCCGTCTGTTATCTATACCCCTTATCACTTTCTGGGTTGCAGTGGGCTGGAACCAATCCCACCTGACACTGGGGGAGAGGCAGGATACACCCTGAACCAGTTGCAAGTCGATCATAGGGCCACATAGAGAGACAAACAACCAATCACACTCACAACCACACCCAAGGGCAATTTGGAGTCGCCAATTAACCTAATGAGCATGATTTTGGTCTGTGGGAGGAAACCAGAGTGCATGGAGAGAACCCTTGCATGCATGGGGAGAAAATGCAAACTCCACACACATGCAGTCATAGTAGATCACCCGCAACATGCCCAATAATAGCACATGCAATTTTTTAGTTTGCACACGCAATTTAGCGCTCTTTACTTGGGATCTTAGTAGATCAGGACCTAAATGTCATAATGTTTTTGTTTTAACTCTTTAAAGCACAGAATTAGTGCATTATTAAAAAAGTTTGCTGGAAAATTACATAAGAAATGGGACAGCCTTGGGAAGTAAGAAAGTGTCTATAACAGCAAGTCAAAGGTAGTTACCATGAAAAGTGAATAAAGATGTTATATTCAGCCCTCCCTGTAAGTAATCTGAACATTGTAAGGTAAACCATCAGCTCTGATGTGCTATAGAGCTAGCATCATGACAACCTTCAATGAAGAATTAAACTACCCATACAAAATACAAGGCTACGCTTTTTCATAATTCACCTATTCAGTAAGGTTCATTGCTAAAGCATACTGATTTTTAGAAAAAAAATCAGGGTCTCATTGCCAAACTACTTGAGTTTGTGTTGAGTATAAAATTGATTTTGTATATTTCCATTCAATCCCTCACCTCCTTTTTAACAAGTCCTTGTGCAAAGGGAGAAAAAAAATGACTTGAAACTGCTATTAGCCGTCATCGCAATCAGCTCGCAAGTAATCCAGAGGAAACACTTCTGTTAGAATAACAGGGACTTTGCGGGAAATTCTGACATGTGTAGATGTGTTTTCTAAATCTGAGGACTTAATGGAGGCCATGTTTATAGGTTCAGGCCTCTCTAGTCTCTGCGGTATCAGTGCCTTCAGCAGTGCAGGGATTCTGAAGGAGAGAGCAGTGAACCTGGTGGGCCTCTCCACCCAAATCCTTCAATCTCAGCTAGCTTTCCAAAGGCAAATCAAACAATGTTCAAATTTAGTCTCCGCGCCAAGCAGCCCAGGAAAGTCAACTTTTTTTTCCTTCCTCAGTGTAGAGTAAGAAACATGCTGTAAAAATAAAAATAAGGTTCGTGTGAGGAGATGAAAGAAAAACTTGGGAACATCTGGCAAGCAGGCGCTGGCAGGTTAAGGTAAACAGAATGTCCTTTTATGGTAGCACTCCTACCCTCTGCAGAATCAGAGGTATGATGTGGAACACCTTCAAAGGACCGCGGGGCCGGCACATCTTGTTTCAATTTATCCCCTCACTGGCAGACATGCTTTTTGGCCATAATACACTCCCACAAAGAGGATACTACTGCACTCATACAATCTCAAATTAATCAAGAGCTGTCCTTGGATATGGGCACGTTCTCAGATGCAGAAGGGCTCAAACACAGACATGCTCAGACAGTCAGATATTCATAAACTCACATTTTTTTCTCTGACCTTCTGTGAAACCGGGGCGGGAAGAGATTAATTAGTTCACAGCCAGCCCTGAAAAGTAGCCGCTTGCCAGACCTGCATGTCAGCCTGTACAACATCTGGCTGCTGGCATCTGGTGCCATACATCAAACTAGCTGCACCACGCTCCACGCCTCACACACTCAGTGTTAGCCTGATCAAACTAACTTCTAAAAACTAACATTTGCTTTGCTGGGTGAAAAGGGGACAGCGAGGTCCAGGGGCAGAACAGGTTTTTGTACCTGTTTTTTAAAGGTCACAGCAGCCCGAGTGGTGAAATTGAACTTACTTTTGGTTTACAGGCAAAAGGAGAGAAATGATACATAAGACTGTTTGTGTTTGTTTGCTACATATCCAACCTCACCTCTCAGCCCTCGTACCCCCAGCTGCTCCACGTGTCCCCCCCTCCCACCACCCACCGCCCTCCTTCGCCAAAGCCTTTGATGTGACTAGCTGAAATGTCACGAACCTACAAGCGCTCCAACCGCTTAGAAAGCTCTAATGAACAGGATAAAAACACAACCTCTGAATCAATGAGCAGGCAGCAGCAAACCCTGTAGCTGTCACACTGATATCAGAGGGGGTCTGCCCTCCATGCTGAAGCGGCTGGAGAAAAACAGACATCCCTGGTGATAATAGGTAGCAGCCTTTAGGCTGTTAAAGTGGGTCACTTAGTAGAGCATGTATCTGTGAAGCTTTCTAAATATTTCCTCCTCTTCTTTGTTTCTTGTCTTCCTCACTTCTCGCCTCGTATTTTTCAAAGACTTACCCTCTAGTTGAGCCTCGGTGCCTGACATCAGTTAAGTTACATTCCTTTCCAAATGGGGAGGGATAAAATATTGATACATCTGTCATAATGCCAGGAAATTTATCGGGCTTCAATTTCAATTGCAGAGTTTGGATCCAAAAACTATGATGATGACGGTTGCACTTGTTTTGTTTGTCCTTATGTATACATTTTTATTTTATTATCAGTGACACATGGATATCAGCAGATAATAGCTTAAAAAGTTAAGTGTTTACAGCAGATAAGAAAGTTTCTGCCCATATATATCAGCCTTTATATTCGCTAAAATGAGTTTTGCATGATGCTTTATCATAATATCACAGAATGTCAAATTCATATAGGTATCTATAATGTTTCTGTTTCCAACACAAAAAAAACCTGACACACTGTAAAGAAGGTCAACTTCAGTGGAGACTGCCACTTTTGACCCCAAAAACCCTGTAGTGGTAGCAGCAATAGGAAGCTCAGAGATATCAGCATATCTAAAATCTGCAAAAAAAAAAAATGCATCCCATTTCTTTTTTTGTTGCAAATAATCAGTTTTTGCAGAATCATGATACTGTAATTATGGTTTGTATCGTGCATTTTATATTCATTATTTTGCTATATCTCACTTTATCTAATTTAAAGAGCCTATGTTTTGCATTTTTGAGTTTTTAGATTGCTTCCACACCAGCAAGTTTTTTTCCAGACCAAATAAACTGGTTGTCCTTTTTGGAGAATTTGTTTAAGTAGGGGTGGTGTGAGAGCCCACACCAACTCTGGGGTGGACCAAAGAACCAAACTCTGGGCTGCCTAAAATTGGGGGTGGGTATGAAAGCCATCCAAACCAAACAAGGAACAAACAGGGCAAGCAGACCAAAACACAGGGCATTGTGTCTTGAATTTGGCTGAATGCAACAACTACAAACTAAAGTAGTGTCCACTGACAATATGAAGCAGGGGTTGGCTTGCATTAGCATTGCTAGCACTGCCAGCCTCTGGATCTCGTAACAGGTGAACAACTTCAAGTCCATGCAGAATATGACCACAAATTGCTCCAGTGAATATGCAGTTTACATCTGAGCAGCCTTAATACAACTTAATCTTTATTTTATCACTCAAGGTACTTCTGAGCTGCCTTGACCTAAACAATGTTATCACTCAAAGCCAGTTGTGTATTTCTGGGTCAAAGTGCAAGAATAGGCCAGAACAAAGGCCGCAGAGACAGCCCCATCTAGTGGTGGGTGGCTGTATTACACAGCATTTGACAGGCTTTGATCTACTTGACAAAAAGCAGTGTGAAAGAAAACCAAATGAAATGATGCAGGTTATAACTTACACCTGAACCAAACCCAGTCTGATGAATTCTCGGTACAAAGGTGACACAATGTTTTATGTGTCTCTTCTATGTGAGACAACTTCTGTGCACATGACAAACAGTCCACAGTAGGGACTTCACCCTTTCCCCCTTTGCGACACCAGTACTTTTCTTTAAAGGTTCGTTCTCAGCACCCCCTCTAGAGTGGTGTCATACCAGTTTGTTGTTTGTAGTTTTAGCCCATTGGCTTGAAGTGGCAAACCCAGTGCAGAGCAGAGACTGGGCTTGCCCAGATTGAATGCCGAGTCATTGTCGAAATGTCAGCAAGCAGGGCTGAACTGACCAGTTACCAAAGAGTAGACCAGTCAACCAGTCAGAACAAACTGGGCCCATGTGAGGGAGGGGGCCTTAGAGTTACTGTTGTTCTAACAGAGCGTCTCAAAAACAGTGAGAATACAGCTGGATCGGGGCACTCAGTTTGAAAAAACTAGATGTTTTTTGAACATTAGTGATTGTGAACATACTCCTGTCATGAATACTGAATGTATGAACCTGGTTTGGAGAAAAATATAGGGTGTATGATAGGGATGCATGATATTATTGGTTTGATATCGGTATCGGCTGATATCAGCCTAAAAAGTTACGTATCATATCGGCTGTATTATCGGCAAATTACACAAATGTACAATATTGATGCACCTTCTCATCACTGCATGGGTATATTTAAAAATCAATGGTTTCATTTCTGCAAGAGTTAAATGCTGTTTCTCTTGTTTTACATCTTTTCCTCTCAAAAATATACTGTAACACTGAAAGAAACAAGTCATTTTTTGTTAAGTACAGAGCTTGTGCTCTTGACCAGAAATATCAGGATCGGTATTGGTATCTGTGATGATGAATTAAAAATATCGACATATTGAATATTAGCAAAATAAACTGAGTGTGAATCATAGGGCTCGGCGATATTACCTAAACTCAGTATCACGATTGATTGAAGCTCTTACCTCGATTACGATTAATGAAAAAATATTTTATCATATGCTGGAACAAACTGGTGGTGTTACCTGATGGTCGTTGAAACTGTTTTCCTGCAGTGTTGACACTTAACTTCTTTCTGCTCGATGTCCTCTGCACAGAATCCAAATTGTGCCCAAACAATGGAGACGGCATTTTTCTTGGCTGTAAGGTCCTCTGGTAGATTGGTGCTTGTCTCCTCCATGTTGGAAGCAAGTCCTTCGCTCTTGGCGAAAGTGAATGCAGACTGTATGGAAGGGGCACAGTCTTGTGACTTACACGGGGAAAATAATCAAAATAATCGACACGAGTAAAATTGCTTCGATTGGAGGGTCTAAATGTCGGTTTCGATTATTTTTCGATTAATTGCCCAGCCCTAATCATATATGAAATCTTATTTATATATATTCGTCAGTATTGTATACTGTATATCATATGTCATGCATTCTGTTGGATCATACTGTAAATAATCCTCCTCTCCTCTCCTCTCCAGTGATACAACATAACATCACCTCTGTTGGTCATATTGAGGACTGTTGGTCTGCCTTTCTTCTTGGTCATAAAGCAGCATTGTGCACAGCCCTCTTTTGAACAGAGCCACCTCTCTGTCTGCTTTTGCTCTTTCATTAAAGTGTTTCATTGGCTCCTCTGTTCAGTAATGAGACTGTTTTTTACCTTAACCGCCTCTCCCTCTGAGCATGGTGCCATATTCAGCCGAGGAGTATAATTGAATGATTTTGCGAGGGATCAATGAGATTAGGGATTGTGTTTATTCCTCTGTCGCTCTGGATTAGCGATCTTTTTATATCTGCCTGGAGGAATAGTGCGCATACAGTGCATACTCTAAACACAAACACACACCACGGCAGAAAATGTATTGAAAAACATGTACTGACAGGATGGCAAGGTGGTAAGAATGTAACAGTGAGGTGTTGAAGCTGTAAATAAGCTTAGCAAATCGGAAGGTGCTTGTGAATTGCTGTAAATTGTGCGTCATCTTTAGGATTCTGGGATTCATACCTGTTTTGTTACTTGTATCCTTGGTCAAAATGCATGCTGGTTTATCCTGTTTTTGTGTGCCTTTGTTCCCAGTTCTGGCCTTCCCTGTTGTAGCTTCAGATGGGGATTTTTTTTCTCATGATTGGTTCCAAAAGTGGGGGTAGACTCAGACGATGGTAATGTAGTAAGAGCCTGCAGGCCTGCTTCTTTGCTGTTATTTGGGTAAAAAGAGAGTTTGCTATTATTAACCTCACTACGAATCCTGTCCTCCTTCCAATCCAGCAGTAATCCTAATAATCCAAGCTTGCACTCCCATCCCTCTGTAATAAGTGCCAGATGCTGATAGTACAGATAAACAGCAAACCTGTGTTTTTATCCAAGAAAAACAAAGCCGAAGGGGCCCGCTGGATTCCACACGCTGTGATGAAAGAATGTGAAAACAGTGGTACACATAAGCAGAGAAAATCTCTCATCAACCAGAGGGCCTTGTGTAAAACCACTCCTCTGAACAGGTCTGTGCTTAAGTGGATCACAGAAATGATTCAGGAGAGTTTGTGGTATTCAACAATTTTCCCATACAGAGAATTTCCTTTCGCTGAATGAAATTTCCAAGTAGTCAAAACTCCTTTGATGTTCAGGGATTAGGTCTGTGTGAATCCCGAAATAAAAAAACACTGATTTAAGACTAACATTGCTACAGCTGTAACACATGATCAACATCTATGCAATGTGACACAATACAACATCAAACCTAAAGCAAAAATGATTCTTTGCTGTTGTAAGTACTGGCATGCACTTGATTGCTTCTTAGCCCTAAACCACTGTACATGCTTATTTTTGGAACCATGGCAATGGTGCTCCTGAAAACTTAATTAAGTTGAAACTATATCCAACCCATGCTGTTTCCCTGACCTTTACAATGAGCTTTTTTTGTTCTGTATTGAGATTTTTTCTCAAAGGCTCACAGGGACATTGGACAAGACAAAGGTCCAGTATGTCTCTTGAAAGGGCATTTAAAGGGCATTGAAAGTATAACACAACTTTTTTGTAATTACTTTGACTAGTTTAGAAAAATGTTCAATTTAACTGTTTTTTTTTTTTTTCTTTGAGCATTTATAGAGCATTTCCACCAAGCAGTCAAGACAGCCTAGCACATAATGTAATTATTTGTGTTTCCACTATTTGTCAGTCTATACTGTCACACTCTTTTGGTATCCTTGTGTTTGGGTACTTTGGATGTCAAACAAATGGAGCTTAACATGCTGCACTGTGTTGATTGGTCAAAAGAACCATCACGTTGTGGACGAAGACTGTTTCTGGATTATGTTTCCTTTTGACTATGAGAGCCCTTTGTCAGCTCACTGATTGGGTTAATTATGAAAAATGTCATCTTTGCCCAGAGAGAGTTGTTCAAAGAGGATTCTTTCTGGCAGTGTAACCCACTGACAATCATAAAGAATACGTCAAAATTTGGGATGCACAATATTATCACTTTGATATCGGTATTGACAGTTAATAACTTAAAATGTTAAATATTGGTATCTGTAGATATGGAAATATTCTGCTGATATTTATACCCAATGTTTTGACCATACATATCAGTCATATACTGTATATCCCCTCTACTGGCTGAAGTGTCATCAAATGTATTGATGTACCAAAGGCTTCACCTCATTTTCTCCAAATGCCTACATAAAGATACCAACAGGTTCACTTTTAGAAAGTGAAAGGTTATTTTTCTTCTTTCATGTCTGTTTCTGAGGTTAATAAAATATAACAAAATAAGGACCATATCAAGTTTAGTTAGATGAAGACTCCATACTGTTTTCCAAAATATATCGGTATTGATACCATTAGTTGTGGTAATAAGTTCAGAAATATCAGCGTATTGGATAACAGCAAAAATCCAATCTGGTACATCCCTAGTGAATATGCTTTCAGGTAATAGGGGCGCAACAGTTGTCAATGAAATATTGGACTGGTGCACTGGTAAAAATACTGGTACAAAGTCCAGTGTTCAAAAGGCATATGTGCATATTTTGTTTGAGTACCATTATCTTCCATTCACTGATGCCCCTCCTTCTGTATTAACTCTGCCATGTACAGCCATGACAGAGTAAATACAGAGAGAAAAGGCAGGGGTGAGGAAACCCCTGCTTTGTAGCAGTGTGCTTAAGTTGGGCCAAAATCACACTACTTTAAGAGAAGAGTTTGCAATTTGAGGGAGCACCATTCATTTAATCCAAGGGGGTAGTAGAGATGTTTGATGAAGATTGTTTCAGCATCTGCAAAACCTGATCTCAAACCTGATCTGACGTTATCAGTGCAGCTCTTAAGACTTTTGAGTCCCGTGACAAAGCATCACTTCAAGCACATCCATGTGATGCATCAAATTAAACATTCAACATACCTATTCACCGTGGCCTTAGATGAAGAACTCATAACATACTGGCCTCTGCCACAGGAAAATATCCTCATCATCCTGCCCCAGACACCCATAAAAAAGCACATTCAGAATTTGTTGGAAGACACGTAAGTTGAAAATTGTAACCCAATTTTAAATCCTTGCTAAATTCAGCAGGATGACCATTAGGAACAAACTTGAAGAACCTAAATCAGTCAGAGCAAGCTTTACCAAGCCAGTGTTAACAGTTACATCCTGATGTATCTCTGAAACATAACAAATAGACTAATAGATAAAACGTCAAATATAATAAAAATGTGTTCAAATATAATTTTGAGGAACACAATATTTATTTTTTTGTCTCAAATCTTGCATGATTACATTTTATTTATTGTCCAGAAATCTGAAAGTAATGTAAAGCTGTGAGTTGAAAGGGTGAAATTGCACTTAAGATTTATTTAATTGCTTGTAACTTTAACTGCATCCAGGATTGATCCCTTATTGTTTTTGTTAAATTTGGCTTAAATACCTCTGAGTGGAATAGGGTTGAAAAAGCACTTAGATGGTCAAGGTTGTTGAGATTGAAGACCTTTACAAAAATGGTACTTATTGGGCTAAATGTTCTGTTGCAACCCTCAAAGGTAAGAGGAAATAATCCAGTACTGAAATAAGCAATAATATTACTTAACGACAAATTTATTGAAATACTATCATATATTGCATGTCTAGAGAACATATCAATGTATCACACATCTTTGTCTTGTTTAATCATGGTGGAAGGTCATCACCAGCATCAGACGTCAATCAGTCAATCAGTCAATCAGTTAATCAATCTTTATTTGTATAGTCCCAATTCATAACAAGTGTTTTCTCAAGACACTTTATAATAGAGCAGGCTGAAGAAAAACTCTTCAATTTATGGATACACCTATCTGCATAGACACATATATATATATACATACACATAAACAAATATATACACATACATACACCCAAAACCCAACATGAATCCATCATGGGGGCAAGGAAAAACCTCTGTTTAGACATCAAAATGAAACAGTTTCAATGAGAAGAAATTATGAGCTATTCTCATACATCACACATGAATTTCACCCTTTAGAGGGGCGTTGGAGGGGCAGTCTGATAGTGCGCTTCGTCGGTAATTAGAAGGTTCGGCTGTCACATGGCAATGTGTCCTTGGGCAAGATACTTAACGCCAAGTTGCTTCCACTGCTGTGTCAGTGGTGTGTAAATGGGCATGAAAGGGTGCAAATGTTCGTTGATACTGATGGACGACTGACATAGAAACTAGGGTTGGCTTAAATGATCGATTCATCAATGCATTGCAATATTTCCTGCCCCAATTCAATATCGAGTCACCAAATCCTCTTAATCAATCCACCTCCTGGCCAGTGGGGGGCACTGTACAAAGAGGTAAAACCACTGCCACTCTCAAATCCACTCAACTGGTGGGAATGCCCCCACTGTTGTCTTGCAAAGCTAAATGGTACCTCCGTCTCCCAGGAACTAGTGTAGCTGAGAGGATCGTCTCAGCAGCTGGTGAGTTTGTCACAGCCCAGAGAAAAGCTCTGAAGCCTGAACATGTGGACCAGCTGCTTTTCCAAAACAAAAATCTACATGTGCACACTTAGTATGTAGCCAGAAATGAAGGGACATGGTTCAGATGTGATATTGTTAAAAAAAATGTTATGTGAGGTTTATCACAATTTCCAGGAGGAAATAAATATTATTTAGGTTTACATGCACTTTACTTTTTCAGTTTATACAGAACCTTCATGTTTTTTACTTTTGTACTCCATGTGCACAAATGTTATTATTGTGCACATTTTATTTTCAGATGTTTTATTGCTCAAAAATGTAAGTTGACGTACCACATATGTTCACATGGGCATGAAAATAAATATTTGAAAATTGTGAACCGGTACTGTAATTTTTTGTGTATTTTTGCTTCTTACTGAATCGATATTGAACATTAAAATCAAACCTTAATCTATTCACAACCTAAAGAACCAGAATCAAAATTGAATCGAATCATGAGGTTGTTAACAAACCCAGCCCTGATAGAAACTCAAACCAGCCCAAGTTTATTCCTAAGACCAGTAAAGTCAGAGATGACCTGCCAAGTTGTTTCATACAAACTGAAGCACACATTTGAACAGATAGTGAGCAGTACTGGTTAAAATCAAGATGATTTTTTTCCCTGTTATTTTGTAAACCATCAGAGAATAAAGACTGGAATGTGGGGATTGACACTTTTATAAGGTACATCCAACCAGGAGATGTTATGCAAGTCAGTGGCTAATTAGAAATAATTCTCTGAACTCCCACTCATAGTCTGGTTCAATAGATGTCTCTGAAAGGATCTTTTTGTCGTGTCTGACTGATTCATTTTCATTGGTGGGGTGACTCTGCCTGACCCAGTTGTAGGAATGCTTTGTTTCCTTTTCCCTTTCAGTGGGAGAGTATGCTGGCCTTGACTAATGCCTCTGCACAATAACTTGCCTTGAAGGCTTTTTACGTGGTCCTTGCTGGGAAACTATTTAATGATTTTTTTTATTGTTATCTGTGAGAAATGCCAACAGAAGGTAAAAGCAGTTTTTCCCCTTTCTGAATTCAAGGTTCAACTGTGCTCAAGTAGAGATGCGAGTGTTTTTTAAACAAGCACAAAGTAAAGCATAGCGTTGGGCTGTTAGTCGAACAGAAATATGTTTATATTTCACTTTATGCTGTGAAGATATGAATTTTGATTCTCTTTGCTGTGGAAAAAAGAAAGGTTTTTTACAGCTGGGGAGTCTAAACTTTTTTAACCAAGGGCCACATACAGAGAAACAAGGATAACCGGGCCACGTTATACCCCAACTGGAGTGAATTAAAGTTCAGTTAATTTTGGGTGGCCAGTTAGATTTCAGTGACAGTAGTGGGCCATGTCGACCAAAAGATTGGCCCCTGGTCAGGATAAGTAAGACACCGTAAAGCAGAGGGGAAATGCTTACAGCTTATCTTGACATTCAGACAACAAAAAAAGGGCAACCTGCAAAAACCTGCCAATGTTTGTAGATGTGTTAGAATGTAAATATGATAATCCTCTCAGAGAGCACAATATGCTTTGTAAACCTTGACTTTTGTAATGTTTGCTGCCAGAATCCTTTCGTCTTTGTTAATCGGTTAGGCAGAAGCTTTTTGTTATAATGTAGGACATATTTAATCCCAAGGTTTTTGTGTCTGCTGAGAACCAGTTCAATACCTCATTGTAAAGGTGACTAATCAGGCTCTGCAATGATATATAATACTATAATAGTTGTTTTTATTTAATGGGAGAAATAACCACTGAAATAACCTTTTTTAAATCTTTTTGAGGGGAGTACAGATATTAAAAGTCAACTAAAAGATTTTATGGTACTTAACAAATAACAGGCAAAGGGTTAAATACCCCAAACTATGAGACAGTGTCTCCGTGCTCTGGTGCTGGTGGGGAATATTTTAAAGACTTAACTCCAAGTCATTTCATGCCAACCTGGCCTTTTTATGTAAATGAGCCTCAATGCAAAAAATCACCAATACAAACTCTATTAACCATGCTCACTTGGAGTCTAAATAGTAAATTCAGCTGAGAGTTTGGTGGTGATATTGTTTGCTGAGAGATTGATCCAGCAATCACCTCATTAGAAAAATGAATATTGATATGACAGGTAATAACATCATGACAGAATTTTTACAACCCTGTCTATAAAAATGACAGACAGGGAGAGCGCTGAACTCGACCCCTGACACGCACAGCACTCCATCATGTCTGTCAGAAAGGACTGCAGATTTCTGTTACTTCTGCGCTTATCTGTTCGGCCAATCGTTTTGCTCCTGATCCTATCAGCTTAACTTATTTATATTCAGGAGCCTCACTTTTACCAGTCAGAGTGCTCCGGCTTTCAGCTCAGCTCAACCTGTTACATTAGTAGCCACTGCCTTTACATGTAACATCAGGAGGATTGTCACAGAAAGAAAGAGACAAAGATGTGCCTCCTGCTGCTTTTGCTTTGATACTGATGATAAAACAAACTAAACTGCTCAACTCTGTCTGTTACAGTGTCAAAAAATTAAATAAAGAAAATCTCAGTGCTAAAACTCTACACGATGTTCAGTACAGCTTTAATAAGCGCCTACTCCCCTTTTTCACCTCTGCCTGATGCTTATTATGTGTCATTAATATATTTCAAAAGTCTTTTTTTGTTGTTTCTTTTAACTGAATAGTTTTAGACAGCAGGATTGTGCATCTTCACCTGTCTCATAATTCAACTCAATTATTATTATTCAGTCAACAGTTCAGTTTGATTCAGTATCAATGCAACACAATGGGCAGCATCTTTGATTTTCTATATTACTGTGCATGGCTACTTTTTTATCATAAAGCAAAGTAAAGAGAAAAAAAACAAAAGCATAGGTCTAACTTACCTACACTTGATTTTGCTCTGGAAAAACATAACTAATACTGCAGTCCAGCATCAGCCTCTGTCAAATGTCCAAGAAAGGACCCCTCCTCAATGTGGAAATCATCACAAACATGACTTAAGTCCAACCAAATACATAACAAAGTTGTTTTCAACAGTAAATACTTTTATGGCATCAAACCGTGCCATAAAGTAGTTTGTAAAGAGCAGTGGGCTTCTTCACCAATGACAAGATGTCAATGTTGATAATGTGAATACGTTAATAAGATAATTGATTATATGCCATCTCTGCATTGATGCAGAATCTTACAGTATGTCTGCATCATGACTCATTGATTAAGGGGTCATTTCAACACCCCTCATGGACAATGTCTAGCTGGACAAGTGTTGTTACAAAACCGTAACCGTAAATATTAACTGATATGATTCCTGGGAAAAATATTCCTGTTTTAGACCACTAAAGACATGTACTTGTACATGTACTCTCTGAGTATTTTCAGAAATTGCAGTGTTAAAGTATGGAGCTGGGCTGGCTTGAAAAATTGATTAAGATTGACATTCATGGCCTAATTTGACCAAAAACATTTTCAAGGGTTGATTGTGTACTCAGTGCAAACAAAGCCCCCAGGGGCTGATGGGAAGGGAGCTGGGACCACCTATTTCTGGCAAGCTTGATGTGGTTGTTTTTGCCGAAACAGGGATCGATTGCTGTGTTTATATATAATTGAACGTACCATGCCAAACAAGGAACACCCATTCTCCCTCACCCAACTCTCCTTAACAACGTCGGTGTGAAAACGACCTCAGGTGTTTTGCTTCTGTGGGGACTAGCCATGCCGGTTCTGATTCCAAAACCTTATTTTGAACTGGCCGGCTTGTTCAGACCAAAAAAAATATTGATATTGATATATTTTTTTTCCTCTGGTTCATCAAGCTGATGTCATCACATTGATGACATCATCAGCGCGCCGAAACACGACAAGGTAAACAATGGAAAGGAGCATGGAAGCACGGTGGTCAAATGTTTTCTGTACTTCGTACTTTTGTCCCTCTTTAAAAACATACAGACTCAGCGCAGACTGAACGACATTCGAGCGCTGAGGATATGAAGGCGGATGGAATTTGTTGCTGAGATGGCAACAAGTCGCAGAAGTTACAGACGGGGGAGACAGGCGTGATATTATGCCGTAGGCACGTTACGCCAACATCAACCCGTAAATTAGCGCCTTTACCAGGGTGTTACGTTCCCACTGGGAGCCGATCAGAAGCGAGCCAATAAAAACCCGTGTCACTTGCAGAGTCAGCCGACGCGGGTCTGATACCCGATTAGAGCCTTTCCCACTGCTGACAGGGGCCGATTGTTACCGTGTTTAACAGGTTTTTTGGCCAGTGGGGCTATTAGACACAAAGGGCTATTACTTTCTTTTTCTGCCTGTTTTCTAGTAGTTGTAGTGTCTGGTTTTGTGGCAGTGCAACACAGCATTGCCTGTTTTTTTCTTGTCTGACAGAGCTGTCAAGGTTTTCTAACTACTGTTCAAATATCTGAATAAAATAATAGCTACATTTATTGTCCCTCTCTTTGCTCACTCATGTTAAAAAGCTAAAACCTTCTGAGTTGATGAACAGTTTTACAGCCTTGCCAGAATTGCTTAATTATTTATAAAGAGAAATTAGGAGAAAGTAATAGAGTTGCCTTTATCAATGTGAAATATTCCTAATTTGTTTATTTTGAGAAAGAAAGGTCAAATTACTTCCTTCTTGCTGCCATTTAAACTGAGCTCTTGTCTTTGATAAGCACAACAGATCCTCATGAAACTCTTTGCAATCTTCCTTTCAGATTTTCTTTTTTAGAGTCTGAAAACTAAGGGGTCTTGTGCAAGTTTTCCTCCTGATGAAACTGTGACTGAACTTCCCAAACATCTTGTGTGTTTAAGAGGCTGACAGAAAAGATTACTTGTTCACATGGCATCCACAAAGCCAACACAGGCCCTTGCGTCTCTCGTCTTTTCATGTTGAATAATGGCAGCCCCCATTAGGCAGAGATGTGTAATTGCGTGAGTCAGGCGCATTAAACAGCTTCTTTTGTGTCTCTCGGTGTCAGTCTGTACGTCATGCAGCTGAAAACAGGACACGACAGTCTGCCAGCTAAAACACCAAAGTCCTCGTTTCCCTTATCCGGCCTGTGAGTATGTGTGAGTTAGTGAGGGTTTTAATTTTGTGTGTGGGTGCTCATTTCATGCTCATTTCATGCCCGTTTCTTATTTATTGATTTCTTTGTCTCATTATTTGTCTATTTGTCTTCAGTCCATTACACCATTATTGCTGTGATTGCCCTTTGGAATAAATCATGCAGAAGGCTTTTCAGCAGTCAACCCTCACTGAGCGATGAGGAATATCTCCGATACATATTGGCCAAATTGTGATGGTTTATTAAGACGTTGGAGATAATTGTTAAAGGTAATTGACCAAACAAATTTGACTAAATGGGGTTCAAATAGCTCCACAAAGACAGGAGGCATGCTAAGATCATTTCTGTACGCAGCAGTTCATGCAAATGTTGAGCAGGAAAACAAAAGAGCTCATTTGTACTTGAAAGCCTCTTTCCAACGTTACAAACCACTGGTGTAAAAATAGCACTAATTCATGCGGTTTATCCCTCATGGAGATACAATAAACTTTCACAAACTGTTCCCAGACAGCAGAGAGGAACTGTGCTGTGCACTGTTTTCCAATTGAAATGATTTTGCATTTAATTTGTTTAAAATGTAATCAGGACATCATATAGTGGAAACAATTAGGATGAATATCATTAGCACCTTGCATACAGTGACATTATGAATATTTGCATTATAAATTACCTTATGCTCTGTTACATACAGATGTTTGCTGAACATCATTACAGCTCATTTATCTTTTTAACATACTACAACGTAAAAAGCTGAGAGGGTAACTTACTTCATAGAACATGAAAAATTTCACTGGTCACTTTATAAGGTACAACTGGCTAGTACTGGGTTGGACCCCCTTTTATCTTCAATACTGGCCAATATTACCATGTGACAGGCGGGATGACTGACTCTACATGTGTCATTTATAGATCCTGCTGTGACACCTTTAGATTTAATTTACTGAAACATCAGTTTTACTCTCGTTTTTAACACAAACTCTTTTTCAACTTAGAGTAATTTTCAGGAATTTGACTCCATCCAAAGTAAAATGAACTCTGCCCTTGCAGAAATTTTGCCAACACCAAAATTTGAATTTTTCTCAATTTGCTGTGTACCCTGACAATAAAGCTGATTCTGATTCTGTTCGATGCACAGACAGGAGTTCTTCATCATTTCACTGGCTTACGTTTAGGGGAGGACGGATCATAGCGCTGCAAAATGAGTCCTTTCAATTTTGTAACACGGGTGTATTAACGTTACAGCAAAGAGAGAAAAAAAAAGACTGTGATATGATATTTAGGTCAAATCACCCAGCCTTTTGAGGGGTTTGGTTTCTCTTAAGTGACAATTTGATGAGTCATTAAAGTCAGGGAACCTGTTTACATTTCACTTCTGTTATTTCTAGCTCTGTTTTTTCCTAACTCAAACAGCAGACTGCAAACCTGCCTGAGGGCTCCGTCTCTCCCTACTCAGTCAGTAGACACACCAAATAAAGTACGATCAAACACGGTCAGCGCAAATATTCCCTTTTAAAATCACTTGTAGTCTACAGTGAATCATGTGCAATGTCTGTTTCAAGTTATAAACAACCTTTTTTCAAGAAACTCAGACGCATTTTAAGAAGACAGTGGTAACACTCCCAGTGAACTTGAAAAAAAAGCAGCAATGACAGCTTTCACCTCTTCACTCACTGCATGACTTTTACCTCTGATGTTCTGTCTTCACCTGTCGGCCCCCCCTCACTAGTACATGGTCTCCCACCATTACCCCATAACTCTCCAGCAGTCAACACTCAGAATGTGGACAGGTCAGGCAGCTTGGAAATGTCAGTCCCTCTGCATAAATAAAAAAAAAAACCTGCCATATTGTGGCTTGTAAATTATTAAAGTGACAGCATTTCTCACACAGTTTCTCCCTTTTTCTCTTTTTTTTGGGCGTAATTAAAATCTCAGGAGCCCTCTGACTGCGCTGGGGATTAATCTCCCATGGCACGTCTCCATCTGCAGCCTGGATCATCAGCCTTCCCTCTATGCATTAGCCCCCCAGCTGTGCAACTGTCTGCCCAACCCGAGCTGCGGGTGCTGTATCAGGGCATGCTTGAGGAAGAGGAGGAGAGACACAGAGTGAAGGAGGTGTGTGTAGATGTGTGTGTGAGGGAGTGGATCAGAGGGAGTATTCAAGAGCAGTGATAAATCTTCATATTTCACATCAATTTTAGTTTAGAAGGCTGATTTGAGCCTCATTTTCCCTCAAATGGCCTTTTCCACTGGGACGTGATTGATACTAATAGCTCCTACAGCGGTTACATTTAGCGAGAAAACGCTCTTTTTTATTGGTGCAGACAGTTGTTAGTACGCTGCAGACTGGCACTGTAAATTTGGCTCTTTTTCAAATAATGTGACTCCTAAGGGTGTTAAACAGAAAGCATTTGAGATGCCACTGATGTCCATCAACACTAAAGAATCAAGAAATGGGATGAGTTATGCCTCAGAGCTTGTCCACAGAAACAAAGGTATAACCTTTGCCAAGGACAAATTATGTTTTTACTGCATTTGTTGGTTTGTTTGTTATATTGTGTACAGGATAACTCAAGAAGTTATGAACAGATTTTGATGGAATGTTTAAAGAACTTTAATCATGGCACATGGAAGAAGTGAATAAATTTTGGTGGCGATTCAAACCCAAATGCAGATCCAGCAATTTTTTCAAGGATTTGTTACCATAAGGGACAGTTTTAGAGTATTTTTGACAATAGCTTGCTTGTCAGTGTTGAAAATGCCTTGGCAGAGGTTTGTGCTCTGGGAGCACTCCAGTTTCAGTTTTGGTGGTCTAGGGAGCTTTATATTGTGTGTACTCATTTGTTCAGGATGGAGTCATTGGGGTGTTGGTTTGGCAGAGTGATAAGCTACCAATCCCTGAAGCCCATAAGCAGTTTGTCCTCCGGTGCTCTCTCTCTCCCCCTTTTACAACAATCCACTGCCTCTCTCTGCTATCCAATTAAGGCTAGAAATACCCCAAAAAAATTAAAAAAGATGTAGCCATTGCACAAGCAGTGGTTATTTTTTATTCTCATAAAGAGTGATGCAGATCAAAAACATTTGAGGTTCAGTTCAGGTGTCATAAAGCAGGGGCTCTGCTAGAAATTGTGGACCTTATGAAAATAATCCAACTTTAGCCCCCACCACAACCCCAAACCAACCTTGCACAATTGCTTAAACCAATGATTCCCAACATGAAGGGGTCCCCAGGGGACAATGAAACACCAAACTGAGGGCTACCAAATGCCCCCAGCAAACAATAATATCTTAAAATGATTTAAGTGGCATATCTACTTAGTTTGTTTATTTGTCCCCATAGGGAAATTAGGGTGAATCACAGACATTTGGCAACAAAATAAAAGTTAAACACTGATACGTTGTTGAAAATAGACAAATAAAAACACATCAACATCACTAGAAACTCAAGCAATGCACTCACACAGAGGAGAAAAGCACAGCCCATTACTTTAAGGACATACATGTAAGATGACTTTTATATACATATAAGATAACTTTGATTTGAATTAAAAAACAAAGTAATTAGGTACGATTTATGCTAATTTAAGGATAATGTGTCAAAAATATCCTTCAATATAACTTTCCATAAAAATTCCCTAGGCACAGCCAGACTTGTCCCAGCCCCACCATTTGACCATCACCGACAATACCATCAATATCTATCAGCCCCAAAAATTACCAACTTTGATATAAACTATTAGATTAGATTAGATAGAACTTTATTAATACCCTTGGAAAACTCCCTCAGGAAAATTAGGATTCCAGTGGCCGTTTAGTAAAACATCAAATGAATTTTTAAAATGATAGATACACTGCCTGGCCAAAAAAAAAGTCGCCACCTGCATTTAACTCAGCAAATAGGTGCGAGCCTCCTATTGGATAATTACTGCATGGGCGATCATCTTCATCAGCTGGCAACAAGTTATTTAACCCCAACTGATGCAATGTGTGGCTTCTAATTTCTTAAACAACCATGTTGAAAGACACATCCTGTGGTCGTGGAAAAGATGTTAGTCTGTTTAAGACGGGTCAAATCATTGGCATGCATCAAGCATAGAAAACATCTAAGGAGATTGCAGAAACTACTAAAGTTGGGTTAAGAACTGTCCAACGCATTATTAAAAACTGGAAGGATAGTGGGGAACCATCGTCTTCGAGGAAAAAATGTGGTCAGAAAAAAATCCTGAATGATCGTGATCAGCGATCACTTAAACGTTTGGCCAAATCAAATCGGAGAAAAACAACAGTAGAACTCAGGGGTATGTTTAATAGTGAAAGTAAGAGCATTTCCACACACACAATACGAAGGGAACTCAAGGGATTGGGACTGAACAGCTGTGTAGCCTTAAGAAAACCTCTAATCAGTAAGGCTTCAGTTTGGTAGGAAGCATAAAGATTGGACTCTGGAGGACTGGAAGAAGGTCATGTGGTCTGATGAGTCCAGATTTACCCTGTTCCAGAGTGATGGGTGCATCAGGGTAAGAAGAGAGGCAGGTGAAGTGATGCACCCATCATGCCTAGTGCCTACTGCACAAGCCTATGGAGGCAGTGCTATGATCTGGGGCTGCTGCAGTTGGTCAGGTCTAGGTTCAGCAACATTATGGCCCAAAGAATGAGGTCAGCTGACTACCTGAATATACTGAATGACCAGGTAATACCATCAATGGATTTTTTCTTCCCAAATGGCACGGGCATATTCCAAGATGACAATGCCAGGATTCATGGGGCTCAAATAGTGAAAGAGTGGTTCAGGGAGCATGAGACATCATTTTCACACATGGATTGGCCACCACCAGAGTCCAGACCTTAACCCCATTGAGAATCTCTAGGATGTGCTGGAGAAGGCTTTGGGCAGTGGTCAGACTCTCCCATCATCAACACAAGATCTTGGTGAAAAATTAATGCAACACTGGACGGAAATTAATCTTTTGACATTGCAGAAGCTTACTGAAACAATGCCACTGCAAATGTGTGCTGTAATCAAAGCTAAAGGCGGTCCAATGAAATATTAGAGTGTGTGACCTTTTTTTTTTTTTTTTGGTGGCGACTTTTTTTTGGCCAGGCAGTGTATAAAAAAAAATATGAATAAATATAAATTTAAAAAAAATAACAATATGGCTACAGGCTGGCTACTGCTCCTTCCCATCCTCTGTCTTCCTGTTACTCCTCTTCCCCCCTAGTGTGGAGTTGTACAGTCTGATGGCCTGAGGGACAAAAGAGTTTCTCAGTTTGTCGGTCCTGCACTTGGGAGGAGCAGTCTTGGGCTGAACAGGCTCCTCTGGTTGCTGATGACGGTGTGCAGAGGGTGACTGGCATCATCCATAATGTCTAACAGTTAGTCTAGAGTTCTTTCCTCTGCCACCTTCACCAGAGAGTCCAGCTTCATGCCGACCACAGAGCTGGCCTGCCCGATCAGTTTCTCCAGCCTGGATGCGTCCTTCCTGGAAGGGCTGCCCCCCCAGCACACCACCGAGTGAAAGAGGACGCTTGCTACCACAGACTGGTAAAACATCCGCAGGAGTTTCCCGCAGATGTTAAATGAACGCAGCCATGACAAAAGTGTTAGCAAATTGCTTGCCAATCATCAGTACTTATTGTTTTTTTTGTCTATGTGCCATCATGTAATTTTAATTTTTTACCTGTAGCAAATGCTCAGGTCAAGGCAGTGTTCCTTGCAGCACTTCATGTGTAACATCTTCACAAGATGTCCTCTCCATATTGATTACTGTTGAAAAAAGACCCCTTGGGTTTTACAAAAACTTATAATTAGGGCCTGAATATGGCCAAAAGCACCCCTGCTTTTTATTCAAATATACATGAACAGCACATGCCTCTAAAATTGACTAATGATAAGAACACTGAAACCCTCGTTTCTTAATGAATGACTCTAAAGTTTAACACATTTTGTCTGGTATAGGTGCAGGGAGAAGCAGTTTATTGGAGGAGAGCTTACTTTAACTATCAACCCCTTCGACCTCCACTACCTTCACCTCAACTGGTAATTTACTATCAGTAAACATTGGTATTGTTCTCTTTATCCGTGTTAGTAATGAAGGAAAACAAATGGTCTGGTAACATTCCTGGGCAGAACACCTACATAGATAGAGTGCTGCAGTTGTGACAGCAGTCAGTCACAAACACACACTGGTCTTTGACTCACCCAAGCCTTGGACTGGAAACTGTCCCACAGACTACAAAGCCAAGTATTTGGCCACCACATATTCCAGGCGATTTAACGGGCCATGTGCACCGGCATGCAAGATACGGTTGATCCAATTTCGGCCGTGCTCAATCAACTTAATTCTACAGGGGACACGGTGGCAGCATACTGCAGTGTGTGCAGGAATGGATTGCTCAGCAAAGCAGCTTTAAAGGTCATGTTTTTTACTGCTTTCCAGCCTACAGGATCCTTACAGAGGGCAGTGCTTTTGCAAACAATGTATGTAAATTCATCATGAATGTACATCTGAACAGTGGTTTATGCTGCAAATCAGAGCACTGACATAAAGTCAGGGCTTTTAGAAGCAGCTTGGCCTTTCTGCATTCTTGTAGCAAATTTTACGATTACCACTCAAGCCTAAAAAAATCCCTATGAAACACTTTTTCACTGTTGCCTTTGTTTCTTTATGTTAAACAGACACAATAGTTACTTGCAAACATTCACATCTCCCTTATCGTTCACAGTGTGATGCATTCTTCTTCTGCTGTACAAGGAGACAATTATATTATCAGCATGGGATCTCTGCTTGACATCACATGTCCCAATGATATAATGAAATAAAAGAGGTTTCACACTCACATACTCCTTCTGTGTCCTTGACGGGTGGAAATGTCTACTTTGCAATTTCTGTAATTTTGGTGAGCGGTATGTTTTCAAAGATAGCACGGTGCTGAACGTGCTCTGTGGGGGATGCACAACACTGCCATCCATTTCAGGGGCTAAATCTGATGAAGAAAGTGGAGCATATTCCATTGGGGTTTTTCACATGGTGATAATTGCTTTGGGGTTCTTGTGGAGAACATTTAAAATCCCATTTGGGAGTTTTTAATATTATTTTTTGCATATGATCATTTTCTAAGGGTATCAATCGAGCATGAAGTAGCAATGGTTTTCAAGGTAGGTTCAGTTTTGCTATCATTTATTAAACAAAACATTAATAACACTTTTTGGTTCCAAATTTCCAAAACTAAGAATTTGTTCCTTGTCTTTGTCATTAACTGTTGTACTTCCAGCTTATAGTTTAATTTCAACATTGACTTTGTATTGATTAGGGATGGAAATGAGGAGATAGTTCAAGTTGAGAACTGGTACTAACTTTTCAATATCATCGCCCTAATGCTTGAAAACTCTCTTATCGATTCCCTTGAATTAGCCCCATGTGTATAACAAAATCGTAAAGTCATACTCTTGTGAAAGCCATAGAAGAAGTCACTGAAGTAGTCATGGCAGAGAGTTGATGGAGGCGTGCCTTAATTAGGGCCCCTATAAAATCCGCAATCACGGAATCACGGAATTGGACAATAAACGCGGATTATAACACAAAAATGGCTGACATTTTATGTAAAAGCTTTTTTTCGGACTAAAAAGGAACGTTTCTCTCGGGGAAAATGCTCCGAGGGGGTCACTAATGATGGGGACAATGCAGGCTTCACTTCCTCTCTCCCTCCTCTTCCCCTCATTAATGATGCAAACATGTCGAAGCAGCTGCCTGAGACACTGGCTGAGTTGGTGAAGAAGCTACGAAACTCCCGGCTAACTCCAAAGCAGCACGGCAGAGCAGTTTCCCAACAATTATTATGTGTCAGGTGATCAAATGTTCTGCAAATTTTGTCAGCATATTGTTGACTGGACCTATAAAGATACGTGTGAGGACCACCTGAAGAATGAGTGATTATATTTCATTACTTTATACTGCGTCTCGGGGTTTTCTCTTTTGAGAAAAATACTAAACACCAAGTTCTCATAAATTGAAACAGAATATGAGAAAAACAAAGATGGAATTTGGGAAAAAATAACAGATTTTAAAGGATCCTACTTAATATTATCCAAAATGGCCCTTAGGGTGCACTGCACACTGTCGGTGGTGGCAACAGGTTGATGCAGCACTGCATTTGATTTTAGGAGTGCCATATGTTTGACATTGTTGACACAGAACACTGTTATGGGACAACTTTCACAGAAATCCACAGGAAGTGAATAAGTAAAGAAATCCATCAGTGGTTGATAGAAGTGCTCATGTATTTAGTTGACTCCTCAGTTGTAGAACAAGTTAAAAAAGAGTGGATGTCAATGACATGATGATGATGATGATGATGATGATATTGAGGTGTCTCGACACCGTTTCCTGTCAATTGCTTGGTTAGAAGGAAAAGAAGGCACCGCTCCTAGTACTACATGACAGCACCTGTGTCCAATCGCACTTGAGGAAAGTTGTTGCACTGACTTATGATGTTCTCTCTGGTCGAGATTCTTGCTTGTGTTGTACTAAATGAAATTGTAACACTTCACTCAACTTACATTTTGCACACTGAAATCTTTAAAAGTTCATGTAACCAGACTTTCTGGGGTTCCATACTTGACTCTACTTGTGAGAATTATTATGATGTAGAAAAATAATAAATGTTCTACAGAGGTACTTCTCTTTTTTAGCCACAGCTTTGGTCTTGTTGTGGTGGCAACCTTTGCTAACTGCATCCAAACTCCAAACCCCAATTCCAACAAAGTTGGAACATTGTGTAAAAGATAAACAAAACAAGAATTCAATGACTTTTAACCTGATTTCTTCAAATGAAGGTTATCAGTTTGAGCATTAAATAGCTTGTCTTTGTTGTGAATGTTGAATATAGGTCAAAATGTAAATGATTGTAATTTGTTTATGTGTTACACAATGTCCTAACTTCACTGGAATTAGGGTTCATACATGGTGTCCCTTTTATAACAAAACTGCAGCGTGCACCATACTTTCAAGAGTTGAATTCAGTATATCTTATGATGCATTTGGATAAAATACAAGCAAAATGTGTTTTGTGTATTGTCTGTGTCATTTGTTTGTTATACTGCACTTTGAGATGAAGCAAACAAACTAAAAAAAAGAAAAAAGAAATCTTTATAAATTGGAAAAACCTGCGATTTTATTTATATGCCATATCACCCAGTATTACGTTGATGGAAATGATTGAATAATAATGTTTTTGAAAAAAAAAAAAAAAAACATTACTTAGATTATTTTTTATTGTGCCTTTATTGATAGGAGAGAGAGACAGTGGATAGGCTTGTGAAGAGGGGTAGTAGAGAGAGTAGAGGAAGACACTCTGCAAACTGGACACAGGATGGACTCAAACCCGGGCTGCAGAAGCATGTATATGGGTCGTGCCTGGTTGCCAGTACCCCAGAAAAACTAACCTTTCTGACAGATATTGTGTTTGAGGAAAAAAATGACTGGTATTTGGGCCATATGGTGTGATCCATGTCCAATCTGTTAACATTAGGGGTTTGGGGTTTATGACCTTTACTGCAGGAAGTCAGTTTGCGGATCTCAGAATATTTGGGATTAAATCACAGAGGGATGTTTCCTCCTTTTATTTTGAGATATGGAGTTAGGATTTCAGATTTAAATTGTGTAATAAAAACACAAACTTTTGAGATTTCTAATTCAACATTTTTATGAAATGGACAATTAATACAATCTGACTCATACAAAATGCAGGAAAGGTGAATCTGAAAACTGTCTGCTTCACTCAGCAGCATGTAGGAGAGTTTAGTGTTCGGAGTCATCAAGTCTAACAGGGAAGTTTTACAGCAGTCAGGAATGTTTGTTGTAAATGCTCAACACACTGCTATAAAATGTGTCAAGCAGGGTTTGATTCTGGGGTTTAAAACACCCTCGTTATAATGAGATTTCCCACCAACAAACAGATGCAGTGAACCAGCTTTCTGTGAAGTTAACATCTGTGGATAATTGGATGGTGTAGCTATTGTGGAAAACATGTTGTGGGCCCCTGTTTCTCAGCGAGAAGTCATTATCAATGTTTATGTTAATAGCTCTGCCATAGCAAGGCTGTGTGTGCTTTTGGACTGAAGGGGTTTCGGCTGACTCTTTCTGCCGTCCAAATATTTGGTCACGGTGGCGTTGTTGCACAGATTTTGTGTTCAATGGCTCAACAATTTGGTGTGAATTTTCTGATTTTAGAGCTGCCATTCACAGATACCAAGAGGCTGGGCCTTATCTTGTGTGCAGGCTTGCTGAATGCTTGTTTATTGGTTAATTTTAGAGAAACCCATGATCCAATCATCTACACCGCGAGTTATTTAAGTTAAGAAACAAAGCCTGTCCTGTTTTAATTTCTAAACAAATTTAAAGATCTTACTAATCTAATTTTCTGTTCTAAACATCTCCTTTTGTGGACGCAAACAATTTTACTTCAGGGTTGCACCATAATGGATTATCGTCAATTCCTGATATGCCAATACTTCCAAACCCATTATCACTAATACAGATATTAATGCCAATATGTACACAACTTTTTGTCAAGAGCACAAAGTACCCTCTATATAATGACTAATTCCATCTGTTGGGACAGTCTATGGGTGTTTGAACGGAAGTGAAACAAGAACAAAACATTTAATTATCTAATACATGATAGTGAATTAATTTAAATGAGGAAATTCAGTGATGATAAGGTGGAACATTAATGTATGTTCAGAAATTTTGATGATGTTTTTGTTGAAATATGTGATCTAAATGGGTGATATGTTATTTCCAACCCATCGGCTGTAAATATTGACAGAAATCTGAAATCTGGCGATACAATAATCACCTATTTTAGCCACAGCTGATACTGATATAGTTCAGATGATAATGTGCATACCTTTTTATTTTAAACATAATTGCTGTGTTTTTTAAGTATTTAAGCATCTTAATGACATCAATTTGAACTTGAAGCATTTCTTTTCCTTTTTAAAGATTGAGCACTTCTTACTTCTAGTCTTCTCTTGAAGAGATATTGATCATTTTGTCTTTTAAAATTTTTTGTAACATTCAATGCATTCCAGACTAAATATCTTCTTTTATACGAGGATCTCAATTATTTATGATTTATCAACAACTACTAGGATTTCAAACATCTTCTTTCGAGATGGCAAACATCTATTTCTAATTTTTCATATTTTTTAAGACCTCAAACATTTATTTCTAATCCTTAACACTTCCACTACAATCTCATCCTCCTTTCTTCATATACCCACTCTTTGTAAGATCTCAAACAGCTTTAGTTTTAATCCTAAGTACACTTAGATCTTAAATATTCTTCAAAAATTCTTATTTTCACCTTCAAACATTTTTTTGATTCTCAACCATTTTTATCTTTTGGGATCTGCAATTACTTTTGCTGAGGAGGTTGCGTATTTTCTGGCGTTTGTTTGTCTGTTTGTCTCTCTGTTAGCAAGAGAACAGAAGTCTTGGTTGTAGCACAAGGGAATAGACGTTAGATATTGGCAGTGATCTGAATATCGATGCAGATCCAGGAATTTTATTGAAAGATTTGTTAACATTGCGACTTACAGCAACTAGTGTCAGAAATGCCTTGGATTGCATTTCTATATTTTTATTTAAAGTAACTATTTGAAATGCCAAACATTCATCATTTTGAATATTTTTATATCTTCACTAGGTCTTTAACATTTTGATCCAAATACCCTCATATTGAAACATTTAATTTTAAGGTACCATATATTTTATTACCAATGCTGAGGTTATGTTTTTGCTGCTGTTCATCCGGTGGTTTGATTGTTTGTCCTGCTGTTAGCAAGAAGAGTCAAAACATCCTCAAGGGATTTTTAGGGCCTATTAAATCCGTGTTATTTTTTCCCAAATGCCGTTTTAATTTTTCCCATATTCCATTTTTTTCCGTTTTAATTTTTTGAGAATTCGTTTTTTTTAGTATTTTACGCAAATTTAACCCCGAGAGACAGTATAAAGTAATGAATTATAATCACTCACCCTTCAGGAGGTCCTCACACATATCTTTACAGGTCCAGTAAACAGTATGTTGGCAAATTTTGCAGAATATTTAATCTCCTGACTCATGATAATCATTGGCAAACTGCTCTGCCCTGTACTCTGGAGTTAGCCTGGAGTTTCATAGCTTCTTTGCTAACTTGCACGCTGCTCGAGATCGCTCGCATCGTGCCGCTCGTCGCCCCTTGACGCCAGCGATCATTGAAAATGAATGGCAGCTTGACGCAGAGGACGCTCAGATCGCTTTTGGTGTGAACACAGGGTCAGTCGGTGTCTCAGACGGCCGCAGTGACATGTTGACATCGTTAATGAGGGAAGGAGGAGGGGGACAGGAAGTGAAGTGTGCATTGTCCACAGCGTCAGTGACCCCCTCGGGGCATTTTCCTGAGAGATACGTTCCTTTTTAGTCAGAAAAGAAATGCTTTTACGTAAAATGTCTGCCACTTTCGTGATATTCCGTGTTTATATTGAATTCCGCGTTTAATGCCTAATTCCTTGAGATTTTGATCACATTTTCAGTGAATATTGATTGTGACTTAAAGAACGAAGTGATTCCATTTTGGTGCTAATCAGAAGCCAGATGCATATCCAGAAATCCAGGATTTGTTAACATTGTGAGACAGTGCAGTTTTCAACATTTTTAACACCCACCAATATTGGAATTGCCTTGGTGGAGGTTTGTGCTTTGAAAGCACTTCGAGTTTTCTTTTATTCAAACATATTTTTCTAGGATCACGGATAGATTTATCCTTTCATTTTATGAGTTTATTAGTTTATTTTAGACATGGTTAAGTCATTCACCCAAGCACTTTTACAACCAGGTTTAAGAAAGGTTACTTTCTCTGTTGTATGTTTTAACATCCACAAATCACACTTTCAAAACAGAGGCTAGTATTACCACACTTCCATCTCTCTCTACCCAGCCTAAGGAGAGCACAGCCAGAAACACCCCAAAAAGCATGTTTTCCATGACGAGGAGACGACAGTCCCGTGTGTTTTATTACAGTGCAGTTATACCACCGGAGACTCACCAAACCAAAATTATACATATTCCTGCTTTATAGTCGGTAAGAAACTTCATTAGTTGGCATCTGACACTATGAAGACCATTAATATACAATAAATGACTGCCCACAATGTTTTAAATGAAAAAGGTATTTTTTTTATAGAAATGGCTCTATTTGCAGAGAGAAATTAGACGAGAGGTCTATCTGCAATTGTAACTGTTTCATATAATCTTTGGAATTGAATGTGCCTTACACAGTGAGCTGCTTGATGAAATATGCATTGTTTGATTGGCTAAGGTGTTCAGTTTTATCGTGAATGCTCCGATGCCTCTGTGCTTTTTAGCATTCTCTGAAAGCAGTCAAATAATTCAAACCCTCCTCTGAATAAAGATGGTGTCTCTGCCTGTCTCTGGCGGGGCTTGTTCTTGATTGCTGTTTGATGATATTTTTATATTCACATTCAGTCTCACAGCAAATTCAATACATCATTTATACGTTTCAGAAAATAAGCATATCCAAGGACAGGACATCAGGATGGTAAATGCATCATGATGGCCAATTGAAAATGTTTGTGTTAACGGAGCTCTGGATGGATGTAATTTAACGTCTGAAGCAATGAAAATGACTTGAATTGATGAAAGTTGCTTTAGGCTAGCATTTGTTTTGAGCCTCCTTTTTCGACACAAGCAGCTCATAACTCCAGTCAGTCAGTCTGTGATAAATAAATCATGAGGATAAATCATGCAGACAGGTTGGGTCGGTTCATCTAGCACTAAGATAAATGTTAAAATAAGCAAGATGTGATCTACTGTAACTGAGTCAAACTCAGTGTGTTGACAGGTGCCTGATATGCTTCCAGCATCTCAGAGACCCTGTGGCCACAAGTGCCACTGGGATTTTAATGTGCTCTGCTTCAGAAAGAGGCACTTTAAACAGTTGTTAGCAGCGCTCTTCTGTTTTGAGAGAAGTCAAAGGAGAACAGCAAAAACATCCAAGCTTAATGCAGCTGAAGTAAAGAGCAGATAGGAGTTTAATACAACGGCAATGTTCAGAGGAGCTTTAGAGAATGAAGCGCTCGCTGAATACTCACCAGGGTACGAACTTGGCCCTCAGTTATCGTGTATTTCAGAACAGCCCAGTTAACACAATTTTCTGTCTCCATGTAAAAATGCATTTGTGTTTTGAGCTGACATGAAATTCTTCACAATGACTTCAAACAAGTACACAAAGAACAGATGGAATTTCTTCAAGAGAAATCAAATAACATGGTCATGACTATTTTTATCTTCTCAATGTGCTCGGGGTTTCACAAACATTGTGATATGTAGGTAGGCCAAAACATTTTTATCTCTGCTAAGGCCGTTATGTTTTTGCCGGCGTATGTTTCTTTATCTGTTAGCAAGATTACACAAAAACTACTGCATGGAATTTGCTGACATTTTCAGGAGATGTTGGTAATGGCTCAACTTAAAAATGATTAGATTTTGGTGGTGATCCAGATAACAGCCATAGTGAATGCTCGCTTTTGCGATTTTGATAAACTAACAATGATATCAACATGATTCTGAGTGCTAGGTGTGGGTTTTCAGGATCAATTAATCATATTATGATGGTAACTTTATCATGGAATTATTGCTTATAGATGTAACAGCAATATGTGAGCTACCTTGGCAGAGGTTTGTGCTCTCTGAGTGCTTTCTAGTTCAGGACTGTTATGACTTTCATGTGACAGAAGCTCATATTCTGAATTTTGTAGTTTTTTTTTTGTCTTGTGGTGTTTAACATGTCTCCACCATGTGATGGATAACTTCTTTGACAAAAAAGTGTCCTGCATGAGGGCTTCTCCCTCTCCTTCCCTCTTCCTCATTTCCCCACTAATTAAGATAAACCAAAACTTTAAAAAGCAGTGGTTGTAGTTCTACTTCTTCTTTTTTCTGTTTACTCCAGTATCTGTTTTTCAAAGCTATAAATAATATATTTTGTATTTACCCAATGAATTGCTGAATTTGGCAGAGCAAAATGTGTTTTAGTGGTTTTGCTGTCTTATTCTGTGCCCTGAAGTCCTCTTGTGCACCACCCGGGAGGCCTGCCTCACACTTTGAGAACCACATTTTTACACCCAAGCACGACCCCTAATGTCACTGCAGTTCTATTAATACACAACTTTATCCCTGAATTAGATCATCATCAGATATTAATGCTCATGCACACTGCCTTGAGAAAGAATCTGTAAAATCCAGTTTCTTTCTGCCTTTATCCATTGTTAATTTAAAACCCATTCTCTTATTTACTGTTTTTTCAAAAAGGTCTTGAACACTTTCATCTCCTCTTGGCTTGTGTCTTTTGGGTGGTTTCTTATTGTCTTATTTATGATGGTATGGGTTTAAATATATTGTTTATTTTGTGCATGTATTACAGCACTTTGGTCAGTTGCTGTTGCTTTTAAATGTCTTATAATTAAATCTTTTTTTTGAAAGCTGGGGGTCAAAAACAAAAAAGAGAATATATATTTTTTTAAAATCAACTACATTATGTATTCTTTTAGGGTCTAACGAAGCAGGAGGAGAGAAACTGAGGCAGTATCAGGCAATATTGACCTTCACGAGAGTCACTTCATGAAAGTCTATGTAAATAAGGATGTTTGATATTTCATAAGCTCAAGACAATTATTTCATCTCTGATTGTTGTAAAAAGAAACTGTGGAAAGTGTACAAAATTGCTCAGATGTTGAATGATGCAGATGCAGGGGGAAAAAAAGTGTTTACATCCTGGTATATAAAACATAATGTTATTATTATAGCTTGAGTCTTTTTCTTTGGTACCCACTGTGCAGGAATGTTTTCTTAGGTAAATAACAACCTTTGATTTATACTAACTTTATATAAAAGAAGGGAAAATCTTGCCAAAACAAATCAGCAGACTAGGGCATTCTTGAAGAAAAGCTGAATCTACCACACATGTTGTATGTTAATTGCCATTTTTTCTGCAGAGCAAAAAATGAAATAGACGAAAAGAGGTAAAAGAAGTGAAAATTGTCTCAAAAGGTCCGACTTTGATATTAGAAATTATGTAGCAACCCTGAAAGAAAGAAATAAAATAAACATTGAACCCTTAAATTCTCTTCTTCATCACCTGTAGAGTTAAGAGAAGGAGGACTCTGGAAAGAAATATATCGTGTTGCACTTTTTCCAAGTGAAAAACAAGAACAGTAATTAAATAAAGGTCTTAGATTTAGTATGCTTCACATCACTGACAGGCTCTCAGGTCACAGGAATCTGGTTTTGACCAGGTTGTGAGTAAAATGTCTTTCTGCATTGACATCCTTATGTATATATTTTTTGTAAAGGTGATGGAGAGTTAGCTTGACAGGTCTTGACACACTGCAAGATAACAAAATTGATCATGAATTAATGAGGTCACCGCTAATCAAAAAGCCTCATGCTGAAGTCTGAATGTATTAGCAGGATCCAACCTGTTTTCAGAATGAGGAGATTTATAGGAGACTCCTGGGGGACACCTCTGAGACAGCAGGTCAAATGGCAAAAGGGTAAGTGGGAAAAAGACCGGAAATTTTATTATGCACTCGGATTTATTTGATTATTTTGGCATTGTTTACTCAATTCAATCACAAAATTCAGGGGTGTGTCCATCAGGGTGGCATGGGCCTCTCCTTGGTGCCACCGTAAAAATTCCAAACTTTGACTAGCTTGTCTTAGCCGAGGGGACAAAATCTCAAAATCAGCAATGGACTGCAGGTACTTCACTTTACACACCAATGAATGCAATTTTATTTTGCCAGTGCTCTGAGTTTTTGATAAATATTTTAACATGTCATCACATAAGACATGTTTAACGTAGAAAACTTAGTTAAAAATTGGAGTCAGTCTCCTTCATTTTGTTTAAGGACAATAGCTGTGTTCCAATACAAAAGCATTATCAACACATACTTTTTGCATGCGTAAAAATCCCTTTTCACATGGCATTCTCATCATTTTCATGAAAATGGGATATCACTGTTGATTGGAATTGAGACACAGCTTTGGGTGAGCATTGGAGAGTACAACACCACGTGTGTTTATCATACTCACACAGGTAGACACACACGCTCACCCCAGATTTCCACGCAGTCTGCCTGTGGACAGTCATGTCAACACTGCAGAATTGTTTGGTATGCGGAGGTTTTAAGGAGTGGGCAGTTTCTGCATCCTCATGTCAGGAACATGCCATCTTTGCACTTGACCACTCCTCATAGTCCGACTAAAACACCCCCAAGGCAGAAATGGTAGCACTTTAGCATTTGCTCTTTTAACAGCACAAGTGCCAGATGTATAAATGGAGCTACCTCAGGTGAAAATTAGATGAAATGGTTAGATTAAATCTGTGTGTGCCAGGCATATAATAGAGCCCATGATGACCTCGTATATGTAGACCTGTGAACATTATGTTTTCACGTTTTCATATAATAGTAAATAAATAAGAAAAAAGTTCTTGACAACTTACATGATCGCGGCTTCAACAGCTATTTCCTATATTATCAGTGGCCCTGAAATACTTCTCAGCCTGTATAATGCTTTTTCAAGTTTTATATGTACTTAAATGTGTTTCAGATGTCTCTCACCACAAGATAGAGTACATCTATGCACAAGACAAAAAGGCTGCAGCATCAGGAGGCCTCAAAAGGCTTATCCCCCTTCCCCTGAATAGATCTACCAGTGTGTAATTCTATCATAGTGTTATTGTCAATTTAAACCCATTGGCTTGGGGTGGCAAGCCAAGTGCAGAGCATAGACTGTAGAAGGAAAGCAGAGTCACTGAGCAGAGCAGTCAACCAATCAGAGCAGACTTGGCCAACGTGGGGAAGGGGGCATCAGAAGGGCTGGAGCTCTAAGAGGCTGTTTACATGACTCCGTTTCCACCAGAAGCACAAAGGTTTTGCCTTTGCGTCTTCAAAAATGATCTGCGTTCAGACGGAGACTGGAGAACGACTGAAAACGCTGTAGCGTGCATGCCAGTCCAGTAGACGACGATGTAGGCTTGCAGAGAAACAGCGCAGATACAACACACTTATGAAGAAAAAAATTTTCCACAAACAACATTGGCGAGTGGACGCACGAAGACGCAGGAGTCTCTTGTCTGGACAACAAATCTGTCGGGACAACAAATCTGTCTGCATAGTTTTGTCTGGATAACAAACCGAGCACGGGAAGCAGCACACGTTACTCGGGAGACGGCCGAAGCTGTTGCTGTTCCTGGTATGCGCACACCGCCTTCATGTGAAAGAGTACTGCGCGTGCGGTGACATCAGCGTTTCCCCCTGAAACGCTGAATCGTGTTTACATGAGACCGGGTGGCGGAGCGTTTTGAAAACTCTCCACCTTGGACCCTGGTTTCAAAAGTTTGCGGATTCAGGCGCTCCAGGCACCGTTCGAATGTAAACGGGAGGCTAAAACACAATGAAAACTCTTCGGATTCGGCCGAAAACAGAGTCGTGTGAACACCACCTAACACAGCAACTTAGACAGAATAGTACAGCTGACTGAACATGAAAACCAGGTTTCTAGAGCATATGTGATTGTGAACATACTCTTCTACATAAAAGTGAATAAATGAACCCATATTTAGCCTCGTGGGTATATTCATATATGGATATATTAATGAGGCAAGATATGAGCACCATAAACCTTTGAAATGTACCTTTTGAAATTTCCTATTTAGCTCCATGCACATTTGTGCATGCACAGAACCACGACAAGTTTAAGCTTTCCTTACAATGTGAATGGAAGATGTTATAAAGTAGTGTAAAGCGCTTATGTACTAGGAGCATTCTTTAACAAGCAATACTGATTCTGCCATCAACTAGTGCCACAGTAGCCTTTTTTATGTCCTTATTTAATTTTATTGTTTTGACAAAGCATGAAGTCTTTTCTTTTAGAGTTTGTTCTCTTGCAACCATAAAACTCCTGTCATAAAACCAGCACTGGTAATGATTGTATTCATCATCTTAGGGTATTACATTTCCTCTCCTACATACTGCGAAATAAGCAGTCTAGGGTGTAGGTTTCTGTGGCCTATAAAGCACAAACATCATAATGAGTTTAGATCTCCACTGTCTGGAGTGTATCCCCAATCTTTTCTTTCATCACAACACAAAAATTTACCTCTTTACTTCTCTGACATTAATTCCCCAAGTAATTCCCTTGATTTCCGTAACCGGTGTCTGACATTTACCCCAGTCTTCCTCTCTTCCACCCTGCACATGTCTGCTTTGGTGTCTTCTCTTCCACTTGTGTTACCTTCATTCATGCCATAGGTGCTTTTGTGAGGGGCTATGAAATATTGGTGCGCAAAGATATAACAGAAGAATCTGATAAAAGTATCTCTAAGAAAGAAAGAAAAAAAATCAGTACTCTGAGCCAGCATATTGATAGCAGAATTGAAAGTGCTGGTATGACAATATACCGCCATGTTGATATTTAGTCCCAATCAGATTCCAAACATCACACCTCCAATGTGTGATAATTTTTCCTTGCAATCACAAAATATGTTCACATTACAAAATCCATCTTTATAGATATTCCCTATGAATTGATAGGGAGTAAGAATTCCTCTACAAATCCCAATACTAATGAGGTTAGGACATTGTGTAAAAACAAAAATCAAAACGGAATACAATAATATGCAAATACGTTTCAACCTATATTCAATTTTTTATGAAACAAAGACAAGTTTTTTAATGTTCAAACTGCTAACCTTTTTTTTTTTTTTTGCAAATATTCACTCATTTTGAATTTGATACCTGCACATGTTCCAACAAAGCTGGGACATGGGTATCGTGTAACATCACCTTTTCTTTTTAACAACACTCACTAAATATTTGGGGACTGAGGACACTAGTTGTTGTTTTGAAGGCAGAATTCTTTCAACTCTTGTTTGGTCTACCAACTAAGTTGCTCAATAATTCAGGTTTCCATGGGCACAAACACACCCCAACACCATCACAGATGCTGGCTTTTGAAATTTGCGCCGATAACAGTCTGGATGGTCCTTTTCCTCTTTAGCCCAGAGGACATGACGTCCATGATTTTCAATTTAAAAAATAAATGTGGACTCATCATTCCCAACCCACATTTCCACTTTGCACCAGTCCATCTCAGATGAGCTCAGGGAGGCCTGGTTGCATTTCTGGATGTTGATATTTGGCTTTTGCTTTGAATGGTTGAGTTTTAACATACACTTGTAAGTGTAGTAACAGGCTGTGTTAACTGAAAATGATTTTTCTGGTCCATGTCATAATATCCTTCACAGAATGATATCAATTTTTAATATAGTGTTGCCTGAGGGATCAGAGGTCACAGGCATTCAATGTTGCTTTTCAGCCTTGATGCTTATGTGCAGAGATTTCTCTGGATTCTCAAAATCTTTTTGTTTTATGGACTGTAGATGATGAAATCCTTAAATTCCTTGATTTGTCCATTGAGAAATGTTCTTAAACCATTGAACAATTTGTTCACACAGTTATTCATGAAATGGTGAACTTCACCCCGTCCTTGCTTGTGAACGACTTAGGGTCAGTCCCAACTGAGCCTATAGCCCTCCTCCTTCGTGTTACCCCTTTGTCTACCCCTTCCCCTTGGCCCTCAAAACAGAGGGCCAAGGGGAAGGGGTGAAAACACGCCCCTAAGAAACAAGATGCCACTCGATTCTCGTTATGTCATCAACCAGAGCTGCTCATTAGCTGCGTCGTAGGCAGATGCGACAATTCTTTATCCACTGAGTTACATGGTTAATATTTATGCTGATTAGCAAAGGATTGAATATCTGATAAAAACACGAGTATCATTACTATGAAAATCAATAGTTATACTTTATGTGCTTCCTTCGGTCTCCGCTCTGCCATCTTGTCAGCGGGTGCAGTGTATCATGGGAAATTTCTCATACCTCTTCTTTTCAAATGAGGTCCCAGTTTGTCTTCTTTTCAAAGGCTGTGTAACCCTTCCCCTTAACCTTATGGAGAACTGGGATACCCTTTCATTAGACGTGAATACGCAAAACCAAGGGCTAAGGGGTAATCATTGGGATTGACCCTTAGCCTTTCAGGGATGTACCTTTATACGCAATTGTGACATTTACCCATTTCCAATTAACCTGTTCACCTGTGGAATTCCTCAAGTTTGAGTTGCCCCGTCACAGCTGTTTTGGATCAGTTGCAGGCATCAAATTCAAAATGAGGGATTATTGCAAGAAAATAATGACGTGCATCATTTTGAACATTAAATATCTTGTCCTTGTAGTGTATTCAATTGAACATTGGTCGAAAAGGATTTGCAGGTCATTATTTTCTATTTTTATTTGTATTTTACCCAACGTATATGTTATAAAAATCTTCACAGGTGTCTCAAACCCATCATAGATTAATCTGAAACTGACATGAAGACATACCACTGTGCTTTCATTTACAGTTTGGAGTGAATTATGTGTTCACCTGCCGTGACACCCACCAGGCTCTTCCTGTTTCTGAACAGGCAGATTGTTTATCCATCACAACATAAGTGATATTGATTGAAGTAGCTGAAGAAGCATTTTGTTCAGGGAATGGAGAGCTTTGGCATGTAATTATCTCCCACTGTCTTATGCTGATAAGGAGGGGAAAAAATGGCTGTGTCCAAAAACTGTTAATCCGGGTATTAGACAAGAAGGAAGATGCGTGTCTCAGTGCAGGCTGAGAATTAGTTTTCAAACACTTTCATTAAAGCCCTGTGATTGAAATAAGTTCTTAAACTGAGAAAGTTTGCAAGGCTTTCTCTTTGCTTTATTAACAACCCGCTGTGTTTGTACCGTAACTGCAGAGTGGCTGGAAATTATACAGACTGCAGATGGAGAGCGCACATGCGGCGGTAATTGCTTACATTGGAATATCAGAGGAAATGTGCTGTTATCTGTAAAAGCTTTTAAGCCATTGTCTTACGCCAGAATCTAATGGTCAAATGGAGCTGGAGGCACTAATCTGCAGATTTCAATATTTTTAAATAAAGCTGCTGTATTGCTTTTGTGCTTTACTGTCACTGTTTATCATTTTTCCCTGATTTGACAAATCTGAATTAGGCATCACAAAGTGCTTTTAAAAGACAAAGAAAAGACTGACTAAACAGAAGTACAGGAAAGTGCTCACACATCATGCACTAAAGTAATCCTGTTCCATTCAAACAATTTAACTCCCTTGCTACAAAGACTTGATAACATCACGTTTTATTTCTCCTGAGTGTAAGTAAAGCCAAAACATGAATATATTTGTCACATTTTGAGTACAATAATGTAAACGATGACAAGTGAATACAGGAAGAAAACTTGTTATATTTGAAAACTTTTGGATAGACACCGCAATATAGTGCACAGGTATGGACGAATTTGGCGTTAACATTACAATGATGCCAAAGCAGGTGCAACTTGTGGTGGCAAGACGGTGGCCTGAAAACATTGAGATAAATCTACAAACACAAAAGATTTCTAGGAAAAGGTAGACGATATCTAATTGTGCTGTGGGATGTAGGAACAAGAAGAAAAAACATTTGTGTAAATGACCACTGAAAACACTTAAAACAAAACAGACGTTAATAACCTGTATAACAAGTAGGGCTGGACAATTAACCTAGTTTCAATTTCAGCATCCCAAAATTTTAAACAAGATAACAGGCTAAACTAATGTGGCACAAATAATGTGCTTTTTTGTTAAACATTAAGTTTGCCATGCGTTTTTAAATGTTTAGGTGTTTTTTGTAATATTTTGGCTACAAGACTACTTCACTTCCAACTCAATATGCAGTTTTTTTTTTAATTTGTTACTAATGCTGTCTCGTTATTGTTAATTGCTTGTTTTTCAAAGTTTTTAATATTAAAGAGTTCAGAGTATACAAGTCAAATAAATGTATTTAAAGCAGGTAATGCAAAATTGGTCAATAATCCAGTGTAATAATTGTGATCCCAGTATCAATAAAAACAGAGATTGTGTTTTCTGTCATAATTGAACTGCTGTAGTAAATAGTAAATAAATGAGTTTATAGTAGTTTACATTGTGCTGAAATTCATTCAATTGTACTTTAGACCCAACATAGTTTTCTTGTTAATTTTTGAGTAAAACCTAAACAGTTGCACGAAATAAGTGTACTTGTCAACATGATTGTAGCTTGCCGATAGTTTGAGCTCACTGCTGGGAGCCATTTCAGCCACTTCACTGATTATCGTCATGTACCTCATACCACTTAACTTAATGAGTACTGAAATATTCCTTCAAGGATAGATGGGAACATAGGAATTTAATCTATGTTGTTAACTTCACAAATAACTTGAGTTTTTTGTAATAACCTGCAACAGTAGCTGGTAGTTTGGGCAAACTCACCTGCCCATGTAAAAAAAAAAAAAAAAAACAGCATTTGGCTATTGGCTGGTGGTAATTTCCAATCCTGGTTTCCAGGGGATAAACCATCTGTCACTTTGAAGAGATAGACTGTACTGAAGCACAACACGGTGGTCAATGTTAGCCTACACTCTAACTTGGTGCAGGAATGCATCCAAAAACACAGAGAGTTAGCATTAAGCACTTTCTCAAGTCCAAACCTACATGAAATTTAGAGTGCCGGTTTTGGACAAATGTAGTCGATAGCTCACCATTGGCTTTCACTTTTGCTGATTAAAATTAAGCTTAAAAAATTGTGAAAAGTGGGTTTGTTAATGTAACAACTTGAGGTTGTTAACTTTGATTTTAATCAAATTAAGTGTATGATCTTTAAAGAATAACTTATTTTATTATGTTATTTAATTTTAGGGGAAAAAATAAATAATGATTAATTCAATTTTCTTTTAAATTAAGGGCTAGTTCAAACTCTAAATATCATTTAAGGGAATTTAAAGAAAATTATTTAGAGTTCAGATAACTTTGTTCTGTTTAACTTTAAGTTAAAGGAAACCAAATTAAATATCTAGTTTTACTTAAGTTTCTCTCTTAAATTTATTTTAACTTAACTCAAACACTCAGGATTAAAGTAGGTGTAACAGGAAAAATAATTCAATTAAATAACCAAGGTTTGTCCTATGAAGCTCAAAAAAAATATATTGAATCTGTGAAATCAAGACAGACAAATAATGAATTCAAGTAAGTAAATTATATTCTTCGGGTTCAAATAAAATAAACACAAGTCAAACAATCAGAACAAAACCATAAATACGTCTTTTAAAGAAAAAATTGAGGGGGGGGGAAGAGTCTTTTTTTTCTCTTGTGGGGTTAGGAGACGTGCTCAGGGTACCGGGAAGAGAACCATGTGGAGTCAACCGTGATCCAGGGAGGGAGGAAGGAAGCAAACGTCCGTGGTCTAGCTCGCCATCATCGTCTTCATTCTTCGTTTTTCATGGGTAATAAAAAAACACGACCTAAACTAGGTCAAAATCATTGTATCATAAAAGATGAAACTAAAACAATCACTTGTAAAAAGAATCGCGTGCTGCGTTTACCGCGGGCACGGTACATAAAGATTTAAACGGAACATAAATACAAAGGAAAAGAAAGACAAAGAAATACAGCTCACCGTTGTAATGAATCATTACCTGTGTATCGTTAGTTTTCCCTCGCTGTGTCTGCTGCTTCATCAGAAGTGAAAAGGAAGAGCCCTCGTGAACCGGATGCTTATGAATGGTGGGGTGTGTCCTGATTGGTTTACTGATCAACGGCGTGTAGGTGAGTGTTTGGAAGTGGAAATAAGTAAAATAAATCAATATAGATCAAAAGCAGATTAAGCCAAAATGATTTAAACAGATTCTGGGCTATGGAGGTTCACGAGGGCCACTCAGACACAGCGGGGATCACAAAGTACAACCAAAACAATTTAAATCACAAATAAAAAAAACATTATATAACTTGGGTTACATTAAGATTATCACAAAGAACACAACATGTAAGTTTTGTAATTTTTTGCTCTCCACGGGCATTGTTATCAGCAATGATCCAAAACACAGTATAAAAGTCCCATTGGCTTTTAGTAGTCTCTTTCTTCAACCCTCTGTGCTGGTCATGTGACTGAAAACTATCAATTACCACCAGAGCCATGATATTCATACATTAACCAATGGTTATAAACCTGCTATTACATCCTGTCTAATTACAGTTTACAAGTCATTTGTCTGAGCACATTTTCTCCAGACCTGGAAGGGTTGAAGAAAAATGGATGGTGCTACACAGCTAATGAGCTACATTAGATCAGCCATTTATCTTTCTTCTCCTAAAAAGTAATCGACGCTGTCAAGATTTCCTCCTGTGCTAAAATAGCAAGAAAAAAGAAGTGTGAAAAAGTTCACCAAGGAAGTTAAGCATCTTTGTTAAAATTCTCAATTTTGAGGTAACTACTTAATACTGCAAGTATATTTCACTGGAAAAGTTTGACCTCAGGAATGTTCTTGTGTGAATGCCCATTTGACTTGGCCTCTGACACTTTAATGTATTTGCAACCAAACTAAATGGTTTTTAATAGCAGATTTTACAGAAACATGCAGACGTAAGCACTTAACAAATAAATTTGAAATCTCACACCGCTTTAAATCTCTCTGGCTCCAATGTGGTATGAATGACTGCCTGAATAACAGACCACTGCTGATGAAATACAACAGTTCTCTCACATCTCTCACACTGTTCTTTGATTCTGTGCTTCACCTACTTGGCCTGTGCACAAGCAAATGTCAGCGAGAGTGGTCTGAAGTTGACCTACTAACCCAGCGGTGCAGCTCTGACTCTTGACCCCATCTCTGGACAGCACCTAGGGCCCCTCTTGAACTTGTTAACAGCTTTGCCATGTCTGTGGGCCGAGCTGCAGTGATTTATCCTCCATGCCCTCACTACAAGGAGCACTACAGGGTGGAAAGATGATTGTCCTCTAGAGCAGGGGAATAAACTGTGCTCTGATGGTGTCAGAACCCCAGCTGGTGCAGAGAGCAGACTCTATCACGGACACAAAGGAAAGATGACCTTTAATCAAAGCACAGCTATTCATATTGCTTCTGTCATGGGAAAACCTTGTAACTCCACTTCTGGTGATTTCTATCAACTTTTTTACTTTATCATCGTCTTTGTGTCCACCAGCACAATATTCAGACATGAGGAAATTCCATTCAATCCTAACATTATGAATGTTTGTAAAGCAGCTCTTGAATGCACAGAAAGATATAATATTTCATAGAATTTACCAACCTTAATTTCAATCAAGTTCGGTTATTCTGCAAAATATAAAGTATAAAAACAGATCATAGTGATTTGCAACTCCTTTTTTACCTATACTCAGATCAATGCACTACAAAGACAAACTATTTAATGTTTAAACTGATAAACTTGATGTTTTTTTTGCAAATGTTCACTCATTTTAATGTCATTCCTGCAACATGTCCCAAAAAAGCTGGAAAAGGGCACTGTGCTACTTCACTTTGCTTTTGACACAGCCCTCAATAAGAGTTGCTCAATAGTCCGGGTCTCCTTTGTCATATAGCAGTTCATATTTGCTACACATTTTCAATGGGAGACAGGTCCGGACTAGGGCTGTCACCTTATATTTGATATTCAAATAACCGTTCAAGCATGGGGATAAATATCCATAACCCAATAGTAAATAAATTCGAATGTAAAATGTTGAGTTTAGCAGCATATCAGGGTGCCTGGAGAAGTGGACTGTTTCATCCAACAGAGGGCGCTCTCAGCGCAGCTTGATTGTCAGCCACATAAACTGCACTCTTGACCTCAGTAAACAAAGAGTTGCCACTTCGAGCGGACAATAACAACACCGAATCATCTGAGGAGCGTTGTGTGGTGGTATTTTGGGTTCTATACCACTGATGGCAACTTTAAAATTAAACCAAATATCTTTGGTTATTTGGGTGTATGTTCATAAACTGTTCAAGTTTGATTTTGAGGAAAACTGACAGCCTTATTCTGGACTGCAGGCAGGCCAGTCAAGTATCTGCACTGTTTTACTTGGTAGCCATGCTGTTGTAACACTAAATGAACAGACTGAATGGCAGCATATGTAGTTTCAAGACCTGTATGTACCTGTTAGCATTAATGGTGCCCTAGCAGATGTGCAAGTTACCCATGCCATGGGCACAAACACACCTACATACCATCACAGATGCTGGCTTTTGAACTTTGTGCTGCTTTACCTCTTCAGTCCAGAGGAAACAACATCCATGTTTTCTAAAACCTGTTTGAAATGCAGACTCATCACACAAGACACATGTTCACATTTGAAATGTGCTAAACCGGTGGGTTTCTTTTTACCATCCCGCAACTTTCCAAGTCTTTTGTGGCCCCTGCCCAAGCTTTTTTAGAACTTGCTGCAGGTAGGCATACACGATATTGGATTTTTGCTGATATCCAATATGCTGATATTTTTTAATTTTATTATCGCCAATACCGATACAGCTACCAATACCGATATTTCTGGTCAAGAGCACAAGCTACTTAACAAAAATGGACTTGTTTCTTTCAGTGTTACAGTATATTTCTGCGAGGAACAGATGTAAAACAAGAAAATTAGCACTTACACTTGCAAAAATGAAACCCTTGATTTTTAAATGTACCTATGCAGTGATGAGAAGGTGTATCAATGTCATACATTTGTGAAATTGGCCGATATTCTAGCCGATATACGACTGTTATGTGTGGCCGATATATGGGCTATAAATATTGGCAAAAATTTCAATATCGGAAGATACCGAAACTTTTTAGGCTGATATCGGCCCATACCCATATCAAACCCATAATATTGTGCATTAATTTCAAAGTGAGTGAGTAAAAACAATTAAGTTTATCAGTCTGAATATTCAACATATTTGCAGTGTATTCAATATTTTATACTGTAGGTAGAAAAATATGTGCAGATCATTGTATTCTTTTTTATTTATGTTCAACACAATGTCTAAATTTCATTGGAATTGAGGTTTTTACAAAGATAAAAGATTTGCCTCATTATTAGTAAATCTTTCATTTGCACACACACAAAAAAAACATAAATTTGATGTTCCAAATGCTAAAGCAGGAACTATAATGATGGGTTAACAAGTCAAGTTAACACAGTGAACATTTATGAGGTAACACAGGAACAGAAGAGTATGGCATTGACCTGCTCATAGTGCCTACAGATAACATTTGTTATAATTTGACACTATAGAAATAAAGATTTATTGACTGAAAAACAGTGGCTGTACGAAGCTCCTCTCAGAATGATTGACCAGAGGAAACATCTATGCGCTGTAAGGTAAATAACAGCACTCCAAACACAAGGATAAACGCTAGTAAAGGATGAAGAGCTGTAATCTGTTATAGGCAATAATGTACCTCCAGCAGTACCATCATGTCTCTCTGCAGTTAGCTTCATGTACTAAATCATACCCACCTACGCACACAGCATTAAGGCACCCACGACCACAGCCCACTGGCAAATCTGTCACGGACGCTATCAATGACAGCCCAGTCTCTCTCTTGGAGGTGCATTAGTACATGTGTTTGTGTGTTTGCGAATGGCTGAGCATGTGTTTATTTATCAGCATGTGTGTATAAGAGAGACAAAGCAATACATTTATGCTAGCATGTCATGCTAAATCCTCTTTGCTATTTTGATTGGTTCAGTTTAATCTCATTCTGTAAAAACAGGCATTTGGGTGATATTAGAATAATGGGGGGAAACTGAAGGAAGCACATTTTTGCCTCTGAAGTCTATCATACTTCAATGTAGAGTCATTTTTTGTCTGTTGTCTCCCTTTAAGAATCTGAAGAGCCCGCTGGGGAAACAAAAAGAGCTGCTGCACACTTTAGTGAAGATGAAGGGGAATGAAGTCATTATCTCCTGACGTCTCTTTTAAACGCCGCTGATGTGTACTCAACCCACCACACTATCTTTCCCCCCGCTCACCCCAACCCACTGCCATCACCACCCCCACCCCCACCCCTCTCTATCTCTTCTTTATTTGACGTAATGCTGATAAATTAGACCGCCCTTAACCATAGCATTTCTCTTTGTGAGCGGCCCTGCTGGATTTTCTGGTGCTTACTGCACAGCACCTTTTATCCTCCCTTTGTGCGACTGGTCACAAGGACAAACAGACCTTACAGCAGTGCAGTTCTTGGTGAAGGTCATTTACCAGAGGGACTAACTGGACCAGAATATCTCAGAGCAAAGGGGACTTCTGAGTTCACAGACCCTTACGTGACACTTTCACCCTCCTTAATGCTGTTTTTTTATTGTTTGATTCTAGCACCTTGAAAAATACTGAGGCTATTTATTGCATTTAAAGAGAAACACCATTCCAGCTATTTTTTTGAAGGGGAGACTTGAAACTCTTTAAAGCATTTCCAATGATGCAAATGAATGCTATTATTCTCCCTGTGGTTTTTCAGAACATTACTATAATTACCATAATTATATACTGTTAAAAAACAAATCTGCTGAACAACTGGAGTAATATCTCCTCTGCCTCTGTTTTTTTCGTATACGCTTGCACATTTTTCTTCAGACCAGCTAACACATTTAGCCAACTTCTCATTCTCATACCCCTGGAGAGTTTTTTTTTTTTTTTTCTATGGCTCAACACTTCTTTTAAAAGAGGGGAAAGGCAGGGGGTGGGAGGAGGGAAAAGGAAAAGAAAAGAAACTGCAAGCGAGTGTGAGAGTGATATCGGCGGCTGCTGTGTTTGACACTGGGACGCCATATCTAGGTCAGACCTCCCAGCCTGGTTCAGGCATCATGTGAGATCCTACGGGGACAGCTCTTTAGCATCAACATGGGTTAGAGGGAGATAGATTTTGAAGAATATCTTGTTCTGCAGGTGTGGCGCAGTAGAAAAAATGCTCTCTGTTCAGACAGCCAAGCACAAGCTGTAAATAAACCAACAAAGTAAGAAATCAAACCTTATTATCAACGACACAAGTCGAGTCTCCACTTACCTACACTGAAAAAACCTTGCTATCTTTACTTACTCATTTAATTCTGAGTAGTTTATGTGTTTTTTCTCTTCTTTTCCTTTTCTTTCTTATAATTGTGAAAATGTTTGCCACAGCTGTTGCTATTCTTTTGTTTCAATAGGATGTTATTATGTATTTATAATATAGTTTTTTTGGCCTGAGTATTTTGTTTTATTGTTTTTAACCTAGGTACTTCCATGTTTGTTATTTTGCTTTGACCAGCAGCAGAACAGAAAAGGATGGGATGAGACATCACGATGGCTTGAGCACTTTAAATATTCATTAAATATTCACCCACCACTGCTGTACATCTGTGCATCAAGTTTTAACTATTTAAAGCTTCATTAATCTTTTCAATCCTCTCTGATCTCATATCCAGAGACTTGGTACAAACCCTGATTCCAGTGAAGTTGGGCTCTTGTGTAAATCATAAATAAAAGCAGAATTCAATTATTTGCATATCCATTTTGGCCTATATGCAACTGAATACACTCCAAAGACAAGATATTTAATGTTCAAGCTGATAATTATGTATATTAAAAAGTCGCCACCTGGATTTAACTAAGCAAATAGGTACGAGCCTCCTATTGGATAATTACTGCAAGAGTAGCTTCTCATTTCTTAAACAACCATGTCAAAAGACACATCCTGTGGTCGTGGAAAAGATGTTAGTCTGTTTAAGAAGGGTCAAATCATTGGCATGCATCAAGCATAGAAAACATCTAAGGAGATTGCAGAAACTACTAAAATTGGGTTAAGAACTGTCCAACGCATTATTAAAAACTGGAAGGGTAGTGGGGAAGCATCGTCTACGAGGAAAAAATGTGGTAGGAAAAAAATCCTGAATGATCGTGATCAGCAATCACTTAAACGTTTGGCCAAATCAAATTGAAGAAAAACAACAGTAGAACTCAGGGGTATGTTTAATAGTGAAAGTAAGAGCATTTCCACATGCACAATGCGAAGAGAACTCAAGGGATTGGGACTGAACAGCTGTGTAGCCTCAAGAAAACCGCTAATCAGTAAGGCTAACTGGAAAAAAAGGCTTCAGTTTGGTAGGAAGCATAAAGATTGGACTCTGGAGGACTGGAAGAAGGTCATGTGGTCTGATGAGTTCAGAATTACCCTGTTCCAGAGTGATGGGCACATCAGGGCAAGAAAAGAGGCAGGTGAAGTGATGCACCCATCATGGCTAGTGCCTACTGTACAAGCCTGTGGGGGCAGTGCTATGATCTGGGGTTGCTGCAGTTGGTCAGGTCAAGGTTCAGCAACATTATGGCCCAAAGAATGAGGTCAGCTGACTATCTGAATAGACTGAATGACCAGGTTATTCCATCAATGGATTTTTTCTTCCCTAATAGCACGGGCATTTTCCAAGATGACAATGCCAGGATTTGTCGGGCTCAAATTGGGAAAAAGTGGTTCAGGGAGCATGAGACATCATTTTCACACATGGATTGGCCACCACAGGGTCCAGACCTTAACCCCATTGAGAATCTTTGGGATGTGCTGGAGAAGGCTTTGCGCAGTGGTCAGACTCTCCCATCATCAATACAAGATCTTGGCGAAAAATTAACTCAACACTGGATGGAAATAAATCTTGTGACATTGCAGAAGCTTATCGAAACAATGCCACAGTGAATGCATGCTGTAATCAAAGCTAAAGGTGGTCCAACAAAATATTACAGTGTGTGACCTTTTTTTGGTGGTGACTTTTTTTTTTGCCAGGCAGTGTATATATCACTTTGTCAACACTTGCATGAGCAAATAGTCCAACAGCATTAGAGCAACAATCCTCAATGTACAATTGCATGGAATTTAGGAGTTCCATCATCTACAGTCCATAATATCATCAAAGTATTCAGAAAATCCAGAGAAATCTCTGCACATAAACGGCAAGGCTGAAAACTAACACTGATCAATGTGACCTTTAATCCCTAAGGGGGCATTGCATTAAAAACCAACTTCATTCTGTAAAGGATATTACCATGTGGGCTCAGGAACACTTAAGAACACCATTGTCAGTTAACACTGTGCAAAGTCAAATCCATATAAGAGCAACACCCAGAAACACCTCTGGGCCTAAGCTCATCAAACACCTATTGAGTGTTGTTTAAAGGAAAGGTGACATAATACAGTTGTAAAAATGGCCCTGTTCTGGCTTTTTTGGACGTTTTCCAGACAACAAATTCAAAATGAGAATATTTGCAAAAGATTTTATCAATTTGAACATTAGGTATCCTGTCTTTGTTTGTAATAAATTAGATGCAGGGAGAAACGTATATGCAAATCATTATATTCTGTTGTTATTTATGTTTTACTCAACATCCCAAATTCATTGGAATTGAGGTTTGTCAAAACAGAGCAGATGAGTTGAGGAGATGGAAAAATAAGCTGCAGAGGGTAATTACTGCCTCCCCTTTTGGGTTGTGCACACCAGAGCTGGTAATCAATGTAGTTTCATGATACATGGATCAGGATAACCATAATTTCACAATACAGCAATACTGGGATATGTGATATATTGCAAGAATATCACGGAAGGATATATAATAATTTCTGATAAACAGGAATATCAAATGTCATAAATGTCGCTGTTTTGTTCTGCTATTTCACATATGTATTATAAAAAGGCGCAGCTGAGCAGTGATTTATCAGCATCACAATGGAACGAAAGCATTCACAGAACAGCTGGTGCACTCTCACAGCTCTGACATCACAATGTTACACTTCGGATTTTCCCACTTGAACCCGTATTTTGTTTCTCACACAAACCTGTGGTGAAAAAGTAATGGTGAAAGGCAGCAGAGCACACCCTTTCCTCACTCCGTCAAGCCATGCCCTTCAGTTAGCTGGAGCCTCTGGGGTGCAGGCCTGTTGATGTACATAGTTTAATCAAAGTGGCAGGGCTGCCTGCGCTGACAGGCCGTGTTATTTGAGCACATTGCTCTCTGCGGCTGGCCGTCCCACTCTCTGCCTACCCTGACATGGGAGTCAGTGAACAGTGCCACAGAGGGCGACCATGTTTCTTGTTTCCCGGTGCATAAACCTCAGCTTACATAAGACTCCTACTCCAAAGTCAAGAGCAGGACTCTGGTTTTATTGGATTAAAGATGGATCTGTTAGATGTTAGATTGATAATTCTGGGCTATCCAAGTGTGAGCATGAATCATTTCAAGTATTAGAGATGATATTGTTCATCATTACAAATTGGTTTTGGAAATATTAGATATGTTAGGCTATCATTTTTTTCCCTGTCTTATACAGATGAGGGTACCTGAATTTACTGAGTGATGTTCTGGTACCATTATAACTCTCACAAAATGAGAGCAGTATAAAGATCTATTCACATGGAAGTTGTGCCACTGCCATCACACTGAGTACACAGACAAAGCCATATGTCTTTAAGTGCTATGCCTTTCAGAACTGAAGTCCATCAAGTAACATACCGTTTAGCGGAAATGAACTTGAATTCACATAGCTTTAGGCTACACAGAGACATCTGAAGCAAACAGAAATATACTGTCATATTTCTCCATAGAGATCTGTCCATAAGTCTTTAGTTACAGGCACTTTATCAACATTTTGCAGAAAGAGCTCTTTATTCTGCTGCTGTTTCTCCATATATCTCTGGCTCTAATTTGATTGCTGCGATAGGGGCCTTTGGTCCTGCTTGAAAAATGCCTCCCACCTGCTGAAGCCACCTTACCCTACAAAGCTTACTGGGAGCATGTCTTCAGACATCACTTTGATAATTTGCAGACCGTTATTCTCCGCTCTGGTATAGGCCTGTGCTCAGAATATTAATCGTACTAATAGTCAGACACTCCTTGGGGGTCTTGAGATTCGATATGGCCTCAATGTTTGACAGTTGTTGTCAGTACACTTTGGGTAATGTTAACAATGGCACAGCTCAAAGTAGAAGCCAAGCTACATGATGAAGCTCATGTTCCAAATATACGTTTTTTAAGTTGTAGAATCATTTTCAAACTCATCCTTGCTTTTTTCTCCTTGTAATAAAAAACAAAACTTGTCGGGAATTCTATTAAAAGCATAGTCAATGTTCACAATTTACGTGTATCGGGATACATATCGTATAGTGGTCTCAGTGTTGGGATACGTATAGTATCAGTTGCTGGAAATACCCAGCCCCACTCTGGTATCATGACAAGAACATCCATCCATCCATCATCCATACTGCCTATGCTGTTTAGGGTCGCGAGGGGCTGGAGACTTTCCCAGCTGACATTAGACAAAGTGGGGTACACCCTGAATCACAGGACCACTTATAGAGACAAAAAAAACATTCATACTCATACCTAAGGGTAATTTAGAGTCACTAGTTAATCTACTGAACCATAATATTTTTGGACCAAGAGAGGAAACCATTGTGTCCAGAGAAAACCCACGCAAGTACAGGGAGAGCATGCAAACTCCGCACAGAAAGACCCTGATCAACAAAGGGTGTTGAACCAGTAATCTTCTTGCTGTGAGGCACACACACTTACCTGCTGCACCACTATGCCGCCCCATGACAAGAACCATGGTTGCTAATAGCTGCTAACAGGGCCAGCCATGTTACAATGCAAGACTACCTGTCATCTGTAGGGATGTTAGAATAGAATAGAATAGAATAGAATAGAATAAACCTTTATTCGTCCCACACGGGGAAATTTGCAATATTACAGCAGCAAAGGGGACAGCGTTGATAAAGAATAGGTATAAAAATTGTATAAAATTAGCATGAAAATAGCAGTATGTACATTATTCTACCAATATAAATATAAGAAAGGGCTTGAATACAGAAACTAAAAAGCAAATCCTATAAGGATTATTTACACATTCACAAAGTAACTGCACATGAATGTACGTTATTGCACATGGATGAATTGCACATTGTCAAGAGAGTTAGCACAGTAATTGTACATTATGATTGCACATTGTTAGATAATTGTTAAGTTTATGGTGACTGGGAGCAGTGCTGGTTGTAAAGTCTAACAGCAGCAGGCAGGAAAGACCTGCGGTAACGCTCCTTCACGCACTTCGGGTGACGCAGCCTGTCACTGAAGGAGCTGCACAGGGCTGTCAGAGTGTCCTGCAGGGGGTGGGAGTCCCTCTCCTGCATGGATGCCAGCTTCACCAGCATCCTCCTTTCTCCCACCACCTGCACTGAGTCCAGGGGGCACCCCAGGACTGAGCTGGCCTTCCTGATCAGTCTGTCCAGTCTGTTCCTGTCTGCAGCCGAGATGCTGCTGCCCCAGCAGACCACTCCATAAAAGATGGCTGATGCCACCACAGAGTCAAAAAAGGTCCTCAGGAGAGCTCCCTGCACTCCAAAAGACCTCAGTCTCCTCAGCAGGTACAGTCTGCTCTGGCCCTTCCTGTAGAGAGCACTTGTGTGGTCAGACCAGTCCAGTCTATTGTTCAGGTGAACACCTAGGTATTTGTAAGAGTCCACAATCTCAATGTCCAACTCCTATTATGAAATGGTGTAACCTTGGTTTAAAAGTCATCCTTAATTCACCCTCAAGGCTCCTCAAAGACACGGTATAAATAATCTAGCTTCCAGGGGGCTCTCAAGTAAATAAAATAATGACTGATTAGTCAAGACGTAATGACCCAGCCAACCCACCTGCCTGATTACTTACTGTTCTTTAAGTTGAGGACTCCATTCAGTAAAAACATCACTCAAAAGTCTGCGTAGAAGTGTGTGCACTAAATAGAATAGAAAACTGTTTTTAAAAGGACTTCCTGGTTTTGCACGGTGGTTTTGGAGCTTGCAAAACATTCTGAGGGGATCTTACATGAATCAGGAAGTCATTCTGTAGTGAATGCACCTCATAGAGTGACAGTTTTGTCAACCACAGTCCTCAATTCTAAAAGAGAAGTAACACTTAGGGCAGACAAAGAGGACACTGGATCTCTATTCAACCTGTTAATCTCTGTTTATGGGGTCAGAGCTCGGAGCCTTTTTTGTATCTACTATCTTATGATTCCCTTTGTTACGGATATTGTCTTTTGTTACCGTATACAACCATGTAAAATCCTGACATTGTATTCACTAAGGGCACTTTCACATTAGGCCCACTTGAAGAAGAGGCTACCAGTTGCCTGCTGAGGTCACCAGATCAGATGGCGGAGGAGATGTAGACCGTGTCGGTGGGAAAAGGGGTTCAGACTCCAGTACATTAGGCTGACTTGTTGGTTTGTGGCCGATGATATTATCAAGTGCATCATACCAAGGAAACTTTTCCTTTTCATCAGTTGAGCTGCCAGACTTATGTAGCGAGTCCTGCGCTCTGTGACACTGCTGCTGGAGCTTCTTTATCTTATCACGGCATTGATCGGTGGTCCTGGTGACCCAAGTGACAGTAATTTTTGAGAAATGATACAGAAAATTTCCGATTTTTTTATGTGTGGAATCCGAATGTTTTTAAATGTCCTCGTTAGCCCAAATTTCAAGTATTTCTTCGCTGCTCCAAAGTGAACCTTTGGCCATCATGTTTAAAGAAAGAAGGGACAACCGTGACATCACGCAGCAGCGTCAGCTTTCTGTCCCGTATCCTGGCGCACTTGCATTCACGTCCCAACCGAACCGTGCCCGAGTCCTCTTCAATCGCGCTGGAAACCACCTCCCCAAGTGGGCCCGGGCCCGGTGTCCGGGCTTGGTTTGTTTGCATTCACACTTCCAAAATGAACCGGACTTTGGGCTCAAGTGCGCCCGGATCTGGGACAGGGACCCTAGTGTGAATGCACCCTAACATCATGTCAGGGGGTGTGAGATTTTTTAACAGTGTGTGATATTAATTAACTTTGTAAGAATTGTTCCTTTTAGTGTCTAATCACTGAGTGTGAATAATGTTACACGGCTCCTTCGTGCTGAGGGTACTCTTCAAGAGATTACTCCCTGTTGCGTGAGTGTGTGAGTTCGACCTTGTTGCCATCAAACTGAGGAGTTGAACTGTGGGACATGATTGTGTTTCAGCCCTCCTGGTGATGTTCTTCTCTGGCAGGTGAAAGGAGGCAGCTGACAACACCTTGTGTCAAGAGGGTGGCACATGTCTGCTGTGTAACTCTGCTCACTGCTGAGTTTGGTGAAGATGGATGAGTCAATTTGAGAGAAAAGTAGCTTGCAAAATTGAAATTTAAAAGGTGATTTTCACACCTACAGCTCAATTGCTTTGTTCTGAATCCGTTAAGGAAAAAAAAAAAAAAAATACTAAAGGGCATATTTCCTTTGGATTGTGTCATTTTCACACTGCAGTATTGTGAAGCATGCCGAGTCCAGCCGAAGGGGATTATGCCATTACGTCACAGCCAGTGTTCCTCTGAGTATGTGTCATGCTGTGCATTATGGGAAGAAAGCCAGCAGGTTAAACTACCCACAAAACAAAAATATGATGATTAATAATGGTACAAATTAAATGTCCCATGTAAGATTATACAGATGAGCATATTTATCAATGTGGGACACGTCTTGCAATAGAAGAGTATAACAAACTTTGCATAAAGAGGAGGGCATTTAACCCTTGCAGGTGGACCATAGGGGTCACCAGTTAGCATGGGAACTTTTCACAACATAACACCTGCTGTAGCATTAGTCAAGTTATCGCTGACAAAGATACTGTCGGTGATGCGGCAAAGGCAGAGAGCAGCTTTTAAAGGGTTAAATTCTCCTGCCTGATAGCTGGACTTATACAGTCTGCAAATCTTAACAAGTTTTGAATCAGTCCATGTTGTTGAGTCCCATGATGATCTGCTGCAGAGACAGTGAGTAATGTTAACCTGTTTTATTTTTATGGTATGTCACGCCTGTGTACAGACAGTGGCTCTGTGGGGTCATAAATCATTTATTAATTAGTATATTGTCATCAGTCTGGTAGCTGTTATGTAATTATTATCACTACTACTGCTGTTTATAAACTCGTCACCCAGGTGATGTTGGTTCCTGGAGCAATTGTGTCCTCACTGCAAACAAACCGCTCCAGGATTCAATTTGAAATGAGCCAAGACCACTTATTTCAGGTGAGCTTTTTTGTTTGTGCCAAAACAGGGACTGATTGCTGTGTTTTTATGTATTCAAATGAACAATGCTGAGTACAGAACGCCCTCTTGCATAGGAAGAGCTCTCTGGAACGATCTAGGGTGAAAATGACCTTATATAAATCTGTTCTGTGTTCTGCTTTCTGTGGATGGAATAGATGGTTCACTGATGTTAGGACTGTTTGAACCTACCAAACACCTCTAAGAGAAAAAAGCCTATAGAATTAAAGAGAATTCCCTGTTTTGCCCCTTGAATTTCTGAAACCTTTTAGATAAACCAGTAACCTTGACATGTAGAACTTTTCAAATGCTTTCTATTGTATGAATATGGCAGGATGCTTTTAGTGGCAGGATTGTTTTATGAGTGTTTGCGAAGTGCTTTGTCCATTATGATAACATAGTTCTATGTCAGTGTAATGCATTGACCATAAAAACCTGAAAATAACAATAAACACAATGTCAAGAGATTGCTTGGCTCTTGAACTCCATCATGACCCTAAGACTTGTTGTTACTTGATGTTAAATAGAGGTTAGAGCTGAAGACGGAGTTTCATCTTGCACTCAGACTTTACTTCTGAGAAGGCAATGCACAATATGTTTTCAAAGTTCAGACACACAGCGCCCTTACAAAAATAGAGGCACTTAGACATGTGAGTGAAAAGGACATTTTCAAACATAAATCAAGGCAAAAGCACACAAAAGTCATGATAAACACAGCCATTACAATGTAGTCCAAGCTGAAGAGAAAAATTCAGAAGAAAGTCACAATGACGACAGCCTTTTGCAGAGGTGGGTACAGTTTAACATATCTTAAATTTTGTTCTGTTTTATGCTGTAACAAAATGTTAACTTCACAAACTGTTAACAGAATATTTTTTTCTGAATTATCTAATTAAATAGTTTTTAAAAATACTCCTCACAAAAAGTGTAGAAATATTTTTCATTAAGATAATTCTCCCCTTCAGTAATACCAATTGGTACTGTATTTTGCAATGTTGGAAAGCCTGATTCGTCACCTTTGCAATAAGGTGCAACTTGTAAGGATCCTGCATTCATGGAATGAACAACACAGCTGAACATGTGGGTAGCACCCAAAAAAAAGGGCCAAAATGCCCTCTTCCCCCAAAAGAGAGCCTGCAGGTCCTCAGTGAAGCAAGGGTAAGGATCCCAGTCTTCTAGGGTGTTGTCTTCCTGGGACATCCACTTTGCAGTTTGTCTTTGGCATATCCAGTCTCACAGAGAATGATCCTAAGTTTGAACTGATACTGAGGGCTGACACCAAATAATGCGGCCACTCTGCGGACCAGAACACCAGCTTCCAGTTGAGGGGACTTTGTGGGGCCATAGGTCATTTTTAAAAAACAACAAATTATTACCATGAAGTTAAAAATAGAAAAAAATTCTTTCATAACAATATGAAAAACAAAAATAATATGATCTTTGATTATAAGATCATGTGAAGTTCTTTGTAGGTAATTAGAGATGTAATCAACTCATTTTCTTTGTTTGTTGCCATAAAAAGTCGTTTTCAACTGACTGAATGATTAACTAAACTAAACATGCCTATTTTCATTTGAGTTTAGATACATTACTATTTGTAAGATAAATTTGATTAAAAAACGTTTTTTTGTTCCTTTAGTTATTCTAAATTATTTAAATGTTGAATTTGGAGTATAGTTGATATGTATAAATTTTACCCTCTGAAAGCGTTGACAACATTAATGTGGCCCTCTCAGGAACCATAGCATCTCATCACTGTGCTTTGAATGTTTAAAAATTTCAGTGCCTAATTAAGCAAAATCCTTGGATTTGTAGATTAAACCAACTTTATAATATACAGATGGATTTTTGTTTTGTAACTGTTTAAAGTTTGTCAGCAGGGGCGGCTCAGTACACTGGCCTGAGGCCTGTATATTACAGTATATTACATGGAAACAAGCAAACAGATATTTCTTTGCTATTTATTAATTTTTTTAATCATTTAAGTAGATTAGGAAATTAATAAATTGCAAATAGATTTCTTTGCTATTTATTTATTTCCTGATCTACTTAGATGATTAGATATATGAGACATACTACTGTGTTATAACTATATATAAACTATAACTAAATTAAATGTGCTGAAACAACAGGACAATTCATTATTTTGGCCAGTAAAAATTCTGCTTGGCTGGTGATTTTTTTTAATTTTAATTTATTTTGTTTTTTATTTATATATTTTTTTTTAATCATCTGCCAACTTGGCAGAGCTTTTGTGGTCTATGAAGAGGACTTTTCTTTGTAAGGGCTATTTGTAGAGTTCTCTCTTGAAATTCAAGACAATTTGAGCTTATTCTCTCAGTACAAAACATGAGTCACAAGGTGTGATCAGTGAAACCTCATACAGAGTAGAGCACAATCATTCCAATCAGAGCAGAGGCTGCTGGGTCGAGTACAAGGACTCAGCACACCACCACCCACCACGCTCTCCCTGCCTCGCAGCCTCTGGATGCTGGTAAATGGGCATGACATCCACATGGTGAGTCAGTCTAATAAGCTTTGTAAGTGAGCAGGCAGCAGTCAGGTCGTCTCAGCAGGACCTCATTTCTTTGGCTCTTCAATCCTGTGCTTTTGATCTCCCGGTGTCTGCGGGGACGCTGACACTACGGCGCCATTTAAAGGTTCTGTTAGTGTCAACTGTGAGTGATTGTGATGGCGTACAAAGAGGCAGCAGAGCTTTAAAAGACGACGGACACAGATAGAAATATGGCCTCGTCAAAGGAGCTTTGCTTGTTGGGATTTTTAAAGAGTGGAGTAATTATTTTGAAAATTATTAAGTGTCTCCTTATCAGTCTTGCATCTCATTTCGTGCTTTTTTCTCTCCATTTTTCATTTTCTCGCCCATGTGTGCAATAAAACGCACACATGCTTGCATGCTTGCTCATTCCTGTTCTGCAGGACTAATTACTTTAAATGGAAAAGCTCTCCTTTGGGGCACCAATTGCACCCAGTGTCTGATGAGCAGAAATTACATGTCTAATGGAACGGAATAGTTGTGCAAATTGGAGAAATGAAACACATTTTTTTTTATCTTCATACTATCTTAAATTAGATTTTAATTTAGAAAACGCTCACACATAATGGAGCACAGTTGGACTTCTTTGGCACCTTTCCTAATCACTGTGGCTTTCTTATTCCTGCAGGTCATCTGCTGTGTCCATGACTGACTTCGTTGACCACCATTTTCAAGTGAGACTCCCTCAAAGGTGGGAACATGCTGTCAAGACAGCTACAGTGAGTGTTGGAGCAGAGACACTTTTTTGTGTCCTTTGAAAGTACCCTTTAAGAACAACCATAAAAGACTTGCCCCACTTACTGCCCTTTTCTCTGCCTCTGGATGTACGACCTGCTGAGTATGCAGAGGTGCCTCCATGGCAGAAATATTTCCTCCAGCTTGAAAAAACGAACTTGCCAAGCAGACAGAATTCCCCAGGGACATCACCCTACATGCCAAAAGTTGTGCCCTGTCTCTTAACCTCTACCTGCCATCCTGAGAGCAGTGCTGGCCTTTACGTTCCCTCCCTCCTACTTATTTGGCACAATCATTTTCTTCAATTTAGGGTGAAATATCTGCCATATGAGAGTGTTTGACTAGAATGAGGCCGTGTTTCTGCTGTGTGTTAAGTTATAACAAATCAGAAACTTTCTTGGTCCCAGTCAGCAGTGTTAAATTTCAGGTTTGCTTAAGTTTGATCTATTTCGAAACAAGATGGAATCAATACAAATTCCCCTTCATGACTTATGCCTGGGTCAGACAACATGATTGAAGCATGATTATAGCATGCCTCAACAGATGTAGGGGCTCCATGACCTCCAGGGCCCAAAAGTCAACACTTGTATCTTGTGCGGTGTGTCATGGTGGTGTAAATCAAGTCTCCCTCTGGGATGACTCAGGACTTCCTGACAGAAAGTCTATCATTTATCATGTTTCTGACAGATTCTTAAAACTTCTCTGATTTAGTTTTTGAAAATTTAAGAGCAATTTACATGTTAGAGACCCCAGTGAGTCACTTTGTGGAAAAGTAATTAATTAAGAAAACATATTTTTAATGAAGCCTATAACTCGGTAAGCTCTGAAGTCATATATGTTTGATTTTACTTCCCCATTAAAAACTGACCAACTAGCTAGGGCTGGAAAATATGGGCCAAAGTGTATCCCTCAGTGTTTTTTCCCTGAATGGTGATATTAAAGATATATGTTGATATATTCTTGCGTAAAGAGATAGTCGAGGCATATTCAGTTTAGAGTCAAATCCGTATGAACTAAACTAAATGACAATCATCATGCAGGCATGTTAATAACCCAGTGCACAGTGTTGTTAGTGAGTGGTGTTTTTTTTACAGGGCATCACTTTGGATGCCCTGTAATGGACACCTCCATACCATACATGTCATCTCAACCAAACTTTAGCTCAACCTACTCACAGACAGAGAGGGGGGACTTAAGGCCAGTACACCAGTTGTGACCCTGCCTTACCAAAACCTGAAACCCTCAATAAACCCTCAATAAACCCTCATAAAATCCTTAATAAAAGAAAAACAGGCGCTATATAAATAAATGTACCCCCCTCACAGAGGTGTGATATATTTAGGCTGAAGCAGTTATTTTGAACGAGGCTGTAAAGATGTGTATTTAGGCTGTAAAAAAACACATTTTCCCTTTGTGTAATCATTTGAGTGTCAGGTTTCTGCACCCTGCCTTAAGTGGAAACTCTGGGAACTACAGGTTTTGGCACTTCCACAAATGTCTCCATTTTCAGCCTTGCAGGTTGCTGCCTGGTTTCAGTTTCGCCGGAGGGAGGGACAGTAGGACAAAGAACAACACAGAGTCAAGAGAAGGAGGCAAAATGGTGCCTCATGTTGAATTAATTTAAAGAAACACAAATTATATGGATACAAACAATGTTGTCTTAGCCCATATGTTGTTAAAAATTACTGTATATATATATATATATATATATATATATATATATATATATATATATATATATATATATTTCAAGGTCAAATATCTTTCAGCCTTAATATGACTTTCCGAGAGGGGATCATTCAAAATAAATGAATATTTGCAAAAAAGAAAATTTATCACTTTGGGCATAAAATATCTTGTCTGTTGTGTTTTCAATTAAATATAGGAATACTGGAAAACAGGACTTGCTGTCAATGATAACAATCTCACTTGAACACATTGGCAACTGAGAAAAATATGTTTATACCACAACAAAAACATTAAGACATGATTTTTGTCCATGTCTTCCTGCCCTACCCTGGGCAGATTCTTAAAAAGGGAGAAAAAAATGATTGTGCACCTTGTGTAGAAAATGTATTTTTACGTGCAGACTGTAAACTGGAGGGACGTGTGTTGTATCATTATTGATGTTTGTCACCTTTAGCCCACACTCAGAACATGTTGGTCACCTTTTCTTACACGAGACTTTCTTTGAGCAGAAAACAGCCCCCCTGCTGTGATATCAATGCAAGTCACTTAAAGCTTAAATGCTATAAATAACAAAGTGCACCAGAACCACAAGTTTTACATGTAGGCTCACAGGCTGATGTATTGCATCATTTTTTCTTGGGGGTGGGGGTATGAAGCTTAGGAATGTTATCTTAGCCTCCTCCGTCTGAGCCCATCTGAACATACAGAGAGCCTAAGCTTCAAGAGAAAGAGGGAGGACAAGATACAGCTGCTGGAGTTATAAATAAACAAACTCTTACTTGCGGGAAAAGAGTGGGTGAGTGCTTTGGACGCAACTTCAAGAGGCTGACCTAATGGCCCAGAGGTCATCACACTTGCATTGTGAGTGAGTCTGTGCAAAAGAGAGAAAAGAAGGCAGACAGGGTTGGCTGGCTTGGAAAGAATTTTCTACATCCTGAGCAGACTTTTCCATCACAAAAGAAGCTAAATGAGAACACCTTCTAAAACAAAATTTGGCACAAAATCTGCTGACCTTGTTAAAGCACACTCTCCTCCCAGTTAAACACATTACGTTAATATAATATTGTGTGTTTCCAAAACTGATGACGGCATTCATTCATTTAGTCCTTTTCTGCTGCTCATGAAGATGGTCGGGCAGCCTGCGCATACCACCAAAGATTCCCTGATAAAGGAAAACGTCTTTATCTCAACTTTTTTTAGGATTCTGCTGAAGCCCGCTGTGCTGATGTAAAAGTGGAAGAAGAAAAAAAAAAAAAGCTTTTATATCATACAGTCGGGAATTCTGGCAGCTGTCAAGATGCTCCTGTGATGAGTCTGAGAGACGAGGCAGACATGTTGAAAGACTTGCAGTAAGAATAGTAACGGCTCACCAGCCGAGCCTCCTCCCCGATCTTTGACTACAGCCGAGTGCGTGAGTCAGCATTCACAGCTGAGTCACTGTCCCACAGTCCCTCTGCTCTTTGCTCTGCCTCCCAGCTACTCAAACCTGAACTTATCTAGTGCTTTGTGTGCATGAGAGGGAGAAAGAGGGAGAGGGAGTGTGTAAATTACAGTGTGAATAACTTACAGTGCAGCCCGTAATTACCAAGACAGCAGCGTGTTATTCATTGTGTTCTGCTTGAGTAATCTTAAATTTAAAGTTAGCAAAAACTGCTCGCTTCAAATGTTCCCTACGGGTGTTTGCATCTTTGTTAGGTGTCAAAAGCTGAATCTGCTTTTATGTTTTAGCACCGCTATGGTTTAGAAAGGTAAGAGAGGGGCCATGAATTCAAAGTAAATTCTAGGGCCTTATTTTTATAATAATAAAAACTTTATTTTTGTAGCTGACAGCTGACATTGGCTTACACTCATACCTAGGAGCAATTTAGAGTCACAAATTAACCTAGTGAGCTTGTTTATTTTTTATTGGTCTGTGTATATATATGTGTGTGTGTGTGTAAATATATATATATATATATATATATATATATATATATATATATACATACATACATACATATATATTTATATATATATATATATGTGTGTGTGGGGGTGTGTGTGTGTGTGTGTATGTATCTATGTATATATATGTGGTGTGTGTATATATGTGTATGTATATGTATATATATACATACATATGTGTGTGTGTATATATATACATGTATGTATGTATGTATGGATATATATATATATATATATATACATATATATATATATAGAGAGAGAGAGAAAAATAGATAGATAGATAGATAGATAGATAGATAGATAGATAGATAGATAGATAGATAGATAGATAGATATAGCCATAGATATGTATAGCTATATATATAGATGGACGGATATATGTGGGTCTGTGTGTGTATATATGTGTATATATGTAAAGGGCAGGTATATCAAAATTCAAGGGCATGTCAGTACCAGATGAGGGCAAGTAGTCACTAATTTTATTTTTAATTTTATGATTTTTTTTTTTTTTTTATTAAAGGAGCTCATGAAGTCCCCACAGTTGAGGGCTTTTGGAATAAAGAGCTCAATAGAGCTCTGACACTGTGTAAGCCTGGCTATAGTGCTGAAAAGGTATCAAGGATTATTTTTATTTTCCTCTAGTGAGGAGCAGTAGGCAGCTCAAGCTTGCTGTAAGGCTGTCATGCATTTGGTATGTCCATCCTGCCAAAGCACACGCGAGTCCTCCCTTTTACTGGAGTGCCACATTCTCTCTTATTTATGGGACGCTTGTTTAAGTGCACAAGTTTCAGGGTTAAACCAAGAAGCTGTCCTGTGACATTTAACAGTTTTCTGTCTTAGCGGGGCAGTTGACGCCAAAGTGGATCTTAGTAAATCTTGCATTTTTGAACTATACTGCCTGTGAGCTTTTTGACTCTTTTAGCTCTTGTTTTTTCTTTTATTTTTTTCTTCTGGCATGGCCAGATAAAGGCTCCAGTTAAATTCTGAGGTCTCGTAAACATAATCCTGCCTCCCTGAGCTTCAGGTTTATAAGACTGTGAGTGCTTCAACTTTGTACAATCTTATTGATTTTTTTGACTGCTCCATTATTCCAGGGTGAGAAATTAGCCATCCTCATTTATGTGCATTATCGGGTTAAACTGCTCATCCTGTCAGCCACATTGGCGGGAGTGTTTGTAAGAGTAACCCAACAGAACGATGTAAGACTCAAAACTTTGAATCATTGTTTGTTGGAATCACACTGCCACAAAAACCTTCCCATACTTTCTTCTTTACCGATCACTGAACTTGTACCCGCCACTTCACAATCTGTCAAAGGCATAAATCTGCCAGGCTTTAATATTTTGTTTTTGTTCATACAAGATACAAGACTGGTCAATGCTTGGACTACAAGCCTACCTTTGTAAGAGGTTATATTGAAAGCCCTACCCTGAAAAATAAATGAGCATCACATGAGGATTTATGGGATTATGCAAAAGCTAACCCTACAAGGTTTTAAAGCTATACTCTGAAACGGTACAGAATTCTCTGAAAAAAAGTAATAACCACATTTCATATAAACATGGAAGAGAGATACTTCCCCTCTTTTGTTCCACTAATCATCTGATTGTGATTGTCTTAGATGTTCAAAGAGAGGCTGTTAATTATTGCTTTGTTCTAGTTTGCATAAGTGCTCCCAACAGACTATTAACAAGACCTTCAAAAAGTTTTTTCAGCTGCTAAAGATAAATTCTTTGTGATTTTAACATAATTTATAACCATTATTTCTCCATTTGTCTGTAAGACCAATTAACCTGTACCCCCTCGCCTGCCATACAGTTTCCCCAGCACATTGAGAAACGGCTGGCTTTTTTCTGAGATACAAATGTTTGAAGAGTGAATGCCTGATGCCTCTCCTAACTAGGTGGTCAGGGGACAAAAGAAGAAATGCATTACATTTACCGATACAGCGTGTAGTGTGTTGCATGGAGAATTACCGGCAATAAATGAAAGCACAGGCAGGAGAGAGGGAGATAAAGCCAGCAGGTAAATATGGAGGAATGTGCCCACCGTTTGCAGATTTGTTGTGTGAAAAAGCCCGGCCATTATCTGGACAGCCAGGATGGTTTAGCACGCTGCAAGGAATGCTAAGGTGTTTGTCCTGGTGTGTAATTAACAGATAAAACTGTTGGTTCATTAAATGCATATGCAGTGTCATGCATTAACTATGCAGGTATTGATCGCCCGGACATCTCTGCACACGCCTCCCTGCTCACCGGACTTCTGACACACTACATCCATCACCCCAACTACCTCCACCATATTTATAGAATTTTAATTAGCTCAGAGCTCAAGCCAACATCATTAGCTTTTCTCTCTCTCGTCCTTTTTTTTTTAAGCAAACAGCCATGCATGGTAATAATGGTGTTCTCAGACAGAAGCACTGGGTCCTTCTATCAAGGACACAGCAAGAGAGGGAGAAGAAGCGCAGGACAAAAGGTTGACAGTTTAAAATGACAATGAAAAATGGAGGCAGAGCGAGGAAAAAAACAGACGAACATGTGGAATGCAGGAAGTAATGTCACCTTGGAATAATTTCAGTATGATTAAATGAGTTGCTGGAGCCATTCCTCTGTGATGACAGTATCTGTGAGGAGTCAATACTGCTGAATCCCAAGTAGATGGGTGTGAAGTTTTAGACACGACTATAAAGTTTAGCCTTCAAACATTCACAGTCTTATCTGGAGACTTTGTGTTTGAGGCTGAATCCACAGATCCTATCAAACAATGGATTCCCAAAATAACAATGATGCCACATTTGAAATACTAATGTATGCAGAACATGCCAAAACCTGTGTTTTGTATGTGTACAAACAACTATCACTATATAAACAGATGCAGACTCTTCTTTGTTAGGATGTGACTGTTATCAGTTTCACTGCTCATAGTTTGAGTCACACTGGAGTTAGTCAGAAAAACAAACAGTAAGACGATAAGCTTCCATTACTACAGATAAGATAAAAGACGTCAAAATCACAACACAGCATTACAATGCATTAGTGTCATTGCAGACGTAAACTTCAGTGGCTTCAAGCCTTACTGTGTAGATATTGTCATCCATTGGCCTATAGAAATGACTGAGACTGACAGTGTAGTGTTCAGGATTTAAAGCTCCTGTCAGGAACTTTTGTTTTGTGGAAATAGGGGTACTTCTTATCTTCCAGCTGATTCTGTTGAGTACAGCATTTGTCGGTAGGGATTAGGGCTGGGAGATATGTTGTATTTTTTAAGGTATTGATATCTTTCCAAACTTCTAGGGATGCACGATATTGGATTTTCTTGATATCAGATATGCTTTAGAGTGCTTCATTGCAAAAGCACTTTTATCTGTTCATTATGCTTCATGGTGTTGTGTATGTGTTCTGCAAGTAAAGTGGCACAATACTGCCATCAGGCCAACATGTCATACAGTAACAACAATAAAGTAAACCAAAATGCCATACCTTACACTGTTGGCTTGAAATAATTAAAAAAAAATGCTGTGCAATTAGGACTTAACAGTTTTGGTGTAAAGTGACAATCCAATTTGTATTCCTCCTGTGATGGGTGGATAGATTTTTTTTAAAAGAAACTTTCTAGGAAATGCAGTGTCTTTTTATGCTAACTTTTAGAGATATTTCAATGGATTTTCAATTGAGACAAACGACAAGATGATATTATTGGTATCACTGTTGCTTGCTGATGTTGATTAAAAGCAGAAATAGATATTTGGTCCAATACTGTAAATATTGTTTTAAGTAGGAACCACTAAGTAATCTGCCCACAGACCACAGGATCAACTTTTTGAATTTTAAGTCAAAATGGGGAATTATTATTTGATTTGTCCAAGTTTAAGGGAGGATTATTTATTTTCTCAAACAGGTAGTCAATTTTCATGTGTATGTTGACACTGTGCGACTAGCTGCTCATAAAAGTACTGCTACAGGCTCTAAACTCTTTTTTTCCCCCTGACCAGAGTACAGTTAAGAGGAATGATAACATTTGGAGTGAGAGATTCAACATTTATAGAGTTAGATCACTTGAAAAGAATTCAGGAGTACATCTCAACATGGCAGAGGGATTTGACCTCAAATAGTCTTGTATTTGATAATTCATTTTTAAAGAGCTTCATTCTGCTGCATATCTCACCACTGGAAAACCTGCTCTGCTCAGCCTCTGTGCATGGGGGCTGTGACCTGACCACTAAGCCACCCCAACCCCTCTCTTAGGAACGTGAATTTTTCCAAAACCTCAAAAAAAAAAAAAAAATCATTTGAGAAGCAGATAAATATAACCCTATACTTAATGTACGCATCATATCCCCTAAAGGAGTCAGAGGAGCTGTTTTTTCCTGTTTGACCAGATGCTTTCATGCAAACACACTCACTGTCTGAGTATGTTTTACCAGGTTTGCTCTTAGGTGAGCAGAGAGGCATTGTTCTGCAGCCTGCTGTATATTCATCCTGATCCTGTGAGTCATGGACCTCTGGTCTGTTTGGAGGTAGTGTTTGCACACACATTTATGCAGAGGCAAACACACTCACACACTCACACAATACTCACTTAAGGGTGACCTAATTAAGCCGGAGGGTAGGTGTAATTACATTCAACCTTCATCTGCCCTGCTCTCCATTGTTATGGCTACTCACTGCCGATGGATGGGGTCAGTATGTGCCTGAGCCGCCCAGAGACTCGGCGTGTTAGCTTTGTGACTTCAAAAAGACAAAGACAGTTTTACAGAGATGCTCTAATACGCCCTTTACTGTTTAAGGAAATTGCATATAAGATCATATTCAAACCTTTTCACTTGGTTTGTTAATGGAAAGATATAAAGTAATTATCAAGATGAATATTTTAAAGTGTCTCGTGTTTAATAAGAGCATGTGCAGCATTTCTTAAAGTGATTACCCAGAGAATAAGCCCTGTTTAATTACTCTGTAATGCTGTATTCACTATAATGTAGACAGAAAAGGCTGATTTTGAGAGGGGTGCTGGTACTGATATTTTATTCTTTATGGAGGCTGAAAGCATCGGAATGATAAAAGGTTTTACCTGGCAACAACCTTGGCCATTAGTCTCCAGGTTATTATTGAGATGATTTCGGCTCGGAGGCTCAATGGCCACAGTTGGAGATACATCCGCTGTTTATCCAGCATATATACACCCTACAGAGTTTATAGAAGCAGTTTCAAAAGCTACGTTAATGATAAACAAGTTTCACTTATCCAAACTTTGATCAGTGTGATGACTTACTAAATGATTCAATAGACAGTTGAGCTGCCTGAGTTGTCCACCTTTTTACCTCTCAGTCAAAGCTTTTCAGTGGAGCTGGAAGACTGTGTCAGGATGTTTTTAATGACTAATAGATACATTTCCCAATATTGTTGATGATTGATGCAACGTTGTACATTTTTCAGTGTTCTCATTTTTTTTTTTTCACATATTTTTGTGAACAACTGGCATGAAATAGACCTGTTAATGTTCCTCTGCACAAAAATGTTCTCATTGTAACCCATTTAAACCACTATTTTTGATCCTGTTCTAATATAAAGTATAAAACATACAACTCATTATTTCTCAGTGTAATTTAAGGCCAATGCTTTGAGTGTGTGCTCTGAGGAATTTCCTTTCCGTTAAAGTCATTTTTACCATATATGGAAAATGGAGAAATAAACATTTTTTTCAGTAGAAGACCCTCACACTGTTTTCTGAGCACATGTTTGTGTGGAAGAACTTAAATATGAGCATTGTATGAAATATGACACTGCAATTAAAAGCAAAAATAATAATGCATTTAAATAATGTTGATCTCTTACATATACCAGCCTACAATAATTAAACAATAAATAATCCAGTTTGCATGCAGTATATAGAAAATAAATAATTTATTGTCTTTTCAGACCATAACATGAAGCTGCATCGTGACAAAAACTTGGCTATTTAAGGGTTAAATGTAGAAAATGCCTTGATCATTAATTGGTATGATTAGGATGCAGGTTTAAAGAATTATTAAAAAATTTAAATAAAATAGCTTGTTTTTGTATGAGCGCATTGTTTTGCGAAGGGACTTTAATGTGAGTATTTGACTTTGAGCAAAATATAATGATGCATATTAATAAATGTTGCTGCTAATTTTCATTTAAACCAGACTACACTAACCAAATCATATAATTCAGTTTGCATGAAATACATTATAGAGCATGAAATGGAGCTGCATCATGACAAAAACTTGGCAATTTGAGGGTTAGAAATATTCAAAATTTAATAATGTTTAAAAGTATGAATTTGACTGATGCTAGTTTAAAGAATTATGGGAAAATAAAAGCATTGACATTTCAAGTAAAAACATATTTATAGCATGATTTTTCATAAGCACATTTACACACAAAGGGGCATTAACATAACTGTTTTGAGGTGCATCAGAGGGCTAAACCAGCAAACAGTCATTTTAGATTCTAGTTTGAGGCCAGACTGTCCAAATGTGATGCAATATGTAAGAAAAAAAGAGAATATCTGAGACCATATGCTTTTTGGCAGAAGGCCTCATGCTGTAAGAGTTTATTATAATGTGAGTCAAATCAACTTGAGCTATGTTTTTGTTTTCTCCTCATTAACTTTGGATTGAGATATGCTTCCTTTAATATTTTTATATTTCATGTATCAATGTTTTCATATTCTGCTAAAGTATGAAGCAAAGAAAAAAAAATCCTCAGAGCACTGTTAAAAGTTGGAACCAACCTGGGTCACTTAATCAACAGAGTATTTAAGCATCTAATTTCCTCAGAATATTGTTTCATTTAAACTTTTCTTTTCCATTAATCATTACGTTACAGCTTGATGTCTGGAGCATTTAGAATATATTTGTATGTGTGTTGTAAACACAAACAATGCCACATATGAGGTGAGGGTGGACCTGTTTGGTTTGAGGCTTCAAGCTATTGCTGTAATATAAATAAAGCTGCCAGTGAAAGCAGCATGTGTTTAAATCGGTGATAACAGTTTCCCAAAAATCCACTTCATAGCAGGATAAATACTGAAGGTACAGCAATGGTGCACTGCCCAGCATTAACACAAGCAACCTATGGTGGAACCTGCAGGACTCTGAATTAAGTACATCACTTCTCTACATATTTTTACATCTTTTTCCTTTAACATGTTTCACTGTTTAGTATGCACTTAGAATAAAGGTTAAAATTTCTCTCCTGGAACGAATCATTCAGCAACAAAGTCTCTGTTAATGGCAGCCATAAAGAAAGCTCTAAATCAGCGCCATGTGATCGATGTGAGTTATGACTCCAGGGTGATGGAGGTCACCGATAAGAAATGTTATCACACAAGCTGTCATCTGTGGCGGCAATTTGCTGCAGGCCTGTTGGTAATTAATCACAGGAGCGTGGTTATAAATTCATTTGATCATAGGAAGATTCATCGGGCTGGACAGTGACCCTCGAAAGGTTAACCCCCTCCCTCCCAAGTGCTGGTCATTCTGCAAGACATATATTTGCAGGGCACATGGGTGAGGGGGGTCTTTCTGTCAATACTAATCACCATGCACATGTTACATGAGTGACTGCAAGGACAGCATTAAAATGGATTTAAGTGTATCATAACGATGTGACAAAACAGAGACAGGTCATCGTATCCTCTGACAGTGTTTTTCCAAGGCATAACAACAGATGTTGAAGCTCAGAATAATGAAAGTACTCAGTGAAAAAAGAACAACCTGTTTTCATGTCTTTGCATATACTGTTGGTCACATATGGCGGCATGTATATACTCCAGACATATTGAACTATGTGTTGAGTAGAATTTAAATTAAAGAAAAAAGTCCAACATTTCATTCCACCTTGGCGTTATCTCGTGTGATAGGGCTTTGATTTGACCTCCTGGAGAGGATGAAAGGTTAGAGAAGAGGACTGACTGCCAAATGTACTTGCATCGATTTATTCTCCTCCGTCATTCCTTCTGCTGCCACTCACAATAGATGAAGTGATTTCTGGGATGTAGGGGCAGCAATCAATGAGAGAAGAAGAATAGGAAGCAGCGCTTTGGGTGAGTAAAAGAAGAGCCTCCGCTTCATGTGAATGGAGAAACAGAAATGAGTTTGTCCCAAATGAAACTCCGCACACAGTGAGCTGGTGAACAGGTGATGTAAAGCAAATAGGTCAAGGTTTTCTGTTGGCTGAGTGAGAAGTGGGTTATGAGCTGATGTTAAAATGAAACATTTTGACTGTGCATGAGCTCTAAGACTGGGTTCAGACTGTCTAAGCACAGCTCAAAATTTCATCTTAGTTCTGTTTTTTCTTTTGGAAAGTTTGTTACCTCCGCCAAGCAGATTATGTTTTTGTTGGCATATGTTTGTTCGTTTGTTTGTTTGTTAGCAAGATTATACAAAAACTACTGGCCGGATTTTGCTGAAATTTTCAGGAGATGTTGGTAATGGCCCAACTTAAAAATGATTGGAGAACCGCCATTAGTGAACAATCGTTTTTGCTCAATAACCGTCTCACTAATAATAATATCAACATGATTCTGAGTGCTAGGTGTGGGTTTTCAGGGTCAAGGAATCATATTATGATGGTAACTTTATTTTGGATCTACTGCTTATAGATGTAACAGCAATATGTGAGCTACCTTGGCAGAGGTTTGCTCTCTCCGAGTGCTTTCTAGTTTGATTTGCGGTGGTGTGAAAAGCTCGCACAAACTTTGGTGTGGACCAAAGAACTTTAGTCTGGTTCACATGAAGACAGGGGTTCTCACTTTACTCACAAACCAGAGTCCACTTTGCTATGGGTGTGTAATCTGCCTTGACCAAACAAGGAAAATGAACCAAACTGAAGTGCACTGTGGCTTGAATTTGACAGTACAGTGCTGTGAAAAAGTATTTGCCCCCTTCCTGATTTTTTTTTTTTTTTTGCATATTTGTCACACTTAAATATTTCAGATCATCACACAAATTTTAATATTAGACAAAGATAACCTGAGTAAATACAAAATGCAGTTTTTAAATGATGATTTTATTTATTAAGGGAAAAAAAGCTCTCCAAACCCACAAGACCCAAAGTGAAAAAGTAATAGCCCCCTGAACCTAGAAACTGGTTGTGTCACCTTTGGCAGCAATAGCTCCAATCAAGTGTTCGCGATAACTGGTGATGAGTCTTTCACACTGCTGTGGAGGAATTTTGGCCCACTCTTCTGAGCAGAATTGTTTTAACTCAGTCCCACTGGAGGGTTTTCGAACATGAACTGCCCGTTTAAGGTCACACCACAGCATTGTGGTGGGAAGTGATTTCTTAATTCAACAGGTCTGGCAGTAATCAGGTCTGGGTGTGGTCAGTGAAATTGAACTCAGCTTTCAAAAAAATATAGTTAATCACGGTTAACTCATGATTCAACGGGGGGGGGGGGGGGGGCAATTACTTTTTCACATAAGGTCATGTAGATTAAGAGAGCTTTTTTCCCTTAATAAATAAATCATCATTTAAAAACTGCATTTTGTATTTATTCAGGTTATCTTTGTCCAATACTAAAATTTGTGTGATGATCTGAAACATTTAAGTGTGACAAATATGCAACAAAAATTAGAAATCAGGAAGGGGTCAAATACTTTTTCACAGCACTGTATATCCCCACAGTAAGTAAGCTAACAAAGTGTTGACTGTCAATATCAGGCAGAATGTGGCTATTTCTGCTGATATTGCAGCCAGTGTTTTGGCTGTGATATTAACAAAATGTGCAAATGTCCCATTATGCTCCACCTTATGGGCTTTATGTTTGAAATATATTTGTCTTATCATAAAGCAAATCATTTATCTTTGATTGGGCTTGGCGTAATTTGTTGAATATAAAATCCTAGATTTCTGAAAACGTGAAAGCAGAATTTAATCTTTTTTTTTCTGTCTTGAAAAAACAAAATCAAATCACACAGAACTTGCATAACACAAGTTTTACCACAACTTTACCAGAACATGTCCTTAAACTAGCCTGAATATACCTCTTAGAATACAATGCAGGATTTATTTTTTTAATCAAAATACATCATGTAGTTTGGCAGACTTGTCTACTGAAACCTGCACTATTTTTACAGCATATTATCATGGAACTTTCTCATCAGTAGTTAATCCAAAAAATCTAATCCATTCAATCTAAAATACAAACAAATACAAGCCAAGAAATCTGCCTGTGCAAAAAAAAAAAGCATTGTTAAACAACAATTTATTTTTATATTTACTTCTACAAACAATGCCACAACTTACAAATTGTTGCATAATTGTTCAATTGAAACTTGGGTAGAGTTTTAGCTCCAGGTGTCTAAGGGGGACAAAATTAAAAGTTAATCGATTAAATAGATTTGTCACACAGCCCTACTTTGAATCGCTACTGAAAAAGCAACACATTTTCAGTTTTAGTATATCAGATGTTGTTTTCTTGTTTTATTTCAGTTTCTCAAACAAATAGACCATCAAACTAAGACATTGTTCAAAGTTCAGTTCTACTGTGTGGGGACACTTGGTGTTTCTCTGCCGAAAACTTGTTCATATCATTATTGATCCAGGAAAAAATGAGTTTTCAAATGTTGACAAATCTGATATCAGCCAAAGTCCAATATCTTGCGGTTTTGTGTTTCCCTTTCCAAATAAATCAGATTTAATCATACTGAATAGTTTATTTACAAAAAAATAGTGAGGTAAGGGTCTCTGTTGTTTTGTTGTTCACAGCTCTGTGTTTACATTGATGGACTGTTACCTCCTTCAGTTTTCTTTGTTTTCTTTAGAGGCCCTGTCAGGGATTTTGTGTATAGTAGAGGAACAGAGTCTCTTGCAGAGAACTAACTGTCTCCTTTTCTTAGTTTGAATTACATTAAAAAATGTAAGGGGGACAGCATAGCAGGGGAGCTTTGTTTTGATCTGGGAGACTAGTGCTAACGTGATACACCTTGTGGATCAAAAGTGGCATAAAAACATGCTCTCTAATGATCTTTTTTTGTGTTGATTATCTGATTTACTTCCTAAGTTAAATCAGGTCTGAACTGATCTCCATAACTCACCCACCAATTTCCTAGGAGTGAAAGCTAAGTGGACTTAATAGAGTATGACAGAATTTTTTGTGATGCTCCTTCTGCACAGAACAGAAGGACCAAAGCCAATGTTTTCCCATCTCAATATTATTATACGCTTTTCTATATGCGCCCCACTCACCGTCTACAGACAGTGTTGTTATGTAGCTAGCCTTCTGATAGGACCATGTTGATCCAAGCCTGACAGCAAATCAATTAATTGTATTCCCTGAGCATCAGTGTTGGTGGATATAAAAAAATCTTTTGAGCTCAGTCTCAGAACATGAAAGGGTGGACCATGTAAAGAGGTGTTGGTGTGGTCTAACGTCTCTACTCTTTGGTATAAGTAAACAACGAAGCAGTCACAGGGCTTAGTGAGAGATTTGCTGCTGTGCAGTATTGGATTTCTTTGACACAACAGTGGATATATTTATTCAAAGATAATGAAGTTGTATTCCTATGTGCTCTCATAAACATGCAGTGTGTGCACTTTCCAACTTTATGATACTATCCTCAGGGACTGACGGACAAGTCTGCTTTGTTGTCTTGTTTGCAGAAAATAGCACTTTATCCTAATTAGGAATGTTAACATATAGTCAAACAATCCCTATTTTTGATTTTTGCATTAGAATCAGGACTTGTAGTTTAAAAACTTTCTCCTCACCCTCATCAATATGTAAATCTGTGTTATGGTCATTGAGCTCAGAGGTCTGTGGGGGCTGAGATTTGGCTGCATGCTATGTATCCTCGGCTTCAACCTTTGGCTCATCCTGTTCTGACACCTACAGTGTCAAAACATTCCCTGCAGTACAATGTGCAGCGGGCCAATTAAATTCCTCACTAAGACCGTGCGGTTATCAGAGCATAACCTCCGTGTGAGCCTGCGTTTTGTAGTCTGCTGAAGTCTCCCTCTGAACCCGGCCGAGGGGTTTGGCGGCGAGGCGAGAGCAGCAGCAGCTCCCACAGAAGGTGGTCCAATCGGCCTTATAGATCTTCCCTACGGGGGGTTGTGTACCAAAAGCCAGTGTTAGCCTGGGTCTCTGCTCCGACTTAATGCCTAACATCAGTCCCTGAAATCAACTGACAAACACCCACGTGAAAGATGTCTGGGCTCCTTCTATTTGTATGTGCGTGTGTGTGTGTGTGTGTGTCAGGTAGTGCTGAAGGATTCTTCTTAGAATGTGAATCATGATAACTTCCCAGGGAACTAAGATAATAGTATTCTTACATGACTGAAATAAAAAGCCTGCACGGACTATGGCCTGAACAGACAATTTTCTGAACTTAAAACTTTTAAGTCTTTGTTTTTCTGTTTTTTTTCTCTTCATGGTGGTGTGCTGTATAAAGCTTGGATTTCTGATGATTGAGTAGTCATGATGTTGAGATTTGCAATGTGTTGTCCTTGTCCTTCATTGCTAACTTGAATTTCTTTACCAGGCAGTTTCAGATCCTCTGTACTTCACCATCAGACCTATACATAAAAGCTTTCACATGTTGGATAAGTAATGTGGGTTTAGAACCAGCTCCAGTTAAACAAACAGTTTTTATTAGGGCTGTCTTATCCTCGATATCTGACTATTCGTTTAAGCATGGAGGTAAAAATCCATTTACAAACTGTCAGTATATATTTGAATTTAGGATATACAGCTCTGCAGCACATAAGAGTGCCTTGGAGCATTTTACTGCCGCATCCAACAGAGGGCACTCTCAATGTGACCAACCATTGCTCTTTTCACCTCAACAACAAGAAGTACACCTCTAGAAAATGGAGAACATGCAAAGCCACTCCATGGAAGCACTGCGGACTCCACTCCACCGATGGCAAAATAATAAACAATGACTGGGCTGTGTGTCGATAACGTGCAAAGCAGCTGGCCCACTTCTCATCTACAACAAATCTGCAGGCCCATTTATCTTCCACCCTCCGCAGTCCAGCTGTCCCTCATCAAGCGCTCAGCCCTGTGTGACCACATCCTCCTCGACAGGCCATCATGGGCAAAATTGTAAAATTCATATGTGTATCTTTGTTCATGCTCAAAAAAATTTCAAGTTTCATGTTTTGGTAAAGTGGCAGCCTAGTTCTTATTACCGCTAAGACAATATCTTTAACCTATTTTGCAAAAAGAAAAGCATCCCCCGTTAATGCTCTACACTCAGTTATGTGTGCTATGTCATCAGAGGCAGTCAGCACAAATGACTACAAGGAAGTCAAGGATGTAATTATGGCATAAAATGTCTGGAGCTCATGTAACCACCTGAGAAAACTGATGTTTGTGCAGCAAGGGTATGGTGAAAATGTGTTATAAAGGACTAGAGATGGAGATCAACCCGGTTCTGCAGTATTATGAACCTGAAAATCAATAACATACTGCTATTGAGTCTCATGAGTCCTGTGGCCTAGGGTCATTTTATCATAGCCTTCCATTGGTGTACAAACATTCAGATTCTTATCCAGGAGGTAAAATGAGCTCAGAGCACATTGGCTTGTGCATCAAACCACACCAAAAGACCATAAGATGACTTTCAATCATCATCTTGGAAAAACAACCCTTTATAACACAGCATGATCACTGCAGACCCATGACACTGGCTGCAGTCTTTGAAAGGGCTCCCTCACCGTCAACTTTTTAAGTTACATCTTGCTTTTTAAGGTTAGACCCCCTTTTGCCCTTAGCTGCCTTAATTCTTCATGGCATTGATTTAACGAGGTGACGGAAACATTCCTTAGAGATTTCGGTCTGCATTGACATGATAGCATCACACATATGCTACAAGTTTGTCGGCTGAATTCACAGGATTTGAGTCTCCCTTTCCACTACTTCTCAGCTTGAGGGAAACTTGGGAGGGCTCTGAGGAAAATGGGTCTGATACCACTGCATCATTGGATTGAGATCTGGGACTGGTGAGGCCACTGGAGTACAGTAAACTATGGACAGTAATCCACTCTGGCAATATTGGTAAATGGTAAACAGATCTGAGCATATATAGCGCTTCTTTAGTCTTTTTGACTACTCAAAGCAGCTTTACGTTGCAGGTCACATCTACCAATTCACACCCATTTACTCTCAAATTCAGGTTCGAAATGACTCAAACTTGGACTCAAACCTGCAACCTTCCGATTCCCAACCAGGTGCACTATCAGACAATGCCACTGAAGCCTCATATTGCCCTTCTCTGACCTCTGCCATCAACAAGGCCCATAGAACAGCATCTCACTGGATATTCTCTCTTTTTCTAACTGTTTTTTGTAAAACCTTGACATCATTGTGTGCTAATCCAGATCAAACTCATCAAACTCAGACCAGTCCATCTGGCACCAAGAACTACGGTACGTTCAAAGTTGCTTAAATCCCCTTTCTTCCTCTTTCTGATGCTCTGTTTGAACTTCAGCAGGTCGTCTTGACAATGCCTGTATGCTTTCATACGTTGAGCTGCTGGCATTTAATCGGTTGATTTGCTATTTGCTAACAAGAAAATGAATGGGTGGACCTAGTAATGTTGCCAGGCAGTATTGCATGAAAGCTAGTTATATGCAAAACTAAAAATATTTCACAAGCTTTTCTTGAACCAAGGACTCTGTACTGAACATATTTTATATGAATTGTTGCATCCCTAGTGTCCCCTGGCTCTCTCCTGTTAACTTTTAATGAACCTGCTTAGCCCTCCTCCTTTAGCATGTCAAACCCTGTGCATGTCTTTTCTTCATGCTCAGAAAACTTGTCTGCTGAGCCTGGCCTGTTAAATCCTTACATTTTTGGCTGTTAAATGCACCCAGTGGTACGTGACGGCGTGATACAGCACATTGCTCTTTGATTGTGATCACTTCAGAGGGAAACACTTTGTCAGGTAGCCCTTTTTATTCTCTCCGTCAGATAAAGTAACAGGGCCACTCCACTAATGTGTGGCGCTTCTGACAAACAATGACACACTGAGGCTTTTAGTAAGACAGGAATATCTTGCAGCAAACATTTCTTTCTTCTATGCTACCAACAATGCCCTTTAGAGATTACAAGCATTGCCTGTAATCTTCCTGTTTGTGGCTTTTTTTGTTTTTTAAGACTGTATTTATTCAAGGCATTGTTTGATGTGCAGTACGGCTGCAGGAGTGTTTTCACACCGGCACGACGAAGACAAGCTGTGAATCGGCGCCTTGTTCACAGCCTCACCGCCTAACCTCAGAGTGTGAATTAGAGTGAACCTCAGCGGGATTAAGGGTAACGAACGAGAGCGCTACTTTACAATCCCTGTGACTTGAAGACCTTGGCTTTATTGCACCTCAGTACTTGAGCTCAAAAGACAAACAGAAGTAGAAATATTCCAGCACATTCTCTTGATGTGGTTCAGAGGTGTGCCTGCGGAGATGAATAGACCGTGGTTGTGGTCAACCTCAGACATTCATTCGTTGCAGTAATGAGTCTGAGAGGCTTTTCGCTCCTTCACCCAACTCTCCCTGTGGTGGAAACTTGATGCATCGTCCTCCAACGTTCTATCTTGTTAGGAGAAATAGGATAAAAGTCTTGCTTACATCCTGCTCTGTTTGTTGTTTTCTTATATGTTTTGCCATTAACTGTTTGGGAGAAAAAAAAACAGGTCAACATAAAAATGAATCAAACTGTATTTGAAATGATTTGCCACTAAATTGTTTCCACGTATTTCACCGTCTAGGCTTTTAACAATGTGCGTCACTCGTGTCCTTGTGTCTACAGGGAACAAAAAAGGCTTTACTCTGTAATATTCACTTAAAACTGTCACTTTAATCCTGGGGGAATGATGGCATTTTTATTCACGCAATGATTAAAAGGATGAATCCATTAATTAGCTTCTTGGAGCTACAATCTGATCTGTGTGTAAATCATTGCATGTCAGAGTGGAAAATCTCACCGATAAACAACTAGGAAGCATCAAATCTGATTAAAATTCATTAAAACAGCTGTATCTGCATCTTACAAAATATAAACCCGTGCAATGGGAAATACATGGCAGATAATTATTAACACTGTAAGAAAGTATTCTAGTGTTTATAATCATGGTTTCAGTCGAGTTAATTTAGCATTTCGACACATATTCTTTCCACTATTCATCACTTGAATCATTTTGACTAATTAAGAAACAGATGTCTTGCTTAGGCTTTCTGCTGTTTAACAGATTTAGCTCATTAATATGTGAGCTGCTCATTTCAATAGAGTGTGAAAAATATGGACAGCAACTCCAGGAAGAAATAATACACCTCCAACAAACAGAATAACAAGTTACTTCTGCTAAGTAAACTACAATTGTCAGAGAGCAAAAACCTCCAACAAGGTATTAATTCACTGAGTTGTTGACGAAAATGTGGAAAACCGCCCATTACACAATATCAAGGAATGTCTAAAAAAATACCTGGTTTTGTTATTTGGTCATTATGTGCACTAACACCAAGACATCTTTCTAACACCTCTGTAATTAAGGTTGTACTACTCCAGACTTATACTAGAAAGTTTGTCAGATGATCACAGAGAAGGAGAATTTGAGGGGGCAGGAAGAAACTTAATTTTAAGTGTTAATGCCATTTCGTTGATGGCACGTTTCTTACTTAATGGCAATTCACATCCCCCACTTAAACTGCACTTGTAAAAAAATCTTGTTTGTTAATTCCCCTCTCTCCCAATATCAGCTCTTTGAATCAATTATTCTCTTCTGAAACACAGAGCATCAACAAGCTGATGGCTGTTCACCAAAAATCTCTCCCTGCTCATGTCCAGACTTGTGAAGACCTGCTTTTGTCATATTTTTGAGCTAATTGAGTAAACATTGCCTTATTATATCAAATCATACCCATCTTAAAATGAGATTTGAATTTTTGTTTCCGGGAAGGAAGTAAGGTTGAACAATTTATGATTTTAACGTCCCAACGGCAGTGTGCACATGTGCAGTAGTCACATCACAGGTGATTCAGTCAGTGCGTCAAAGTACAGTATGTTATGTAGTTTTGTGTTGTTTAATGGAAAATAAACCACCAACTTTCTCATTTATTTGACTATCCATAGTAAAAATCTGTTTGAAATCACCATCACTGGAGAGAGGACCACAGAACTTGCAGGTTCTGTGTGTCTCCTGCACATACAATGAACAAGCTAGACGATGCTTGTCACATACACAGCAGTGTTATAGTTTGAAGAGTTACAGAGTTAAATACAAATTTTAGCTATTTTTTTTCTGTCTTTAGCTCATTTGAAATTCTAACCATAGAAATAGACATATTATTGTCTTAAAAGATCACCTCAAAGATGATAATTGATGATTTTTCTTTGTCATGCACACAAGGCGCACAATCTTCATGGGTTTTTAACCTTTATGACCTGGGCGACCACTCTCCATGCAAAGTCAATGTACAGCTATGATGGGACAGGGCCAACCCTCGCGCGATGCGACGAAAGCGATCTGGGCTACTTGGTCATGTTACTGGTTCGCTTTGGATGCGTGACCGGGTCGCGATGCCAATCAGTGTTGTGTGGGTTTGTGACGACACCCGTGACAGACTTTTTTATTCCAGCTCATAGAGTGACAATCCATGTCCGTGTGTGAACATTAGTTAGTGAGTGCATTAGCGCTGCAGGACCAGCAGCTGCAGTGTTTTGTGGTTGGTAGGTGAGTAAAAAGGATACAGTTGGAATAATGTCAGCTAATACATCCTATTATATGATATGATCACGGTGAAACTCGAGCAGGCGTGATGTCACTGAGTAATGTGACGGTGACCAAATGAGCTAGTTATGGACAGGCAACGCAACTTGGATGGGCGACGCAATCTCAGTCGCCAAGTCGTGTTTGGTGTGAATACATAGTGTTCTGCCTTTTCTGCCAGGCTTTGAGCATAAAATCTGCCACCACAGTTCACCTCTAAAGCACAACTCAAGCATTTCATAGTCATCCAACCAGAAGAAATCAACATCAACTATGCAACCCTTATATCATTTTAGACAACAGACATCTTAGTCATCTATCAGTTTACGAAAGAATTTAAAAGGAAATGAGAGAAATCTGATAAGGAAATTGCATCAAATGGTGACACAAATGATTTTATGGAGCACAAAAAATGTTAAGAGAAATAAGTCCATGTAATACATAGTTTTGTTGACAGTTTCTGTGCACAACTTAAGTTCTTCTTTTTATAACCAAAGCTTGAGAGAACCATATTCAGATGTGAAAAGGCCTGTTCACACATTGATCTGGGTGAGATTTAAATTCTGTTTTCATTTTTTTGTTTTATGAGCATACAACTTTGAATACATCAATCTGATGTCATTACAGCATAAATATTCCAATAGCCCAGGTTGTCCTGAAAAAAGATGTCTTTAGGTTGATTGCGCTTGAAAAGTTTGAGGTTTTACATTTCTGCCTGTTATTGTGTTTCTTTGTATTTGTTTTGCTGTGATGGGAGGGTCCTCCTGTGCCCTCGATGTATCTGAGTGTGTGAGTGTGTGCATAAAGAGTGCTTGTATGATTAGGTGTGCCGCCCCTGCCGCTGCAGCAGGTGATTGGCTGTAGAGGAGGGAAAGGCCCAATTTAAACGGCTCGCTGTCATCACCACTGAGAGCAGGAAATCCCCAGCTCGACCACGCTCCAACCAGCCATGTCAGCCTATTATAAGAGTGTGTGTTTTTCTAATTATTCATTGGTTTGATAAATGGTCAAGTAGAGGCAAATTAGTCGCCTCAAGGTTAACTGAGTTGGTTTAGTAGTTGTAAATATCTAAATTGTAATAAATTGTACTGATACAATGGTTTAAATTTTATATTAACTCAATTGTCTGCTTGGGGCTTGGTGGATTGGGGACTATTCATGTTGTGTCTTGGTCACCCCTAGAACAGGCATAACATGAAATGGGGGCTCGTCCGGGATTTGGACCCGGGACCTCTCGTGTAACAGTATTATTACGTGTTCCTCACAGCAAGAAATTTGCTGGTTCGAATGCTGTGTTGGCCATGCCGATTCTTAGTAGAGTTTGCATATTCTCTCCGTAATTGTGTGACTTCTTTCCGGGCACCTAAGCTTCCTTCCACACACCAAAAACATGCTCATTATGTTAATTGATGGCTAGAGATGGGGTAGGTGTGTGAATAGTTGTCTGTCTCTCTATGTGGCCATGCAATCGTCTGGCGGCTGGTTCAGGGTGTCCCCTGCCCCTTGCATAAAGTCAGCTGGCATAGGTTCATCCCTCTGCGACCCTGGAGGCATAAGTGGTATAGATGATGGATGGATTTATAACAAAGGAAAGGCAGACTAAAGCTGTGAGAAAATGGCTTGAATAGCAAGGGTTAAAACACAGGGCAACTCACAAACAATTAACTTAAAAATCATCAGAAAAGGTTAATGATGAAGGCTGCATGTAGTGCAATCTCAATCCATGAATTTCTTTGTCAGAAACATGTCACGACACTCTCCCTGTGCATGTGTGGATGTATCACAGTGCGTGTCAGAGGGCTGCAGTTGGCAAAGGATGACTGAGGAGCTTTATAGAGAAACAAGTTAAAGATCTTATTGCTGCGCATTAAAAGACAGCATTTATCCAGAAAGTTCACTCAAACATTTACAGAAGGAAAAAACAACATTGCAACATCATTTTTTACCATATTTTTCAGCCTTAGGAGGGAGGTCATCCTGTGAACTAATAATAATCATGAAAGTGGTTTGACAAGCATGATCTTGTACTATAAGTGACACCTTGTCTTCGTGAAGGTGACTAAGAGCATATGATAGTTTACAGCTCAGACTATGTCTCACATTAGCGAGATGAGCGTCTTGCCACATATTGTCACGTCTCTTCTCTCAGACTTGCCTGTTGTGTCTTCACAGCTTAATTGAAGTGATTTCAGGTGTTTGGTTACACATGTGACAGACAAGGAAAAGTCTCTTGACTGAAATCCACCACCATCTATAAATACTCCTCCCCTAGCTGCCTCCACAGCGGCCACAGGCTGGGCTTCAACTCAGACAAGAGGTAAGAGTGACACCTGGTGGTTGTGAGTGGAATAGCATGTTGTATTTTTAACCTTCTTACATGAGGAAAGTGCATGTGAGTTATGTATGAGTAGTAGCAGGAGGGTCATTCTTAACACAGCATGAAGCAGCTGTAATATGAATCCATCACTATAAATTGGCCTGTTGCATTCAGAAACAGGCACAGTCATTTATTAGATTATTCAGAAAATAACAGCAACTCCATACATACATGAACTGATTTGTGTGTTCTCAAGACAACGTGAGGACATCACTTTGTCACGTGTTGTTTGCGAGTAAAATATCCAGCATGTGCTTTCTAATACCATAACTCTCTAGGCCAAAGTCAGTAGGGGGTTAAGATGCTTCTGCACACCATGATCTTGGCAGCTGAGAGGCACACACTCCATATTGAACTCCGATGGAGCCAAGTGTCCTTAGACTCTCGGGTGGAGGCTGAGAAAAAAAAGGCCCATCTAGAGAGATTGTTTTCACAGTATGCTGAAAACTAATTACAAGCAATAAATTAATTTCACGCTACTGCTTTGGAATTAATTGCATCTTTACAGAAGCGACTGGAAGTGATGGCTCAAGCAGCTGTGATAAGGGTGGACACACAAACGGGGTCTATTGAATTATGGGAGCTTATCACTGCCATTGCTTTACATAAGGATGGGCATGATAATCCTTGGAAAAATGATCTTAAACTCTAGTTTGTTGTTCTTTCAAGTGCAGCAAAGGTATTTTTGTTCCAATGACACAAACATACACCATATGTTGGGACAACTGAGGTTTGTACTCTGTAGAAGTTAACCAAAATAAGGGTCCTCAGTCCTTTCCAGAGGCCTCTTCCAGCAGCTTTCTCAGTAAACATTTAGCTGGTATATCAGGAAAAATCTTTTGCTCTACAAGTCCCATATTTTCCTGCTTTCAAAACAAGTTTAATTTGGTCCCAGATATCCTCAGAGCATACTGTATTTTTAAAAAACTTTTGCCTTAAAATCCACTTAGATATCAACTTAAATGTGCCTATCAACCTTTTTTTGAGCTGTGTCAGAAAATGCTCCTCTCAAGCAGTGGATGTTGGCTCTCCAGTGTTGTGTTCTAATGTTTACTGTGGCTGCACAGACTGGAGCCAGCTGTGGGCCACTCAAACACTTGACTCTTATAATATCTACTATAAGTGGGATCTTTAGCATGCCCCGTGATGACATCAGTAGGGGTTATTTTTCAAACAGACCGTTAAACATGTAGGGCTCTAATTTCGTAGACCAGGCGCAGGCGGGGCGCACCTGCCCTGCGCCGCGCCAACGGGGTGTGTCCAGGGCATTTTGCAAGTTTCGTGCATGGCGCAGTCTGGCGCAGAGAGGCGCACCCACGCCTCCGTCCCTCCTACCGGCGCAAGTTGCAGAGAGGGAGGAGAGAAGACGTTAGTGGGCTTAACACAGCCAAGTGTGATCTTCACCAATCAAATGAACGCCTCTCCTCGCCTTTAAATGGGCTGCGGGCGAGGCGCAGTGACAATTTCACCTCGGTGGGGAAGAAGGTCAGAGCCGCTGTCACTTTTGCAGCAGCTGGGAGAGCGCAGGGGCCACCGGGCTGCGCATCGGAGGCCACGTTGCGTGTCACCATGTGGACCACCTCGCGGGACAGATGTAATCTGTTCCTGTGTCATAAATAGGAGTACAAAATTAAGTGATAACTACATTTAAACACAGCAGCAGGCTAATCCATTTATCATGCTTGTGATCCACCTGCATTCCTGGTCTGTCATCGCCAAATAGCAGCGCCTTAGGTGAAAATATATCTCCTCCTCATCCTCCTTGCAATAATGTACTCCATCTTTTTAGATCATGTTACGAATAAAGATTAAAACAGAGGAATATGGGCAATCACAGGTAAATCCTTAAGACACCGAGTGACTTACATGTATTCAGCGAGCGTCTCTCTCTTTTTTCTTTTCTTTTGAATTTCATCAGATGAGAGAAGCCGGATACTCTGTATCGGATGATGTGGCTGTTTGCGGCTGGCTGAGAGACGTGAACTCGTTAGTTATGACAAACGTCTCTGATCTGACATCAGATGTGACAGGACAATTAATATAGATACAAATGTATATGCTGGTTCGGACGGTTTCATTAAATAGAGCTTGTTGTGACTGTTTATTGTATTGAAATGTGCCTGACGCTGTGGATACCTGCCTGTGAGGTTTTGGTGACGTGTGCGCACTGTGCGCCTGTCAGCCAAATTACCACTGCCCCGAGTGTGCCTCGCCTGTGCCGAGAATAGACCAGGTTGGAGCTGGCGGGCTTTCAGCGCACCTTCCGTGTGGTTTTTTGGCTTGAAATTGTCACTGCACCAAGCTGTATCTGTCGACACCTCCCCCTGGTGCGCCGTCACACCCATCTCGGCGCAGCCGGTCTACCAAATTGCCAAATTGGCTGCGCACGGCGGTGCGCCAGACGAAATTACCACTGCACAGGGTGCGCCAGGCTGCGCCACCCTGAGTTGCGCCAGGAAATTAGAGCCATATTCTCTAAAAGGTGAAAAAGCAATGTAGGGAGAGGATGGATTTTTCTCATGCTGAAATGTTGGTTGGACAAGCAGTGGACACATTTTTTTAACAAAAAACATTAAACAGTGTATTTTGTTTAATATGGGGCTTTTGACTGTTTTTCATAGTGCTTTTATTGTTGAGGTGGCTGCCTTTACAACATGTGCCCTTCACATCCATGACTGTAGAAGAGAAAACAAAACAAGAGACGAACAGACAGAAACTTGAAAACTCTTTCTATGAAGCCTGTTTCTAAAATGCCTCAGAACACATGATAAATATAATGTGGCCATAAAGCACCCAAGGTGTCACAGTTATTGTTACAGTCTGCTCTGCATATCTTTGCTGTCAGGCACAATCTTCTTATTTTCAAATCTGCTACTTTTCAGCAAATAAAAAAAATTCTCTACTACTTAATGGATAGATATTGTATTGTCATAAGAAATTATTATTTTTTTGGTGGTTAAAAATTCATAAAACACATTCACCAACATGACAGATGTCCAGTAGCACAGTTTTATTAAAAAAAATGGAAATCATATAAAAGGAGAAGCTGTTTTGGCCTAATAGAAACAATGTAATTATATATGTCCATTAATGCTATGAATGGTCATCACACTCTGAGGGCAATTTGATAAAAACTGGTGAGGTTGGGTGTCAGTACGATATAATAACTCACTGTATTTGCAAGACTAAACTGTATGAAATGTAACAATTAAAATGCATTATAATTATTCTAAACACATTCTAAAATGTATTATGAAGTAAATAAAATGCTTTGATATTTGTTTTAACATTCAGTTTAGCAAATATTTATTTGATTTAGAGACCATATTTTGTAATTAAAATCAAATTACAAAAGACCTCCTTAAAAGATTAACTCAACAGTTGACACTGTTCAAAGAGACATATGGTGCAACCTACAATGAAAACAAAACTCCTGCCAGACCCTGAAATGGTGAATTTTGTTGCTTTTCTTGCATTAATTAAACTTATTCACAGTTATTTCACTTAAAGCACCAAAAGACTACTTAGACTGACTCTTTGTCACCTTAAAATTTATTTCCGCTGCTTATAACATAAGGATTTAATTACTTTTCATGGAGTTCCTAATGACTACAGACCAGAGCTGTAGGACTCATGACTCGACTCGGACTCGTGCGCTGATGACTCGGATTGTACTCGGACTCGAGCTCTAGCTGCATTAGGACTCGGGGGAGGACTCAGAGGACTCAAGCTTATTTATCAATGAACCCTTTTTATTATTGTTTAATTTATTATTTCTTCTGGTATAAGGTCATCATATCAGTCTTAAAGTCCACAGCGGGCATGTGTGTTAGTTTACCTGCATGCACGATCACGCGCTGATGTCGAAGGAGCGGCAGAATGTCCGCGGCTGTACGTTTTGATTTCACCATTAATGCTGGTAAATGCAGAGCAACGTGTTCATTATGTAAAAGAGCCATTGAAGAGAAGACGGGATGACGTCGAACTTTAACAGACATATGTCTAGGATGCACCCAGTGAAGTGAGTAGATGGCGATGCTAATGTTACTTTGACTGTTGATAACGTTATAAGCTAGCTGCTAAATAACGTCAACATTAGCCTGTTAACCCTCGGAGGTCGGCGCTACCGTATACGACAGCAAAGCACACCGTTCACGAAATATTTAATAACTTTACAACCATTTATCGTTGCCACTTACCGATTGTTTTGATCAAAAGCTAACAACTTAGCCATTCCGATGAGCCCAGGACTTGGCTCAAGACCATGGGTGACAGGGCCTTTCAAGGCTGCTGCTCCCTGTCTATGGAACGCCCTCCCCGACCACATCAGGGCTCCACGGACGGTGGATGCTTTTAAAAAAGGACTAAAAACCTTCCTTTTTCGAAAAGCTTTTCCTGGCTGATTTTATTTGATTTTATCTGATCTTATTTGATTTTATCTGCTGACTGTTTTTATTGATTTGTTCTTATGCAATTTGAGATTTGTTTTCAAATGTAAAGTGCGTTATAAATAAAATCTATTATTATTACTATCGTAGCTCTTCCAGAGGCTGAGATATCTCTCCCGAAACATCAGTGTCTTTTTGGAGACTTCGTAAAAGTAATCCGTCATGTTAAATCCAAAAGTTAGGTCTTCTAGGTACATTATTTAATCCAATTTCTGTATCAAAACACGTTAGCTCAGTAGATAGTCGCCATCTTGTTGTCACCCGGATGCAGTTCATCTACTATTTCCTGTGTCTTCTGACAAGAGTATAATAAAAAAAACGTTAAATATTTACCTATGCCCATTTGGGTTTTATTCCAAATGTGTGCCTAGTGCACACAGATACCTCAATAGTGAGGACTCAGACGTAGGCACGGGGAACTTTTCTAGTCTTTCTCGGACTTGAGCTATGGTTACTGGACTACAACACTGCTACAGGTAGTGATCTGCTTGTGTGTCTGCTTATAACTATGATTACACAACACTTCAGGTTTATCATAATTTACTATAATTGTGTCCATAAGACAGCGCATTGCATTTAAAGAGACAGACTTAATTGAAAGTGTTACCAAGAACAAATGGATTAAAAATTCTTCAGTGTCTAAATATGAGACTCAACTTCTACATCTAGTGGTTGGATATATAATCAAGGAGTTTCTGCAGCCTTTTTCAGTCAATCAAGCTATTAGACTCTTCTCTGATTGGCCTAGCTAACAAGTTAGCAGGAAGCAATCTATGTCAAACAGTGAGAGCATGGTCATTTTTTCTGTTCTGTACATTTCATACATAATCCATGCATTGTTACACCCTATCATTCTGGATTATGGTGACAACTGAAGGCAGACTGCGAATCAACTTCAGCTACAGTTGCATTAATGCTTTTCTGCTTCCAAGTCAAATCCATAAAGACACTTTGTAAAATATTTTTACAGTACTTTACTAGTTTATTAGACACCACCTGATGGAAGGTTTATGCCACAGCTGCTCTAAATTAACACGATTGGTAATTATCATAATATCACTTTATGTTTCTGTGATTACTAATACACTAGTATGTTGATATTTGTAATACTAAAATATAATAATTATTGTTATCCATGAATTTACTGTTTAACAACTCCTGAACAGAAAAATTAGATTTAGGGGTGTTATGCTTTATACCCAAATTTGGTCATTAAAAGGTGGATCCTAAAGTTTTAATATTGATTATTTCACTTCAAAATATACAAACAATAACAATGACATTTTTAGTTTTAAACCGGTTTTGAAAGATCTCTAAAATATTTGTGTTTTCTCATTTTATGACAGGTGGTCTAACAAATTTATTAAACACTGTATATAAACCAACACGCCATCTGCCACCTTAACTAAGGATTCCAGCATTTATTCCTGTAAATACGTTACTGTGTGTAGAACTTTAAGCAATAACAAAAAAGTTAATAAACAAACAGGATGTTCTGGTGTTGTCACTCTGCCTTGTTCTTGCTAGCAAAAAAAATCTCGTAATATTGTTTGTGTCTATTTAAAGCTATGACTTACTAGGTATCACGATAATAAAAAAAAGTTGAATTAAGTTTTGGAATCAAGCACTATTTTAATTCAGTCGAAACTAATGTTAGAAAAAGAAGAGCTCACATTAGCCTTAATACGTGGTTAAATGTCCTGTCCCAATGACACAGATGTTACCAAATGTGTTGGACCAGTTTACACGTAACTGTGGGCCGTGCCCTCTTTGAGCTTGCTTTTAGCTTTCTTGCTCATGAAATGAAGACAACGCCTCTGTTACAGGAATGTCTTGTGTGTCGGACTTTTTCTTAAAACAAATGGAAATAAAAGCCAGTAAAGACAGAAATTTAAAAATTACCCATTTTCCCCTTATTCATGCTGTAGAGAGGACTGAACCAGCATTGTTGGGACATTCTTTTAAAGTAATGTTCCAGTATCCTGTACTGTGATACTTAACTTGATATTTATGTCGAAGGAAAAGATTGCTGTTGTTACAACACTAGCTGTTTGCTTTGATGAGACAAGCTTTTAATTTTTTTTTTCTCAGTTCTTATATGTTGATGTTGCAGAGTAAATTCTTCCTGCAGAAAACACTTAAGAGAAATTGAGCACTGATTTGAAAAACTACCCAAAAAGCTCTTTTAAACATCCTTAACTAGACGTGCCCCTGAATCACAAACCTCTGCCAAGGCATTTTCAACGCTGTCAGGTGAGTTCTCAATAAAAATGTGGGAAACTGCCCTGTCTCACACTGTTATGAAAAAAGTCCTGGATCTGCATCCAGATTCAGATTACAACCAAAAGCTATTAATTTTCTTCTTGTGCAATTATCAACATTCCTTTGAAATATCATCATCTGTTCATTATTTTTCAAGTTATCCTGGCCACAAACTAATAAATGCCAGCGTAAACAAAACCTCCTTGGCAGAGGTAATCACAGTCATTTGGTTAAGTGTGACTTTTTTTTCCCAACCGAAACCATGAACAAATATGTCCACAAATATGTGTGAGAAAGTGTTATCCAATAGATGAATCAGTTTCCTGCGGCTGTGGCTACAAACTCTTCCATGCTTATGAGTGATGAAAAAATGTTCAAAGAATAATAACACACATTCAGATATACACAATATTACCTAAAACAAGTGATTCTCAACTGGTGGGTTGTGACCCAATAGTGGATCGCAGACCCTTTTTCAGTGGGTTGCGAGCCTTTGCCTGGGCAAAAAAAAAAGTTGTGCTTCTATTTTGAAGAGGAGTTTTTATGCAGTGGAGTGCTGTATTTTTACACTCCTTAACAATAGGTGGCGATAATACCCTGTAATGGTAACTGACACACATTTCATTTGAAGGGTGGTTGTTAAATATTCAATAAGTAGGTACTCAGGCTTAAGCTAAATATTTTTAATATATATTTTTAAAAGGCCTTCTCAGTTTTTGGACTTTTTTATTTCATGTTTGTCCATTATAGCAGAGTTTGTCTAAAAAGGCTCAAGTTACTGAAGTGTTTTGTGACAGCCCCATGATCAATGGCTTATTTAGTGCTACTGATTGATATTATTATTTAAGACCTTGTGTCCCTAAGATGCACTTTTTGTGTTTCAATTAAAATGCAGATAATTGAGTTTAAAGGGAATATTTCCCTCTCTAGCATCGCCACATGCAGGTGATTTTGGTTTCTCACTAAACATGTTTTTTTGTGTTGGCATACTGTGATATTCTGTGCTATCCCAGGTTCAAAATGCAGCATATTTTTATTAAAAAAAATTTAAGAAGTTGAAAATGTCCTCAATTTGTGTCGCAGTTTTAAATTAAGGGGTGATGGTGGGTCCCACTGATAGTAATGAATATCCTCACACAACATTCGAACTTGGATATGTCTTTTCACCTTTCCATGTGTTTTCCTTGGCTGTAAAATTGATTTATTGTTGTTTCCAGGACATGTGGGAACCCTCAGTTTTACTATGCCACCAAATTTTTGCCAAATTTTGTCTTCAAATATGTGACTAGTGGATAATTTTGTGTTCAACTGAAGCCAAATGGGGCATCTATATCAAAATCTCTCCTCCCTGCTCCTCCCTTTTAACTCCCATGATACATTCCACACCCTTTTAGTAAAATGTATCTTTAAATAGAAAGTGAGTCAAAAGCTGAACAAGTAAAATTCACTCCAAGGTCTGCGCTGACATTTTGCCAACTACTTTGTATTAAGTCGTTGCCCTTGCAAAAAATATTTTTTAAGTCACATTTTAGTGACAGATAATCAGATAAGATGACGGAAAGATGAATGAATTAATGGAGTGCTTGAAACCCCTTTCTTCCTCAAAACTTGTGGATTCATTAAAGGTCTCACCAAAACCTGAATCTCTTTCTTAATACAGCAACTGAACACATCATCATGGAATTTGATTGCTCTCTCTTCACCTCTCTTAATTGATAGATTTTGTCACCTTGTTTGTGTCACATATAAGCCTCTATTCTGTTTGTTTCAACACTGGATCACTATTTATTTTTTTAGATTATTTTTTGGGGCATTTTTGTGCCTTTACTGACAGGAGAGATACAGTGGATAAGCTTGTGAAAGGGGGCAAGAGAGAATGGGGGAAGACAATCTGCAAACTGGCCGAACCCGGGCCGGCAGAAGCATATATATTGGACAAGCCCAGTTGCTTACCACGCCGCCAAACTAGCACCCCCAGTGCATCACTATTGCTAACTGACATGGCAATGCTTCCTGTGGCTGCTTTGAGCAAATGAGAAAAATGTCTATCCCACAGCAGTTCGGCTTGCAATATGTACACTCTACTCACATTTATTGGATTTTGAATGTCCAACTTTCCACACTTACATTAAGTCTCATCTTGTCCAATTAAAATAAAGGAAACATGAATATTGTCGAGGATTTAGTTTTTGGATAGATTTTGTCTCTTGTCCGTTATGGAAAAAGGTATATGTCAAGCATTTTATCACATTTTTTAGCTCTGCAAAGGAACTGGATAATAAAATAATAATTCAAACAAAAATGAACAGATATTACCAGGGTTCTCACGTGTCCTGGAAAACCCGGAAAATGATTGACCAATTTTCCAGTCATGGACAACATATGGAAAATGAGTAAAAAAGTAAAATGTCCTGGAAAAGCCTTAATTTTCCTGGAAAATTATTGATTTTCCTTCTACCTTGTTAGTGAACAAAAATCAAACATAGGAAATGAAGTAAAGATACACTTGGTAATTAATGCACACTTAGCCATAAAATATGAGTAGATAAAGTAATGCAAGTTGAGGAATAAAATACAAAAACTCAAAACAATGGTGACAAAAAAATAAAAAATGGCAAAATAAAATTTAGGTTACTTAAACAGTAAATCAACAAAATATATTTATAACAAAGCAGGTGAATAGAGATTTAAAAAAAAAAAAAGTATAAACCATTAATTTATAACAGTGAGACACAACATAAAAGCCAGAGTAAAAAGATAATTATAATCACTCACTCTTTAGGTGGTCCTCACGTGTATCTTTACAAGTCCAGTCAACAGGATGCTGACAACATTTGCAGAACATTTGATCGCCTGACACATAATAATTGTTGGGAAACTGCTCTGCCCTGTACTTTGGAGTTAGCCGGGAGTTTCGTAGCTTCCTTGTCAACTTAGCCGATGTCTCAGGCGGCCACTTCAACATGTTTGCATCGTTAACGAGGGGAGAAGGAGGGGGAGGGGCAGTGAAGCATGCATTGTCTCCAGCCTTAAGCCCCGTTCCCACCAAGTGGTCCGGTATGGATCGGCACGGTTTGGCTCAGGCTGGATCGTAAAGCCTGATCCTGTTTGCGTTTCCACTGCCAGCCGTACCCTACTTGGTAGGGGGCGTGTAAGCCGGATGCCGATAGCATGACGTCATAGCAGCGCGACACAGTGTACCCGACTATCAAATACAACGAAGAAGAAAACGCGACACAGTAAACAAAGAGCAACAATTCTCTTCACCTAGAATACTGAGGAAGGTCTGCACCTCCACAGTAGACCATGGGACGCTCGATCTTGATGCCATTTTCCAAACAAAAAAGTCTTGAGAGTTATCTTCACGAAGACGAGTGGAGATTTATTACCACTGTCGCATGGGAAGTGACATCTCCTTCGACCAATCAACGGGCTGCAATGTTTCTAGCTCCACGTTCTGGGGTGGGATCGGTATGCTTGGCACCCCAACAGAAGGGTCCCAAAAAGTAGGACGGTACGGTTCGCTTATAAGGGGTCCTGTGCCGGTTTAAGGCTATGGAAACGCCTAAAAAAAGCGAGCCATACCGAGATGAACCGAACTGAACCCTCTGGTGGAAATGAGACTTTAGTGACCCCCTTAGAGCATTTTCCAGAGAGATACTTTTCTTTTTTATTCCAAAAAAAAAAGGTTTTACGTAAAATGTCGGCCATTTCCGTGATATTCCACATTTTTATTTTTTGTCCCATTCTGTGATTCCGTCTGCGAGTCGGTGATCGTGGATTTTATAGGGTCCTAAGTTTGTTCGTCATTTAATACTGCCTTCAGTAGGCTCAAATTCTCACATGAATGAGTTATTTCTGTTGTTTTGAAGCGGGGTTGCTCGGGCTCTCCCCTAAAGGAAGATAGCTAGGTATGGTCGCTAAGCGGTCAATGCTATCACAAAAGCCTAGTCAATTCCCCACTTTTTGGGGTAAACTACACAAAAAAAACTATGTTGTCTCGACTAGACGCTACAGTAAGATTCATTGCAGCATTTCATGATTTCTCAACAAAGCCTGTGTGTTTGGAACTATTTCATGATGCAACATATGGGCTATGCAGCCTTCTGTCAGCAACGCACTGCCTCCTCTCATCAGTTGTTTTGGTCAGAGTGCTACAGCGGGCTCAGAAAGCAGTCATTAGTGTACAAACTGATATGAATCTAACTTACCCGAATATTTAGAAGATGGGTTGCTCCTGTATTCAACCCGGATGTAAAAACAGGCAAAATACATTTTTACAGTATCGATTTTCGTCACGTGATATGGGCCTTTTCTTTCAGGGAATGTTGGTCATGGCACACGAAAGAAGAAAGGTTTTAAACATGATCCAAATCAGGATGTGGATCCAGGAATGTTTTTTAATCATTTGTTAACATTGCAAGACAAGGCAGTTTCCTATATTTTTGACAATAACTGGCCTGACATGTTGAAAGTCGTTTGACAGAAGTTTATGCTCTCTAAGCACCTCTAGTTAGCTCAGTTTTAGTGAAGTTAATGTGTGTTGTCTCTTCTGTAGACTGAGGACCTGACCAGCTGATTCGAGGAAAGCAGTGCGTTATTGGCAGAAGAATACATACCCATGTGTTACATCACAAATAGTTACAAACATAGAGGCTTTGTTGAGAAATGGTGAAATGCTGTAAAGAATTTTAATTTCGTGTCTAGTGGGGAAATTATGAGTCTGTCAGTGGCATCATTTACTGCTATGAATCGCCTATCGCCCATGTCTTCCTTCAGGGGCAGAGCTGGCCAGTTGCTTCATTAGTAGTTATTTTACCAAGTGCCATAAGCCTCGTGTAACCCACTTCAAAACACTAAAACTATCCCTTTGACATTGTACTAAATATCTGGCTCAGGGTTGGATGCAGTGCAGGAAATTCCTCAAAAATACAAAAAATGCAGAAAAGAAATTGATTTCGACTTCACCAGTCATACACAAAGCTTTTATCTCTGTGGGGAACTGTAATTAAATGAACAAGTCTTTATTATTTTAAAAAAAGGGGGTAATGGAGAGTTCCTCACTGTGCTTGGTGTGGAGAAATTTGGGTTAACTGCTTATTTTCATTATTTTAAAGTTAAGTGACTTCCAAGATTCTCCTAATTGGCCCCGGTGGGATTTAGGAGCAAAGAGCTTTGATGTTCACATTGTGTTCACATCCTCCCATAATTGTGACAGTATTATTGTAATCTGTGCAGATAGCATTGTTGTATTTTTTAACAAGATTCCCCTGTTTGATCGTGGCGAGAGACCGGGTTCGTTCCAAGATTTAATCCCTGCTCCACGCTCTGTGCTGTCATCTTCAATATTCATCACCGCTCTCACATGACAGATGGTCTTTTAAGAGCCTGTAATTATATTTCCAGGTTCATATTTTGAATTCATCACACTCATGCTTTAATGTGCATTATGCCTACAAAGGTTGTTAGCTTTTTTGTATTATATATATAAATTAATAATCCATAATCAACATGAACATAATGAGATCTCTAACTCATCAGGGAGTTGCCTTTGTTACGCTGTATTATTTATTTATGAAGGTATATGCATATAGTGACTTAACTTATCTACAGATTCCAGGCATATTAAGTGTGTTGTTAAAAATTCATTGCAAGTGACGATTGGATGCTACATAAATTCCCTTCTCTTGGACAATCTGTGTCAGAGATGACAGGTGATAAATCATTTAAATGTTAATACAATACAACATAATTACAGTGATGCTAAAAATGTAGGTCAGTTATAGACACACTGGCATAAATGAAACTGGATAATTGCTGAAAGGATGCCATGATGCTCCGCCCTGAACAGTGCTCCAACTTGCTTTCCAGAAGCGTAAACATTAGTTAATAGGTGGAACACTGTGCCCTGTTTGTGGTGTAATCTCAGTGCCACACCCAGTAAATCATTCACCAGCGAATACATAGACCAAGCACAATGAACAACTGTCTGTTCCAGTGTGCCTTCTGTCCTTCTGCCGAAGCACATAGACAGTACAGCTCAACTTACCTGTTGTTGTTCTCCAGTTTGTGATTCTGTAACATGAGATACAAGCTGTATGCAAGGCCATTGGTATAAAAAAGACCCGCTCAAGCTTTTTCAAACTTTCTAAATGTTATTGTATGGCCTACGATTTCCCCTAAAAGTGAACCCAAATACACAAATTTAGTATTTCAGTGCCCAGCAGCACATTTTTGTGCAGCAAAAAAATCAAATTTGTGTCCCTTTTTTGGCCAAAAAAAAAAAAATCTAGTTTCATTTGTTTGGACCTGAAGAAACATTTGTGTGCTCTCACAGTATCTATAAGATCTGGGGCAAGAAGTTTTTGCAGTCTTAAGGAGGATGTTAAACATTTTGATTTGACTGGTTGCTGATAAAAAAAAAAGTTTGTTTTTTTTCTACAAACATTGTAATATTTTTACTATGAAACTGTGGGCACATTATAAGAATTGTTTTTGATACAAAGTGCTTCTTCACAGCTGCTTTGCTCACATTTTTTTGTGTTGATTTTCTTTTTTACATGTAAACCAAAGGGCAGAATAAAGGCCCACCATCCGGCAGTAATGTTGAACTATTCTGGCCAGGCAGAATATTCACACAAATAAAACAAACAACCCTGTGAAATCCAAGTCAACAATTTGTTCTTAATACAGACTAAACGGCATCTTATCCATCTGATGAGAAAGTAATAAAAAATAATTTTTGTACCATAATAATTTTTTCCTATGCCTAATCTGAATATTATGAGCCCAGTGTTCCCATCTTCTGATTGCTTCTTCCAGCGAGATAACGCACAGTGTCACGAAGCTCAGATCATCTCAAACTGGTTTACTGAACATGAAAATGATTTAACTGTACTCCAGTAGCCTCCACAGTCATCCCAATCCAATAGAGCACCTTTGGAATGTGGTGGAGCTCATCTACTCACCATAGATGTGTAGCTCATGAACCTGCAGCGACTGTGTGACGATAACATGTCAATATGGACCAAAATCTCTGAGAAAAGTCTCCAGCACCTATATCCCTCTCACATCTCCAAATCAGGACTTTGTAGTTTGAGTCTTGCTAGTTTGGAGAAAGATTAGTGTGAACTATTCAGAATCTTGGGGGGGGGGAAGCAATCGTGACTGTATTCCAGGCAGGTCCATGACTCAAATAGTTTTTTCCAGTAATTGCCTGAGTTTATTTTATTTAGGTACCTCTTCCAGCATGTCTTTAACCAGTTATGTTTTCATATTTGTGAGCCTCTAGCATATGAATACTGGATGTTCCCTTGGTATTAGGTTTTATGTTTCGTAAAAGCTCTTGAATTGTGTTGGTACCCGAGAATTATATTTAGTTCTTTCCTCCACCAAGAAGGTTATGCTTTTGTCAGAATTTTAGTTTGTTTGCTTGTTGGATTTGTAACGTGATAACTAAAAAAGTTACGTACAGATTTTGGTGACATTTTCAGGGGATGTCGGTCATGGCACAAGAAAGAACCGGCTAGAATTGAATCTGGATGTGGATCCAGGACATTTTTTTCAAGGATTTGTGAACAGTGTGAAATAGGGCAGGTTTCCTCATTTTTGACAATAACCCGCTAGAAATTGTTGGAAATACCTTGGCATAGGTTTGTGCTCTCTGAGCACTTGTAGTTTATTTTTCTTTTATCTTCATTTGGAAGAAATGTAAGATTTGTGGCAATTTCCATAATTCAAAGTTATTAAGATTATGTTTGTTCATGTTTGTTTTTGAGTTTCTGTATGAATTAATGCACTAAATGGAGTTTCACAGAAACAATAACAGCCAGTTTTATCTCTGTTCTGGAGGGAATATTGCGGTGCTAATGTTGTAAAGGCAGATTTTGGTAGGATCTCCTCAAGCACATGTACGGACCAACCGGACCGCAACCTCTCTGATGACTTTTCCTTAATTCCCTCTGGACTGGGCTATATTGTCCCCCAGGTGAACAAATCAGTATTGTCACTCCTTTATTCTTCAGCTATTGGACTGTTAAATGCAGGTTTCTGATTTGTGCTTGTTGCACATCTGTGAACACAAGTTATTATGTGCTTGTTATCACTCATAAATTTTGATGCTTTTGTTCATGGGTGACCCAATTGATCTGTTGGTCTGTTGCCTCTGACTAGTGAAATGCTGAGATTATCTATGTTTCATTTGGTTTCATTGTTGTCTTTTCAGACTTGGTAGCAGTAAACTAAATTGCCCATTTGGGATAAATACATTTGTTTTAATCTGAATACACAGAATACACACACACACATATACGTATGTAGTTTTTAGATGTATATATTTCAAACTGGCAGGCAGGCCACACTGAGGGAGTAGGAGGCCTGTATGTGACCCCATAGCCACCATTTGCCCAGCCCTGATGTAGACTTTGTACTTCCATTAGACTGAGCTGACTTTGATAAAAAAAAAAAAAAAAAAACTTAATTTATCAGGAACACAAATGTATCCGGTAAATTATCAGTTATAAAAAAAATAATATGGAAATAGGTGTGCCTGATGCCCTCTAATAAGCATGTTCCAGCTTATTTTATGATTCATTGACTTTCTTGTGTGGGGTTATTATTGTATGCTGACAGTTACAGGCTGTGTCAGTGACACCTCACTCCTCCCTTTCACGCCCTTGTGCTGACTTTGACAAGATTACTGTCTGAATGGTGCAACAGCCTCAGTGACACTGTGGGCTGAAGCTACGCCCAGAAAGTGGTCAAGAGTCACTCTGGAATGTGTTTGCACCGATAATTCCTGTGTGATTTGCAAAACCAGGCAGAGACAGTCAACAAACATGTCATCTGAAATGAATTACTTTGTGTGTAAAGTATATAATAAAGAAGACTTTTGTCTATCTTACTTAGTGTGTTATTTATTTTATCTTTTTTTAAAAATATATACAAAACCTTATACGTTTGCAAACACTTAGAAATTTGACAAACATATGCAAAAATTGTTTCTTACAGTAATCAGACTTTAAACAACACCATCAAAATACCCATACTTATTAATAACAAAGCCTTAACTTCACTTAGATCACAATTATCACAATGAACCTGTCAAACCAGCCTCTGTCACCATCTTAAAGGAAGAGCAGGTACAGCTGATTGATAAAGCGCTAAAAACAAAACTCCATAGGCAAACAATACATAATACATAACACAAAGTATGTACAACTTGCTGCATTTGCATAGTTTTCAGTGCAAAAGACTTTACCACAAAAGCCAAAATGAAAAAATAAAAAAAACATTAAAACAATAAGCACTAGCAGAGCAGTGTGCACACATTGACGCCACCTGCTTGTTATTTCTTGCATACATGTTCAGGGGCATTTGCACTGAGCATTTTGATCTCAGGCCTCTCAACATCCTGTCCTTGTGGAAAGAAAACACCACTTCTTCTGGGCCTCATTGTTCATGTCTTTCTGCACACCTCTGCCAGACTTTTGAACTTTGGCCCGAGCGTGTTAACAAAGTCCAAGTTATCGTTGTCTCCGCTGTCACTGCAGCACCCCACAGAGCCGGCAGCTGAACCGGCCCCCTCGTAACCGTAGGAGTGGATGATGTCGTCTGCGAAACGCCCGTCGTCCTCCGTTCCCAGATAGGGCAGCTTCTGCAAAAAAGAGAGGAAGGGGAGAGGAAGCGAGTTATTACCTGGTGTTGTTATGAACGGAGGGAAAATACTACACTGTGTGATAACACAAAGCTGTGAGGATATGAGCAGCTGTCTGATATTACACTGAAAACAAACACCTTGCCAACAACTTGGAAAAAAAATAAGTCTGACAAAGAAGTTAAGAATTATTAAAGTTTACCAAGGATACTATCACAGCTCAGAGCACAGGATATTATTACACAAGAGACTTTGCTAAGCTCTACAGATAAGAGAGTTATTAAACCCCAGAGAGTAAATGGAGCACACGTGGAAACATTCAATTTCTTCCACTTTTAAATCTTTGAGCTGTTTTTGGCATATTAAACACAAATATGAAAAACCCATAACTGCAAGGCAACTGTACCTGCTGTAGGTAACGTCCGTTTGTCTCCCAGGTTTGAAGGAAAGATGCATCCTGGGTGCGGTATCTCAGGTCATAGTCCACACCACTGCCCACCAATTGACCTCCGTTGAATTGCGAGCCGTACTGGCTGTCATAGTGGCCAGAGTAGAACTCGTTTGTTTTCACGCCAGTCGTATACATCCCATTCTCATGTGTGCTCATGCCTCCCGTCGTGCTGGTGCTCTTGGCCCCCTGCCACCCTGTGTTCAGACCCTTAACGGAGCCCTTTATTGTTGCATCGTTGATAACAGTGGGGACATTTATGAGACTTGCATCCTATAGAGCAAAAACAAAACAAAAAAAAAGCAATTAGGGGACTAAAAAACTATTTAATAAAATTAAATGGGAATAAGGGTTTTTGCTATAATGTGAGCAGAGGCACTGCTTTTGTTATTATATCCTCACCACTTCCTCCCCTGGGGCCTCAGTGTTTGATTTGAGCAGAATTCCTCCACTGTCTCCTGCATCCTCGAGCTCCATCTTCTCTCCTTTTGTCACGCAGAAGAATGCGAGGAGTAGAACTGTGATAATGCAAGAATGTCAAAAATCAGTGTGTGAGGAGAGTATTTGTGGTTAAAAAAGGCTGCAGGTGTGACAGACATCGCGAGTTAGCATAATGACATTATACACTGTATAAAACTACACCTGTGCACAGTATACAATGCATAATTCAGCGGCGAAACCTCAAACTTCCTATCACTCCTCAGATTTCTTGGTTTATAATCTGCACCATGTTGCTTACACTATTCTGCTGGCAAAGAGTGGAACAGTGGGGCTACTCACAGAGCAGAAGGAGGAGGAACAGAGGCAGCAGCAGAGCCAGTATACCCAGCGGCCCCAATGACACAGAGGTCTGCTTGGCCAAGCAGACTCCATTCCTGCACTGGCAAATCCTTACTTTCGCTGTCTGCATTTCGCCAAAGCCCTGCAGATCTTTAACCACCACAGGAACACTGTGTATTCCTGTAGGAAGGTCTTTGAGCTGCTTCAATGTAGCTGCTGTGTCTGAGGGGAAAAATAACATTTATTAAAATCTGGATGAAATTTCCCTTAACTAAGAAATGGCAAAACAAAACTGTGAAAAATATTGTAAAAGTCTAAACACAAATCTTATCTTAGTTTTAATGTTGCTCTACTACGGGATTACTATTAGGTTTGGCAATTAAGTCACTATATGGTGAGACAGTACTTTTAAAAAGACGATTAAAGAAAGTTTACCTGTGCTTTCACCTAGGATAAAGAGTTAGATTGTACCTTTACAAGAATTAAAGAAAAATCCTAAGAGAGCTTGTTGAGGCAATCAAGACTTAGTGTTCCCGTTATGCACAGAAAACGTGACAAAAATATAAGCCAAAACACATGAATCATCTGTCTAATTACTGTTTGTATTATGATATTTGATAAAGTAAGTTGATTAATACTGCACCGACATCTTTATTGGGATTTATCAGGTGAAAAGTTCAGCTTTCAGGTCGTCATACGTTATTATCAATTTATTTGCCTGCAGCTGTCTGCAGTGCTGCTCTGCCTGAGATGTAAACATCTGTCTGTTACTGAATGTCATGGCGTTGTTTGTCAAGAAAAAGATATCAATACATATATAAAAGTCATTTTCCAGATCATTGTGTGGGACAGAAATGATCACTGTCAGGCCAGATCTGGCCCACAGACTGCTATTTAATCAAATGCCTCAAAATCTGTCTTCAACATGCATATGTGCAAGACCCAAGCAAGGTCCAGGTAGACGCATATGGATACAATGACAAATTACTTTTGCTAATGAAAAAACTGAACGCTAATTTATCTTCACAGCATATTTGCCGCTCTAAGACAATTTTAGAGCATTTTAGAAACAGTGTCAGAATTGCACTTCTTCATTATGGCCACATTTTAATCATGATTGTGGTTGTTAAAAGGCCACATTTATAGTTGTATCCAAAATGCTTGAAACAGGCAAGAAGGCCTTCACTCTGAATGCTTTAAATACCAAGTGTTTCAAGACAATCCAATACACATTACCTCACGAACCATAGTTTAATACTTGATATTCACTTTATTTCCTATTCAATATTTAGAAAATGACTCATTTCAGAGCCACATGTTGTCATATTTCCTGAAGTATTATTTTGCAGCATTTGAGACAGAGCTCTATAAATATAAACTCTCAAGTGAACTGAACCAACTGCAGGAGAGAGACAAAAACAAGATCCATTAAAAGAGCACTATGTTGTGTATTAAGTTGTATCTGTAATGCAGCTACGTCAGTGATAACAATGCACTGATGTAAAAAGTAAAATCAGTCTTCCTTATTGCATGCTTGCTTCTGTTTCCTCAGCTATTGTTAGTATGTTTGATAAGGTGATACTGTAGTATTATAGCACAAAATATTATTTAAAACTGCATTTTTTTAAAAAATAAAATTAAGTCCATGTAAAGGGCGGTTCTGCTGTTCTTCCTAAATTAATAATCTGAGTTATCGCTCCTCTACTGCTGACTGTGGAATCAGTCTCTACCATTACAGCTCCAAACTGGCTTGTTTCTTAGTCTTATGCAGAATTATTTGAAGTTTTCATAAAAAGAAAAAGGTTTTGAAACTTTAAACACATGAATAAAAACCAGACCTTGGAATATCTTGTTGTTAGCAGTTTGATCATAAAGTATTTTGCAAAAACTTTGCAGATGTCGTATTAATGTTTTGCTGTTCTTAACCATGTGTCCATCTTTTCTCTTCTGTGTGAGTGCATTGTTTGAGTTTCTTGTGTTGTTGATGTGTTTTTCTTTATCTATTTTCAACTGGGGCTGAACGATTTATCGCTTTCAGATTGAAATCGCAATTTCAGACAAGGCAATTTTGTGATCGCCAAAGCTGCAATTTTTTGCAGCCCTCCTGACTGACCCAGGATCTGATATGTCAACTGTTTTACACATACTATTTTACACATTTGCAGGTAATTTGCATTTACTGAAGTGCTGGTAAGCAGGTCAACAATACAAAGACTCTGTTTAGAAGTACAAGTAATAGTAATAATAATAATAATACTTTTTATTTAAGGGCGCCTTTCATAACACTCAAGGTCACCTTACAAAAAGTGCAAAAAGTGCATAAAACAGGTATAAAAGCAAACAATATAACCCAAAGACAGTGCAAAAGATCAGAGGAAGTGGGAGAGTTTGAACAGATGAGTATCCCTTAAATAATGATAACAGATTATTCATCATAAATATTAGATGATGAATAGAGTGTTGTGTGCTTTTGATCATTGATTTCCTTACTGTTGTCTATACTGTACATAGTGAATATTGCACTGAAGCTTGATTTGAAGAAAATCGTGTTTCGAATTGAAATCGCAATATCTGCCAGAAAAATTGCAATTATATCTTTTCCTGAAATCGTTCAGCCCTATTTTTAACACTGTATCAGTCTGGAATGGATATTGTATGATGTTGCCAAATGTCTGTGATTCCTGCCAAGCACTAATTTCCTTACGGGTACAAATAAACTAACTAACAAACCAACCTACATTACATTTCAAACTACAACATCAAAGATTAAAGAAAAGGTACAAGCACTAATACCTACCATTGAATTTTGTCAAAGACCATTTGCCTTCATTACTGTCAGGCAAACTGAAGCTGAATGGTGCAGAAAAGGGGGGCTGGTCTTTATCTTCGGCCACAACTAGCACAGAGCCCATCATGCCCTCTTTCTCACACACCATCAGCTCACTAGTGGGGAGCATCGGCTGGTTGTCGTTGTCATCCTCCACCACAATGATAACAGTTCCTGTTCCTGTCTTGGAGCCTGAAAAACATCAGAATTACATAAGTACTTCTTTTTTTCCATGAGAACATACTAGTGCCAAAGAAAAACAGGACTGATCTTGTTGGTGGCACTCAAGCATCACGTAGGGAGCGACCTATTTGGAAATTTCGAATTCTGACAGGCAACTGGGAAAGGAGCCCAAACTTCACAGCAACGCTACAACAGTGTGAGTCATCTTGTGAATGTATCATAACTCACTAACAGGTGTTTCAAGGTGAAACAGAGCAGAGAAAAATTTGTTCAGACAGATACTGTTGAGGGAGTGGTCAGTCTTTTTCATAGCATCTGGCTTTGGTACAATGCAGCTCTAATCCTTCAGGTTGAATGACAGATGTAAGGCGTCTTTGGAGATGTGACAAGTGGACGCGACACCTTCTCCTCACCACAGCTTCCTTGGCAAAAGACTGGCTTCCTTGGTAAAAGTATGAGTAATTTTCCAACCCATCATAAAGATTGATTTTTATTAGGTGTTGCAATATGATCGAGCCAATCAGAATCTAGGTATTATTAACAAAGGCATTTTTAAACAACTTTATTTCCCCTTTATGACTACCAGAGTCTGTAAGGTGTTTCAGTTTGAAAAATGACCAGGTTCCCTCACGTCTGAGCGTCTTGTCTGTCATCTCTTTAACAACTAACTGTCTAACCCTATGCTTGAGCACTTTATTTGCTTTGTTAAGAGGCATTCACACATCAGCGGATAGTAGCTGAGGACCAACATTTAGTAATCATTTAAGTTTCAGAGAAAGTACAATCCCAGGCTCAATTTTGCTTCGTTTAACGCAGGTCAGTGTTTCTAGAGTGGAGAGAAACATTTCCCGACTGCCCCCTGACTAACTGTAGATGGATTTTAAACATTCACCAACGTAGATGCAATGCATGGTTAGCACACTCGACTTAGAAGAAATTTGGTTTAACGTAGTTTGGCGCGGCTGAATGTTGTACAAACGTAACGTGGCCTCACTCAATAAACGTGCAGCTGGTCTCAGTATTCCTACACCATGCTTAGAGGACGAAAGATGCCGCATCAAGTCGTACAACAGGATTCCAGTCCTGAGGAGGGAGCATCTGGACCTGAGCTGATGTACGTTGTACTAGGGCTGGGAAATTAATCAAAAAGTAATCGCAACCAACATTTAGACCTTCTAATCGAAGTAGTTTTACTCATGTCAATTATTTTGATTATTTTCCCTGTGTAAGTCACATGACCGCGCCCCCTCCATACAGTCTGTGTTCACTTTAAGCGCAGCCAAGAGCGAAGGACGTGCTGCCAACATGGAGGAGACAAGTGCCAATCTATCAGAGGACCTTGAAGGCAAGAAAAATGGCATCTCCGTTGTTTAGGCACATTTTGGATTCTGTGCAGAGGACACTGAGCAGAAAGAAGTTAAGTGTAAAAACTGCAGGAAAACCGTTTCGAACGACTGTCGGTAACACCACCAATTTGTTCCTTCATAACAGAAAATAATGGTTCATTTATCGTAATCGAGGTAAGAGCTTCAATTAATCGTGATACTGAGATTAGGTAATATCCCCCTTCTGCCTTTCTTTGTAGATGTTGTTATGACCTCTGCGGAGGAACTTATGTTTTTGCTGGTGTTTGTCTGTCACAAGGAACAAGCGATAGGATTTTGGAGGTGATCTGAATCTGTATGGGGACCAAGGAAGTTTTTGAAAGATTTGTTATCATTGCAAGATAAGGCAGTTTTCCTCATTTTCACTGATAACTTGGCTAAGAATGTCAGTAATGCTGCGGCATTCGGTTGTGCTCTATGAGCATTTCTAGTCACAGTAAGTAATAGGGATGTACATTATTATTGTCAGTATCATATTTGTAATGGCAGATAACGGCTTACAAAGTTATTGATAGTTATTGGCAGGGATTAAAATGTTATCAAACTTTTACTGTGAATATCATACACTTGCATATCAGTATTAAGTCTGTGAGGTTTTAATATAAGCTTTATTTGAACATATAACCTTAATAAAAAAAAGCCAGTTGTCTGCGAGCCAGGCTGGTAAATCATTATCTTAAAAAGGCAAATGAAGCTTGTTTTTTTTCTACACTTTATTAAATACTTTTTAAATACTTTACGCATTTAATGTAATCCAAAAAGAAAGCTCTCCACCAAATAACCCCACATCTCAGGACAGCGGACAGCAAAAATAAGTCTGAAATATAACTTTAAAGATGTAGTGTATCCATGGTTGAAAACAGAAAGAGCCCTTGAGAATGTCTCTTATATGAATTTATTACAATGTAAAAATGCTGTTATCAGATATGTATTTAATGAAAAGCCAGACTAATACAAACGCACAGTTTACTGAGTCACTGAATGAACCGATACACAGACTCTATCCATTTTTCCAGGAAACGAGCTTGTGGCTCCCACTGACCCTGTGTTACGGTGATCTGAATTTGTTTTACACATTTAGTTCCTTGATTAAACAGGATTTGAGGCTGCTGAGCCACATTATTGAAGCATTTTATAGATACTTGATATTAACACTCCTCTTACATACGCTTGTGTTCAGTTTGTGTAGTCCTTGGCTCAGAGAGGGAGTAGAAAAGAAAAGAGCAGCATTTAGATACTTACTAGCATCAACAGCCCTCACGGTGATATTGTACATTCCATCCTGGACAAAATGCGACTCTCTGTCGATGGTGTTTGCTACCCTCAGCTCCCCATTATCTTTGTTAAGGTTGATCCATGAGGCTGGGTCTGTGGTCTTGAAATACCTAGGAAATAATAGGGCAAGTACATGTGTTTTAATAGCACATCCTTGGATTCAGCAGTCAAAGTCTGCCCTCCAGTGTTGAAGACGGGTGACAGGAGTGTTGAGAATTCTGTGTATAAGTGTAAGTGTATTTTCAGCAGCCATTAAAAAAGTGTATTTGTAAATTCAAGTTTATTTACATGATGCCGTCGCTGCTCTTGGTCTCTGGATCGATCGCTTTGTAAGTCCCTATCAATGTGCCATTTGGTGTGTTCTCTTTGACGGTGAACCTGACAGTCGGGGCAGTGAATTCTGGGCCTTCATCAACATCAGTGACTGCAACAGTCACAGGGACGGTCTGCCACGTTGCTGTGGTGCCTTGGAGCTCTGCTTCATTGCGTGCCATAATCTCAAGATCCACTTTTGAAGACTTTTCAAAATTCAGAGGCTGTAATCACAGGAAAACCGGTAATTCAAAATTTAGGTCTGCTGTCAGTGCACTTTCACCTACCTTTATTTTCAACTAAGATCATTTATTATGCCAATTTTAAGGCTTTACTGTCAAAAATAATATCTCCTTTACTTCAGTAATGATCACTAAGGATTAGACAGCCTAGTGGTTATGTCTCTTTTGCCTCATGCACAAAGGCATTTGTCCACTTCACAGACAGCCCATATATTTACCCCTCTCTCTGTCCTCTGGTACCAACCCTATTTATTGTAATGTCTTTCAAATAAAAGCTTTGAAGCCTAAAAATAAATCTTAATTATGAAAAAAAAATACAAAGAGTCTTACCTTTGTAACATACAGAAGTCCCTCATTTGTTGTTGGGTCAGTGTCAACTCTGAAGTTTCCATTTTCATTTCCTTTTGTGATGACAAATTTGGAAATCCAGTTCGGCGTGTTTATCAAATCCTTGTCCTCAACAGGAATTCGAAGGATAAGATTCTCGCTTTCGTTTTCTGGCACGCTGGCTTCATACTGAAAGAAATCATTTTTTTTTCTTACTACAGAAACTTAAATAATTAAAAGGAACTAAAAAATGTGGTTTGATAGATCACTCACAGATGTTTTGGTGAAGGTAGGGGGGTTGTCGTTCACATCACTTAGAGTGATTGTTGCTGTCCCTGTATTAAACAGACCGTCCGGTGCACCATTCATGTCTGTGAGTTTTACTACTGGAAAGCACTTGTCCTTCACCTTAACATTAAGCATGACAAAATGATACAGGAAAAGTTAATGGAAATCAGGACAGAGTTTTGTATGAAATAATTTCATTTTAAGGTCTGAAGGTAGTTATCAATTATTGGGGCATACCTCTCTATCAAGGGTGTTAGTTTTAGTGGTAATAACACCCGTCTCTGGGTTGATGTTAAACAAGTCTAATTCAGTCTGAAGAGTGTATCTGATTTTGACGTGGAGGGTTCCTTCTTGGTCTTTGTCTGCAGCAATCACCTTCCCCACTTCTGTACCTGCAGTGTCCAAATATTTAATGAGTTAATTTTACTCAGCATTAAAATGTTTGATGATTTCTTTGTTATTAATTTCCTCACCTGCTTTACATTTCTCCGGCACAGTGAACTGCAGGGGGCCAGTGAATGTTGGAGCATTATCGTTGATGTCATCAACGAGCACTTGGATGTCCAAAGGTAAGTCTGTCTCCCTGTGTGTTTCTGTGTTGAAAACTCTGGTTGTTATCTGTGTAGAAATGGTCAATTTGACAAGCTTTACTCAAAAAATTCTCCCCCAAAAGTTAAAAAAAAAAATCATTACTAGATTATAATACTTATCACATTTTTGGTTCTGGTTAAAAAAACAAAATGGTTCTCACATGCTTCTAATTTTAACATAATGAGTGCCCCTGATCCACCTCTGTTCTCAATTTATCTAAAATGCTCTGTTGGAGCTCCTGCTACTTTAAGGGCGTCCTTCATTACGTGGGCCCAGCTCACTGTGATTGGTTGACCGGTTCACTCTTGAGTAACTGGTCAGTTCAGTGGAGTTTAGCACCAGTGAAGCTACTCTGATTTGTTACCTTAGGTAGACATCAAGTTGCTGGTATATAACTCAATAACTGCTCAAATAAAAGTGTTTTTCTTGAATTAACACAGTACTCATTTGTAGGGATGCACAATGTTGGATTTTTGCCGATATTCAACAACCTGATGTTTTTTTATTCATTATCACTGATAGCGATTTTTCTGGTCAAGAGCACAAGCTCTGTAATTAACAAAAAAAGACTTGTTTCTTTCAGTGTTACAGTATATTTTTGCAAGGAACAGATGTAAAACAAGAAAAACAGCATTTAACACTTGCAAAAATGAAACCCTTGATTTTTAAATGTATCCATGCAGTGATGAGAAGGTGCATCAATGTTATACATTTGTGTAATTTGCCGATATTTCAGCTGATATATGGCCGATATGTGTGGCCGATATATCGGCTGTAAATATCTGCAAAAATTTCTATATTGGCCGCTACATATAATTAACTTTTTAGGCTGATATCAGCCATCAAACCAAGAATATCATGCATCCCTTCTCATTAGCTGCTATTATACCTTAGAGCAAGCAGGAAGTTGAAAAGTGGAAAACTTTATTATCTTTAGATGCAGTGAGCAGCAAATGAAAACCAATATCCTACCAGGTTTTGCTTTTAAAGGCCCTCCTTTGTTATTAAGTGAGATGCAACAACTAATTGCAGGTGGAATTTGGAGTGTCTCTCCCGCTGTGGTATCATAAGACACATAGCCGGCCAGTTTCATGTAGTTTATAGTTTACTGAAAGCTTGGATCTTCTGGGGTATTTTTTCCCACTGTGCAACAGATGAAACATAAAATATAGGAAAATACAATATTTCCCCAAAATGCACTCAATTAAAAGTAAAACAATGATTTAAAAAAAATTAAAACAAAACATATAGCTAATGTCCACCACCACTGCTCATCAGTTTGCATACCCACTGATTCCTTCAGTGTATTTGGCTGATGATTTTAGTATTATTTCACACTTACCACAAATTTGGGGTACTGCTCGCGATCCACCTTCCTGTGCACTGACAACATCCCAGTATTCCTGTCCAGAGAGAACACTCCTACTGGAGGACTGTCCACACCTGGTCCACTAAAGGTGTAGTACACTTTCTGGTCCTGAGATGAGTCTGACACAATCTGTGGAAAAAGAAACAAAACATTAAACAGAGCTACTTTTATTCCTACGTCATTCTTCAAATCAGTGAGGCTTATACTGTGTTAATTTCATCAATGAAAATATTACAATAAATGTTTGTTGACTACCTTTTTTCCATGACAACAAAAGGAAGAGTTGAAAAACTTCTCTACCTCTCGTTAATAGACAAGCCAAGACAGGACTCAAATATTAGAAGGTGGGCTTTGGAAGAGTCAAGATCCTGAAGATGTTCTGAATTAACATGGGTGAGCTGCATGTGTGAATGTTAACAGTGACGTTATCACCCACATTTTATCCTGAAATTTACATGCTGTCCCCCGACTATTCCCTCTCCCTCACTCCTCCATTGACTTACATGTGAACTGCAGGGACACTTCCTGCTGTGAAGGCCAAGTGTGAACAAAAGAAGGTCTGGGTAGCATATTTGTATGATATCCAGGATAAAACAGGGTTGCATTGGTGAAGGAGGGCTTAAACCTCTTTTCACACAGGCATTTCTGTCTACTGTGTATATGATCTTTTCGTCAAACTGAGGCACAGGTTAGCAGGGGAAGCTTAGAAACTTGAAAAACTCTACTGAGACTAAAACCAAAACTGAACTGAAATGTTAACGTTTTCCTTGACTGAAACTTCAAATGGCCAAAATGACACAAATTCAACCTTAGTTAATACTAAAAAAAAAATCAACAACTCTATGGTAGCTGTCAACATTACCACTGCATACATGTGCAGCAGATTCCTGAATTAGCTCTTACATGTGAGAACAAACAACAGGTATTAATCACTTTATTAAGTCAGCCAAATGTTTACTAAGCACAAGGTGTGCCTGGGTGTGGGAATATGACTATCTGGGAAAAATGTTCAAGGAGAAAAGAACTGCAAGTGCAGAGAGAGGGGAATGAAAAGCAGCTGTGGATTTGCATCATTGTTAAAAATCAAAATGTGTGAAGACAAAACCTTGCTATATTAAATTCCTTCCTTTTGCAAAAAAATAGATTACCCTTTCAATCTCTCTTGGATAGGGTCCACCAAATTCCTCTAGTATGTTGAAGGGAGGGGGACTCCACCGCCTCTTGAAGCGCTTCAGGATGTTCTGGTCTGTCTGCTGTAACATACAGAAATATCTGTCAGTAGTCTAATCTTAGAGACCCAGCTATGAAAGAACACCATCATGTGAAGTCTTACCTTCCCTGACTTCATTGTATCCTGAAGGTGCACTTTAGCAAAATTGATCTGACCATTGCTGTCTTCAACATAGACAAAAAATGTCCTTTCTGCTGTTGCCAGGGATATAGTTTCTGTTGCTTCCACTGTCCCATCGCTGTATATTTTAAAACGTTGGTCGTACACAGAAAAATTTACTGATTTGGTGGCACAATCCTGGACTTCAACTGTTATGACAGAAGAGGAAAAAGTAAAAGGAGTTAAGGGTGGAAAGAGTTCATGAATACTGTCGTCAAATAAAAGTTTGAACTTTACTTGGTAAGAATTAAAATGGCTTCTCTTTAAATCAGCTCTAGTAAGAGTAAGGGTGTGTAAGTAAGTAAGAGGCAATTTCTTCAGTCTTTGCCAACAAGTTTCTCTGTTTTTCCTATTAATGCAAAAAGGTAGTATTCAGGCAGCCTTTGTATTACTTAACTCCAATAACACAAATATTGGGGCTGACAAAGATGCCTTTTAAGACATATATTGGAGAATTTTAGTCTTGTTTGTGAAATTTCACACAAATTTCTTCAAGCAAATCAGAATATATGAGTTGTGCAATTTAAAATGTTAAATTAAATTGTAAAAAGTGGTGCGTAAGACTTTCATATCTGTTTAAAAAATATTAATTGAGGACTGATTGAATCAGAAAAAAGAAGGTTATGTGTTGCCAGCATTTATTATGCAGACATCAGGCTGCGTGATTTACGCATTAGTACAGCTCGACCTGACAGTCGCATGGTTTCGAGACCCGTTGACCACGAAAATCTGTTGTTTCATCTCGCGTGTGCCAAAGTGACCAACAACAGAAGACCAGTCTGAGACGCATCGTGGCTCCACAACAGAAAGTCTAGCATGTTTGATTTTTGTCCTGCCTCCTACGATGTGACGTCAGAGATATTGACCAATGAGAGGAGAGGTAGCTCGGCATGTGAGACAAACACGGATGTAAACGAACCAAAGTTTTTGCCTTGAGAGCCAAGGGGCCATTTGTTAGGCTCTGAAAACAATGGCCCTGTCCTTATGATGTGTTGTAGAGGAACAGAACCACCAGTAAAAAGAGAAATGTGGGAAGGTTACAGTAGAAGACCATCAGCACCTTAGTGAGTGGCTGTTTGCTTTTATCATCAAGGTTAACATATATCACTTATAATGTTTGTAAAGATAATCAAAAGTATAGTATTCTGAATACAAGACATTAAATACACAACGTTATGGCTCTGTGGTAGCCTAATCTGACATACTGACTGTTGTAAATGTAGAAAAAAATGCGTAGACTGACCTTGGCATTAGTTTATTTGTCATATTGTGAACTCAACAAGTTGTCAACACATTTTGATGAAATTCCCAGGGAATGTTTGTTATGGCGCATGAAAAAGCGATTTGGTGATTTGAAATCGTATGCAGATCCAAGATTTTTTTGAAGGATTTATTAACATCACACGATATAGGATTTTCCACATCTTTGCTAATGATTCATTAAGTTCTGAATGGATTTTCATTACATTGTTAGAGAATGTTGACCAGAAGTGAGACAATTTTGGTGATCCGAAATCCAGATGCACATCTGAAAATTTTTTAAAGGATTTCATAACAATGCAAGATAGGGGAGTTTTCCACATTTTTCCTAATACTCTGTAAGTTCTCCAGTTTTTAATGACATGGTCTTTGCATAATGAAGAAGTGATTAGATTTTGGTGGTGATCCAAATACAGATGCAGATCCAGCATCTTTTTAAAGGATTTCTGAATAATGTGAGATTTGGCAGTTTTCCACATTTTTGACAATAACATGCCCAACAATGTTAGAAATGCCTTAGCAGGCTTTGTACTCTCAGAGCACTTCTAGTTTATTTATTCGCATGACAAATGTTCTGATAGCATCTGTGATAACTCTGTTTGGAATGCGGCCTAATGTGATGCCCTTTTAATGGGGCCAAGAATTTCTGTCAGCACCTCTGAGTAAAGTAACTAGTTCATTTAATAAAACTCAAGTTGCTGAATATTGATTCAGGATTTTGATACCAACAGGGTAAGACTGAAAACCAAAACACATGTACATAGCAAACACAACAGATATTGAAATATTCAACCAAGCTGGAAACTTGAGGGCTTACCTTCATGATAAAGTGCAATGCATGAGCAAATACTGGATAAAATACATTACTATTTTTACGCTGTGTGCTAAAATCGTGTTTTAAGGAGGCATTACACTTAATCTGTGGAAGCTTTTACCTCTTCTTTTGTCATTTGGGATGTAACTTTACCACTGAGATAAATTCTGTGTTAAATGTAGTAGAGCATATTATTTCCCCATTCAATGTCCTGAATAAAAGTACAATTTCTTATTTTGAAAAACACAGTAGAAAGTCTAAGAATCCATTCCTTTCAATCACACTTGGCTTAAGGGAAGTAAACTTGAAAGGTACTTTTCAACTCTGGTTATATAATAAACAAAACCAACTGCAGTCTATACACATTAAGAACTGAATGAATAAAGCTAGATATTTAACAGAAAAGTTGCCGAGGAAAAACTGGTGAAACTACCTGTTGTGATGTTTTGTCCAGTATAAAAAACTGACTGTTCCACGTCTATGTACTGGAAGCTCGGGATGTAACACGACTCCACGCCGGACAGGATCTGAAGTAGGAAATCGACGGAGTGAGTTTAAAATATAAATAAATAAATGTCAACAAAATGCTCGTTTGAAAGAACATGCTTATGTTATCCTGTTTAATACTGACAAGGATTACAGGATAAATAGCTTCTAATGTTACAATTCAACAAATAAAACTGTTAATAAGTTAAAGTGGAAGCACTTACCAGCGCCAGTAATATGTTGAAAATTAAAATATTCGCCATTTTGGGAACACTGTAACCGCCTCCGGAGTGTTTCGCTTGACCCGAGCGAAAGTTGGACGTCCAGAGAGTGACAGGAGATGGATTAGTATCGCCGATAAAAGCTCAAAATGAAGATACTCCTCTCTCCCTTCACTTGTACTGTCGCCTGGACTTTGCTCCTGTAAGTATCAGTCGCTACCGACGATGAGTCAATAAAACGCAGACACACCTTGAAGGCTCCACCCAGCCTGTGAACCACCCTGGACCAGCGGGCGAAGCACCTTCAGGGCAGAGCTCTCTCTGTTGTGTTGTGTTACCGTCGTGCTGAACAAAGTGCATTCCTACATGTCGGTAAATGTGTGCTATGTCTTCCAGCAGAGGGAAGCATTCCTCCAGCTAATTTAATTATTTTCAGGCTTCTGCAAAACACTAAAACATATCTCGACACTACGTAATTCTCCTTTGAAGAATTATGGTTGTACCAGATGAAAAAGGCATATTAAAGCCATTTTGTCTCACAGCATTATTTTTCTTTTGCTGACAGAATATGCTGCTGATTTTGTCAGCCACATAGGGAATGTTTCATGCTGTAAACCAGTGGTTCTCAACTGGTGGGTTGGGCTCAAAAGTGGGTCACAGAGTTGTTTTCAGTTGGTTTGGTATGTGTGACAGGTAGAGTTGTTATTGTTTACTTAAGATAACTATTACTGTGCTCTAGGGCTGCTGGATTATGGAAAACGTGATCATTACAATCATTTTGATTGATATTTGATCATGAGTGGTTCACTGTTTTTAATCTGCTTGTTCATTCGTCTTCTAGATTTTGTTCTTAAACTAGACTCATGTGCTCAGATGACTTCCAATATAATGATATGCTTTACACTTCTTCTGCAATATCCTTACTGTCAAGCTGTGCATAATATTTATATTTATATGGTAGATATCATCAATAGTGTAAATTCTTTGATCTTTCAGTGTCTCACTTTTACGTATTTTGGGATATTTTCTTTTTAAAAATTCTGCTTATTTAATTTCCAACTATACAGTACTTCTATCTTATTTTAATGTCCACTGAAACAACCAAATTCCCCCTGGGAACTAACTAACTAACTAAGTATTTCTGATTCTAATTCGGCTGAGTTTGAAAAACACAGTTACTACCTTACCTACTTTTATGGTGCCTTCCTTTTGATCTGGAAAGTCGGATTGCCTGAGTTGCAACTTAGGTGCATCACTAGAAATCCCCTTTTTGCAAAGCATTTTCTACTGGGAAGTCAGACGTTCTTCAGCTAACCTGACTTTACCAGCGCGTTACTGGACCGAGTTTAACTGGGATTGTGACATAAATCCTACTTCCCACATCTGAATTTTGAGTTTAATAGAATGCAAAACATTTGCATCACAAGCTTGTATCAACCTGAATGCAAAGAAGATGTTTTGAGTAGTAGGAATGTGCTGTTCAGGCCAAAAAAGTGAAAATCACATGCATTACAGATCATTACATATTGCCACAATACAAATCGTTTACTTGTGATTATATTATTTTCATAATTCTTGGAGGTCATGTTTATAATTCAAATTTAAACTTGATGAAGCTCATCTGTGCACAATGGTGTATGGGGAAGTTAAAAGTGGTCACAAGTAACAGGAAGAGGAAGGCTTAATCACACAGCAGGTGAGAAGCCAAACAGGGAAGGCATGTTAAAAACATTTTCATCCACTGAAACAAAGGAAAAAGGCCAAAAAGGCAGTGCAGAATAACAATCTGCTGAGTGTATAAAGAAATGTATATGTGTATGTATTGTATATTGTCTCTTATCAATATGTTTCTACCATGATGTGTGCTGCTGACCTCTTGGCCAGGTCACCCTTGTGAAAGAGATCTTGATCTCAATGGGTTTTTATCTGGTTAAATAAAGGTTAAATAAAATTAAATAAGATAAAATAAAAATGGACAGAACAAACTGACACCAGCTATTTGATTATCAAAGGACCCTTTAATATGTTGTTGAGGTCAGTCCATGTGTGAAGCCATTTTGCTTTTGACAAGCTAATTTTCTCAGGATTATGTCTTGCCTTTTTTTGACTAAAATAGTTTTTCTGAATCATCGGGATAGTTACCTCAGAATCACAACTTTTGTTTAATGACATGTCCCTCAGGCCATCGGACTTTACAACTCCTCACTGGGGGGGAGGAGGAGTAACAGGAAGACAGAGGACAGAAAGGAGCAGTAGCCAGCCAGTAGCCATAGATTTTTGTTTCTGTTATATTTTTATTTTAGTTATATTTATTTATAGTTTTGTTTAGATATATATTTTTTATATATGTTTGAATCTGTAGTACTGAACTGCTACTGAATCCGAATTTCCCTGAGGAAGGTTTTCCAAGGAGATTAATTCAGAAAAACAGAGAAAAAGTGAATGCAGCATGCTTCTGTAAAAATAAGTCTGTGCTTGACATCATCTAACTTTCCATGGAGGAGTCATCTTTGTGCTCTTTTAGCTGTAAAAGGCCAACAAAACCATTCAAATAAATTACAGGAATATATAATGTAGATTGTTGCTGAAGAATGTGTTATTAGTTTTATTAGCCACAAATGCATTTTGTTTAAGACCATCCGCCCTCAGTATTGGATTAGCACCCAATGCGGCAAAGCTGTTTTCAGAGGGGCATTAACATGTGCCTGCTAGAAAAGGTGCAGTAAAGTTTATGACATAAGACAACCCTAAACTGACAATTATTCATATTTATTTTACAGCATATTGTTTTGATAACAGGCACATTTTAGTTCATTTCAGTGTATTTAACTTAATATCTTTGGAAATTGATTTTGACATGATAATGTCAGTTTCTCAAGATTTCTTAAAACAACATTTTGACGACATCACAGTTAAGATATAAAAATAAATGCATGCCCATTGGTCCATTCAGGGCTTCTGTAGTTATGTGCTTTTTAAGCATTTTTAGTTTCCTCTTTGCCTACTTTTTAATGGCACGGTTTAATCTACAATCTTTTCATGAAGTAAAATTAAATTGTTGGATATTTGAAAAATATTGGGTGGCTATTTCTCATGGAGGAGGTAGTGGTGGTTCTGACCATCTTAATTACTGTAGACCATCTGATTTGGAATCTATCCATGATATAATGACTTGTTTGTCTTTTCTTTTCCAAAGAAGTATCTGCATTGAAAAGCCTCTCCCAAGAGACTGACCCCTACCCGGTCCTCCCTCTCTCCCCTCCGGCTCCACTGAAGCTCAGAGGAGCAGATTTGGGCTCTTCGCTTAACGCCACAAGAATGTGTGCTGAACAGAGCCTGGCTGTGGGGGAGGCTCTGCTCCCATAGTGAAGCATTTGCTATCTTTATAAACTACTGATAAAAAGTGAGAGCTGTCAGAGCCACTAACTCTTGGCCTCTGCCCTTTAGCTCATGGTGTCCAGTTTGGAAGGACAGTAATGGAGCAGACGTTGTTTACGTGTGCATTAGGAAGTCAGGCTGCAACAGGAAAGGTGAGAAAAATGTCAGGAAGACTGAGCTGCTGTGAGTCAAGGGCGTGGACTTAATGAAAGGTCTTTGGGCTCGGAGACTTTACTGGGAATTAACTCTTGTCACTCCCCAGCTGAAATGAAAGTGATTTATCAGAATGCTTGTTTGTACAGAGCGCACAGTAAAGATTTGGTTGAATAAAGCTTTTCTGTGCTTCTGAAATAATGGCTGACTTCACCTCCCACACTGTCTGTGTATTGTGGTTAAAGGAGTTTCAACAGAGGTGTTGTAGCTGCTGAATATAACCGGTACATTAGTCATTACATTTCTGCGGAGTGATAAAGTTTAGAAGTCAGAGGTGATTCATTCAAGACTCCTAAAACATAAAAAAAGGTGTGTCATAAGATTTCGACTTAATCTTATTCATCTCACTTGTTGAATAGCGTTGAAGCTTTGTCATTTGAAAAATAATCGGCTTATTATTATTATTATCTTCCTAGGTGTAAACAGGTGCATCAGTGTTGCGAAAATCAAATTGAATATATGCAAATCATCTTAGTGACGATAGCGTCTCATTTGTGCTGCCAGGAAACGCCACAGGGCTCATGACTTATGTTTCTAGACAGCACACATTAAAAAGAGCAACACAAGACACTTCCAGTTGCTCGCTTCAGAACAGTGACATGTGTAACCTGGGGGGGTAAGAAAGTTTTCTGAGTGCCCTCAATTCAACTTCTCCTTCCATCTCGTCCACTCCTGTTGGATGAGTGCCAGCAAGAGGCAGGGTGGGGCTCTCGCTCACGTCATGTACAAGGGTTCATGTTTGGGTGAGAAAGATTGCTCACTAGCGTCTGTATAGAAAATCATGCCACTAATGGCTTTCTGTGTAATTTTTTTTTAAATCAGGTCATACAAAGACACATGTTACCAAACATCATGACGTGTTCCACTTTATAGACTTGTCCCTAGTTTTGTTTGGCACCAAACCTGGAACTATCAACCACAAAGCTGCGGAAATACCTATTATCATGGCCTACATATATACTATGTATTTGACATACTTGAGGTGTTTATGTAACACAACTTCATGATAACTTTTTTTTTTAATTTAACTGCAACAAAGAGAAATTAGTTCATCATCAGAAATTAAATACTTCTCAATATTACACAATACCACTTTATAGCACTGCAGACCAAATCTACAAAACAAGGCACAAGAGAAACAGTAATCTCAGGTGTTAAAAAAATGACACCAATGCAGACGTGCAAAAAAGTCTCTTAAGTGATCGCTGCTGCTGAAGCACTAGAAGTATCACACACAAACATGAGTGTGGTTCTGCTCAGGTTTTCTGTTGAACAGCAGTTTTTTCTTAACGCTGTTACCTTGATTAATGTTGTTAAATGCTATGTTCATTTTCGATAGATTAATATCGTTTTTGTATATAGTACAATGAGTACAGTCGAAACCAGTGCTTCTCAAGTGTGCGACAGGCCACTCTGATGGTATTAACACAACTAAACAGCAAAGAACGAGTATTTACTTTACTCTGAATTGGAATGTAAGGTTAATTTGTTATAATAATAGTATTACTGCTATTAGTCATTTTTATTGGGCATTTGTAAATAAGGTCAACTTCTGTATGTGGAATATACTTATAAGATTGTATTACGTGCGTAAAAGAGGTTTTTTGTATGGATTTAAAAAAGGTGTGCCTTGAATGAGTATCAACAAAATAAAACCCTAGTCATCACGAGAGATTTTTTAAGCTGAAATTGTGATGTGAATGTGTTCGAAAGATCCCTTAAATAAGTATTTGCACATTAATCCAATAATTTAGGGACCCGCTGCTGCTTATGCACACATGCAGAAGGTTCCAGGTGCCGCAACCTTTTGGAAACCCCTGGTCTCAACTTTCTTTTGTAAAGTGGTCTGAGAGAGCATTAGTCCACCAGTAAAGACTGATTAATCACAATACTATTTCCCTTTTATTTTGTTGATGCCTCACAATCAGCTCATGGAAGTGACGTGATTAATTGATGATTGGAAAATAAAGAAGGAGAAATGGTTTTAATCTTTATATTTTTATGCTTTTAACCAGGTTTTAAGTTTTGAAATGAAGCATCACCGTTGCTACTACTTGCCTGTTAAAGAGGCCCAGTAAATGAAAGGGCAGTGCTGAAACATATGTGTAGCATCTTACAAAAGATGTTGGGTCACTAAAACTGAACAGAAATTCGACACTCCCAGCTCAGGTAACAACATGCTCAGGAACCGACTCGCTCTCCTGCATTTTCTGAGGATACGAAACCCTCAACCTGTAGGGATCTGTTAAAATTTTAATCATCTTGAGCAAATTTACAGCATTAAGCTGCCTTCTGCAGTGTTTGAATCCTTTTTATAACCCTGTTCATCTTTGTTTGAAGTTTATCATGTCATTTTTCACTGTGTCATCGAAACCACCCGTTCATCTTTGTGCTGCTATTACTGCCAGATTCAGATAAAAACTACAAACAAAACAATCACCCTCACTGTGAGAAAAAAAGAAAATAGACAGGGGAATAGCAGAAATGGAGTAAGGCATTCTGTCAAAAAAAACCCATCATACTTCTTTGGAAAAATAAATAGCCTCATCAGACGAGATAAAGCTGATACAATGCTTCCTCCCCGACACACCTTTGGACGTTGGGAGTAAAAGTTTCATGTTACTTGGCAACAAAAACCTTGCCCTGTGCCAATGTTGACCTTTCTCACTGTAAAACTCCCTGGTGCCTACACTCATGCGCTGAGACAGAAAAATACGTTTTCAGTCTACTGTGCAACTAAACAGTTTCAGCTGTGTTTCTGAGCAGTGATGAACCTAGAAACTGGAATTTGTGAGGCATGTGTGAAGTTTGACGGATGGGTGATAGAGTAGATCCAAAGTGAGTGTAACATATTTTATTTGACCGTGTATCAAAAAGTTAATAGAAGATGATGAAGGAGATGCTGCTTTGCATAAATAATTTTGTGACCATCAACCCAGCAGCAACAGACAAGATAAAAACCTAAAAGTAACTGTTCCACAAAGAATACAGTTACAACCAGGGGCAATCATAACACACTTAATAATAAAAAGAGAAGTTTAATCAAGGTCACAAGAAAAACTTAATTTAGTTTGAAATTAGAAAACACTTGAAATCTTGAAACAAATACAAAAACATATTGTAACAGGAGCAAAAATCAAATGTAATTATTTTAATGTGTGCTTTTATTTTGGATAGAGTGGATCAAAGTGGTATATTTAAGCGCTGTATATTTGTCCCTCCATTACTGTTTTAGTTGCCACTTTGGCATGAGCTATTGTAACACGCCAACTTCTTCCATTAGATTGATTGTCACAGTTTTGTCATTATAAAATAATTATTTGTAGAACTTGAATCTGTGGATATTTTCAAAAATCAGACAACATACCTGTTTATAAAGATATTTAGGTTGAAGTTCTCCATATTTAGCACCATGTTTTAGTGGTGTAGTCATTGTAGTACATCTGGGAAATGGCTTTACCTTTTCATCTGTATTTTACATAGTTGTGTGTTAGTGTTTGTTTGTTCAGATAGATACTTTATTGTTCTTGAAGGAAAATAAAGTTTCAGCAGTATCATGCACACATAAAGCAAAGGCAAGAAGTTTGATGTTAAGGCAAGTGGGCAAATGGCAATATAATGTTCAAAATATAGCTAAATATACACTTTTATGGTATAGTTTAAAATAGAGATACAAAATATAATTAAATAAGCAGAGGTTGAAGTTATGTGTAAATTGAACAGGGCATTTCTGAATGGACTTAAGTAGTGAATGAATAAATACACAATGTGTGTATGGACATGAGAAAAGCATAAATAAGTAATTTATAAATGAGTAGTTGAGCATTGGGCTAAGTGTTTTATGAATGAACATGAGTATGTTTGCATGGATACAAGTAAGCTATAAAAGAGTATATGACTGTCAGACTTAAGTGACTTATAAAAGAACAGAAGTATGTGTGCATGGATATAGGTAATTTATAAATGAGTTGGTGAATATTGGACTAAGTGTTTTATTAATGAACATAAATATGTTTGCATGGATATAAGTAAGTTATTATGAGTATGTGAGTGTCGGACTTAAGTGACATAATAGAACAGAAGTATGTGTGCATGGATGTAAGTAATTTATAAATGGGTGGATAAGTGTCGGACTTAAGTGACTTATAAAGAACAGAAGCACTGGCATGTGTGCATGGATATAAGAAATGTATAAATGAGTATATGAGCATTGGACTTAAGTGACTTATTAAGAACAGAAGTATATGTGCATGGATATAAGTAATTTATAAATGAGTAGGTGAATGTCAGACTTAAGTGAAATAAAAGAACAGAAATATGTGTGCATGGATATAAGTATTTTATAAATGAGTAGTTGAGCATTGAACTAGGTGTTTTATTAATGAACATAAGTATGTTTGCATGGATATAAGTAAGTTATTATGAGTATGTGAGTGTCGGACTTAAGTGACATAAAAGAACAGAAGTATGTGTGCATGGATGTAAGTAATTTTTAATTGAGTATGTGAGCATTGGACTTAAGTGCTTTATAAATCAACAGAAGTATGTTTACATGGATATAAGTAATTTATAAATGAGTATGAGTATATATGAGTATGAGTATATATGCGAGCATTGGACGAAAGTGCTTTGTAGAAGTACAGAACTGTGTCTGCATGGATTAAAGCAGTGCCGTAATTAGATGTACAGAAATTTTTTTTTGTTGTTGTTGTTTTTGGCATGACTGTTGAAAGCACTGTTCTCTTTAACAAGCAAGACGTATCAAATTTTCTTGCTTTTCTTTACGTGTGTGACTCAAAAGTAATGTAGAAAAAAAAAGTAGATCAACAGATTAGCAATTATTTAAGAGTTCATTTGACCTGTCCTATGATTCTTTTACACGTTTTTAGCCACAAAAAAAGTCTTCTTCGGACTCTGCATGATGTCGTTGTGTTTTCAGTCCTGGGTTGATTTCTCTCTGTCTGATCTACCTTTTCTTGCCAGAGCCAATCGCTTACTGAACACAAGCATTACAGCTATGCACCACAGGACATAATACCTCCCCTCTCCGCCTGTTATCAGCAGTCGCCTGTGAGCAATCAAACCAAGGGAGGAACCGCCTTTAGCTGTAAAGTCCCTACCCCTCCACAGGGTCAAAGTCCGTACGAAACCGACGGAGGACCACAGGAAGAGTCAAAACTATCCGAGTTCACTTCAACAAGAAGATTTGTTTGTTTTTGTCCGAGCCGGGATGACTCCGCTCCTTAGAGGCTGCCTACTCATTGTACTGGTGTCCTTTATAACGGTAAGCAAAGACTTGGTAATTTTTCGATCTTTACAGGACTTTTGTTGGCAGGTCTACCCGATGTTAGACAGGTGTGGCTTCGCCCTGGTGGGGTATGAAGCCCGTTAGACGCATTTTAGCCTGAAGTGAATGTAGAAACATGGTGTTCGTTGTCATAGTTACTGAATAAAAAGTTAATGCGCAGTCTCTGTTTACATGGACACTCGTTTATGTGCTGAAAGGCCACTGAACAACTCACTCTTTCTGTCATTTTATCAAAGAAGCTCTCCTAATTATCCCCCGGATGTGGGAAACAGTTTGGTGGCACGAAATCTTGTTTGGGACACTGAAGAAGTGGACTGTATTGTAACATAGATGCTGGTTTTAGATGTTTCCCGACTGTGTTGTGTCAAACACAGTTGTTCAAAGTGCGGGTCCCGAACCCCTGGGGGGTCACAAGGTGGATCTCAGCCATGCTGGGTAGAAGTGGAGGGGTGGGACAAAACAAACCAAGAAATAACGTTAAGATATTATTATTATTATTTGCAAAGTGTACACTGTACAAGTAAATGTACAGGTTCATCTTTTTTCTTTTCAAAAAGACAACAAAAACTAAAATAAAATAGAAAAGCACTCAGAGAGCACAGACCTCCGCCAAGCAGCTTCAGTCCACTTTGACGAAAATGGTCTTATCTCGCAATGTTAAAGAATCCTTTAAAATATTCCTGTATCCGGATGGTGATCCAGATCAGTCCCATGATCTAATCATTTCTTCCTAATCCCATTCCACACATTTTCTGAAAATTTCATCTGAATTCGTCCATAACTTTTCAAGTTATCTTGAACACAAACAGACAGACAGACAGACAGACGGACAGACTAACCAACGCCAGCAAAAACATAACCTCCTTGGCAGAGGTAACAATATGGCGAATTCAAAATGAGAGTACAGACAAACACAATATTAATAATAACAATGACTGTCAATTATGTTTGAATATGGAATGACCTGGTTGACTCTTTAAAGAAGAGACCATGTAAAACCATGTTAAGGCTATTTGTGATGATACATATGTTTTATATGTAAAAGATACTTGCATTAGCAGAAAATATCTTATATTTTGTTCAAAAAAGCTAAAATTATTTTAATTATTTTCTATGGATACTATTACTTTTAGGGATGCACATTATTGGATTTTGCCATATCTGATATGATGATATTTCCAAACTCTTTATTACTGATACAGATGTCAGTGGCGATATGGTATAAAGTCTCTACTTAACTTAAATTGACGTGGTCCTTTCCTGGTTACAGTACATTTGTCTTAGAAACACCTTTAAAGTAAGAAAAACATTTTATTCTGTAAAAATGGATTCTTTTGATTTATAAAAGTGGACACTGAGTGATGTTAAGGTAAATATTTGCCGCTATTACAGCCATATATTCAGAGATCTGAATATATGGGATATTTATGGTCAATTTTTATGGTAAAATATGGGCAATAAATATCTGCATCAATTTTCATATTTGCTGATACGGGTAATCAGCTTTTTAGGCAAATATCTGCTGATATCAATAATGGTCTGATAATATTGTGCATTCCTAATTACTTTCAAAAATTTAAAGATTTATAGAAGCCAATAAAAGACATCAAAAAAACAGTAAGATAAATTGATGTAAGAAAACAGAGAAATGTTTCTAAAAGAGAAAAATGTAGAAATCATGTGCTTTATTCCACTGTTATATTATAGAAGGAATTTGAAAAATCTTACAAGAAGGGGCTGCTGCTACAGATATGTGCTATACAGTGCCATGAAAAAGTATTTTCCCCCTTCCTGATTTCTATCTTTTTTCATATTTGTCACACTAATATGTTTCAACCACAATTTTTTGAAAGCGGAGTTCAATTTCACTGACCACACCCAGACCTGATTACTGCCAGACCTGTTGAATTAAGAAATCACTTAAATCAAACCTGTCTGACAAAGTGGAGTAGGCTGCAAGATCTCAAAAAGAAACACATTATGCTACGATCCATATAAATTCAAGAACAAATGAGAAACAAAGTGATTGAAATCTGTCAGTCTGGAAAGGGTTACAAAGCCATTTCTAAGGCTTTACGACTCCAGCGAACCACGGTCAGAGCCATTATCCACAAATGGAGAAAACTGGGTACAGTGGCAAATCTTCCCAGGAGTGGTTGGCCTACCAAAATTACACCAAGAGCACAACAACGACTCATCCAGGAGGTCAAAAAGAACTCAGAACAAAATCTAAAGAACTGCAGGCCTCACCTGCCTCAGTTGAGTCAATGTTCATGACTCAATAATAAGAAAGAGACTGAGCAAAAATGGCATCTGTGGGAGAGCTCCAAGGCAAAAACCACTACTGACCAAAAAGAACACAAAGGCTCGTCTCACATTTGCCAGAAAACATCTTGATGATCCCCCAAGACTTTTGAAAAAATATTCTGTGTACTGACAAGACAAAAGTTGAGCTTTTACATCTGGCTTAAAAACAACACAGTATTTGAAAAAAGGACATCATAGCAACAGTCAAACATGGTGGTGGTAGTGTGATGGTCTGGGGCTGCTTTGCTGCTTCAGGACCTGGATGACTTGCTGTGATTGATGAAACCATGAATTCTGCTGTCTACCAGAAATCCTGAAGGAAAACATTCGGCCATCAGTTTGTTACCTCAAGCTCAAGCGCACTTGGGTTATGCAACAGGACAACGGCCCGAAACACACTAGCAAGTCCACCTCTGAATGGCTTAAAAAAAATAAAATTAAGGTTTTGGAGTGGCCGAGCCAAAGTCCGGACTTAAATTCAATTGAGATGCTGTGGTGTGACCTTTAACGGGCAGTTCATGCTCTAAAACCCTCCAATGTGGCTGAGTTAAAACAATTCTGCTCAGAAGAGTGGGCCAGAATTCTTCAACAGCGATGTGAAAGACTCATCACCAGTTATCGCAAACGCTTGATTGCAGTCATTGCTGCCAAGGGTGGCACAACCAGTTATTAGGTTCAGGGGGCAATTACTTTTTCACTTTGGGTCTTGTGGGTTTGGAGAACTTTTTCCCCTTAATAAATAAAATCATCATTTAAAAACTGTATTTTGTATTTACTCAGGTTATCTTTGTCTAATTAGTCTGATGATCTGAAACATTTAAGTGTGACAAATATGCAAAAAAATATGGGCAGGTCTAAGTGTGCCTTGAGAATTTGTGTAACCATGACTTATGAAAAGCCCAACAGTCGATCAATGACTGTAATTTACTCTATTTACACATTCATCAAATTCCATGTACAGTCACTGCATATTATGTAGCTTAAAAAACTATTATGAATTATTATAAGTCATTTAAAGTATTTTACAGTTCACAAAATTTGTCAGTGGGATAATTAATACTCTTGTTGGTCCCATTCATTATTTCACCTAATTTGATCATTTTGATCTGACAATTTTTAACTTTTTGTGCCAAATACATAAACTTAAGAACAAATCAAATGATCTGATGATTACTTTTGTGAATACTTCTTGAGTATCAGTGGTTTGTCAAAATCACTGATACTCACAGTATCCTATGGACATGCTCCAGTGAAGAGGCATCATTGAAGGAGTACAGACGAGGGGGGCTTCAGCTGGGGCTGGGGGCTTAACTGGCACTTCTGTGGGCTGTGTTGGGACTTGATTCCACAACTCCTCAACTACCAACCCAAGCCCCTACAAACTGAGATACTGCCGCCTCTCATTTGGACTCACAGAGCATTTACTCTTTGCTATTAGTACATTTACTATGAAATACATTACCCTGATGTTCTTTAATATGCCACAGTCAAACTTGTTATACACCTCATACTGTAGTCTGCAAAATAAGGCCACGAGCCTGGAAATTAAAAACATCCTTTAGATGTATTTTACTGTTCTCAGATAAACTGATCACATTTTCCCCGCAATTCGTTTCTTTGCAGCTTGGTTTTGTGAGCACAGATGGCCATGGTTTCATCAGACGGAAAAGGGAGTGGATCATCGCTCCCAGACAACTTTTTGAGAACCATAGCTACATAGGACTGGAGAGCATTGCAAGAGTAAGTATTGTTCTTTAAGGATTTAAACCTGAAACCCTGTTCCATTAGAGAAAGTTAAAGGTACATTTAATGCAGTTGCAGCAACTGTTATTTTACGGTAAAATAAAATATGACGCACGTGAAGGAGAGTGACTTCACCTGTCTTACCCTCAAGGCATCTGTGTCTGGGTTCCTTGTTTTTCAGTGACTAGCTGACACATGGTTGAGACAACAGCTGCTCAGATATATAGGCCAACTTGCAAATTCATAATTAATCACCCAAGACACTATATGACAATGGATGTGTCTTTATTCTCACTTAGTGTCACCACACCTGTTTGTTTGATGGCCTCTGTCTAAATTTTTGTCGCAGTCTTTTTCTCAGATTTGGGATCCAAGCCATGGTGTTTGATTGGAAAAAGATTAAACTAAAACTTTTCTATAGAAAATGATCAAACTGAACTTCATCTTACATGCATCGAAGCTTGTTCACAATGATAGCTAATGAAAGCTTAAATAAAAAAGAAAAAGAATTGTTGCCTTTTTGTCATTAGATCTTATGCGATGCCAGCTTAAACGTTGAACTAAAAAATTGTGTCAGTGAAGCAACACTGTAAAAGAATTAGTGATAAAAAAAACATTGAAAGTAAAAACTGTAAAAAGCACAAGTGATGCCATTCTTCTGTATTGTCACTAATTGTTTTTTCCTGTCCTATCAGATTGCTTGGTTGGAACAAAAAGTTGTAGTTTAAATTACATTAGAGAGTGTAAGATTAAGTGATTGAAAATCAATGTAAAACAAATGACAAACTGGCCAGTTCTTGCATTTTGCCAGATTTGGGGGATCATAGATTTTAAAATGTTTCATTTTGTGTTTTTAATTTGTTTTTCAGATCCGCTCTGATAAGGAGAATGACAGAGAAATAACTTATTCTCTCTCGGGACCTGGAGTCAATGAGCCCCCTGTGGGTGTTTTCAGGGTTGACTCTAAGACTGGTTATGTGACAGTACATGCCATTCTGGATCGAGAGGAGAGAGCTTTTTATTACGTAAGAACAACTTTATATTCTTTTTAACACACATTTAATGTAAAGCCCTGGAAGAAAATACTGAGAGATCACTCCAACTGAAAGTTACCTTCTGGTTTTACTATTTGAAGATTCATTATCAAAAAAAGATTTTTTTTGTTTAATTTCTTCTGAACCTCTGAATGAAATAGCCTAATTAAAGTTTTTCACTTATTGAAAAGGAACAAGGTAATATTAGTGGAATAAAATATTTTTTTACAGTTTAATGTGATTTTTCATGCTCTCCATCAGTTTTCCTGATACAAAGACGTTTGACTGTATTTTGTATCATGTTAAAATTATATTCTTATTGAATGAAATGAGTTATACCTATAAGGTTATTGAGTCTGCGCATGCACAGATGCCAGTTTAAAGAAAATAGAAGCAGTTTCTTATTATTGTGATATTCTATTTGGATACTTGATTTTGGATTTTTGCTGATACCAAAAAGAAACTGATATTTCCAAACTGATAATAGCCGAAATTTATATTGTTTTCAAGCACACAAGCTTCCACTTTTCTAAAATTGATCTTTTCTTCTCCTCATGGTGACATTTGTGTAAGAAACAGACATAAGGCAATAGAAACATGTTTTTGTTCTTTGACAAATGACACTTTTGATTAACGTCAGTGGGCGTTCATTGAAGATGAGCTAAACTATTATTTTGCATTTTACTTTCTGCCAATATTTCAGCAAATATGTGAGATGTTTATGGGTAATTTGGCTAACATATTGTCTGTAAATAACAGCAAAAATGTTTATACCTGCTAATTCCACTAACCACCTTTATAGGCAAAAATCTGCGGATAACACTACTGCTCTGACTGTGTCCTGCATCCCTCTTTCTTTATGGCAATATAATAAGAGGCTGTGAGCTTGAGAATTTTTTCAAGAAGTTTTAATGTTTCTCTTGTAGTTAAAGGGTGAGGCAAAATATGCAGATGGTTCGATAGCTGAAAAGATTCTTGACCTCAAAATCACTGTTTTGGATGTGAATGACTGCACACCAGTCATCGCTGCACAACAAGTTGGATCTGTCAGTGAATCAAGTGCTAGAGGTACTTTAAGTCTGATACAGTATTCTTGTTAAAATGGGTCATGGAATAGAATTCTCAACTCATTTTTACTCAATCACGTGGTGTGTTGTTTCATTTTCCCTGTTTTTTTTCCAGGAACCGTCGTGATGAAAGTAATAGCTACTGATGCTGATCAAGAGGGCACAATAAACTCTCAGATTAGCTACAGCATTGTGGAGCAGAGTAATGTGGGTGGGATGTTTTTCATCGATCCCAAGACAGGAGAGGTCATAGTTCAACAAAACACTCTTGACAGGGAGGTAAGGTACTCTCTTACCTGAAATTCTTATTTTGTTTTGTCTACAGCGTATTCTGTTCAGTGAAAGAACTTTTGCTGACAGAGAAGGACCATACTTTATATGTGACTTTTATTTTATTAATTTAATTAGAATAACTGCACTTTTTAGGCAGTTTTATTGACCTGCAAGTAATGAACATAGGGCAGCCTGTTCATTCTGAATTTGTGACAGAGAAACAAAAACATTCTTGAATCAATACAAGTACACGATTTGTGTGTTTCATTTCTTTTAGTTTTCCCATCATAATGTTGACAGTTTTTCACATTTTGTCACACTGCATGTGCAACAATTAGCAAAGAGAAAAAAAAAATAACTCAAAATGCAGATGAATAGTTGATATTTTATCAACTAACAATGACCTACAGACCAATATTACAATAAAATCAATAGAAAAACAAAAGCAGTTTTTTAGAGCGTTTGGCTACAAGAAAAAAACACAAAAGCAACACTCTAGCTTACATTTTCATAATATGTTATAATAATTCCTTCATACGTTTATCTGAACTGATGTATATCCACAATGTCTGTGTTTAACCTATAATCTGTTTTCTCAGAAAAAAGATACATATAAGTTGATCATAAGTGCCTCCGACCTGAATGGACTTCCAGAAGGAAACACGGGAACTGGAGAAATTGAGATTAAAATTGAAGACATTAATGACAACATCCCAACTTTAGAGAAAGATTCGGTAGGCATTGATTGTGTCCACACAATCACAACAACTGAAACTTTAATTCTTTTCATATAAAGCAGCTGTAAAACTGTAGAGGATCTCATGGTTTGTGTTTTTTTCCAAAGTATGAAGGGAGTATAGAGGAGAACACCATCGGTGTGGAGGTGATGAGGATTAAAGCTCTGGACATGGATCTGATGTATTCTGACAACTGGCTGGCTGTCTTTGAAATAGTCTCAGGGAATGAAGGCGGCTATTTCAGCATCACCACTGATTCTAAGACCAATGAAGGGATTATCATGATCAACAAGGTACCTGTACTCTACTCAGTCAAATGGATGACATTTTGATGTTTTAATGAACACTTTGAAGGATAATGTGTTTTCCATGTCCCAAATCTACAGGCTTTAGACTATGAGGAAATAAAGATGCTGAACTTGAAGGTGGCAGTTTCCAACAAAGCAGCATACAATTTTGGCAGCAGCTCCGTACCAGCAGGGCCCATAATCTCCAAATATTACCCTGTTACAATAAGAGTGACCAATCAGAAAGAGGGCCCACGTTTCCACCCAAATGTCAAAGTGGTGACCATCTCTGAGGATCACACATCTGTGTCCCTTAACCAGATCATCACCACATATGCTGCTATCGACAGCGACACGTTACTAACAGCCACCAACGTAAGGTACAACCACCTTGCTTATTCAAAAGTAAAATAGAAATGGCTCTATTTATGTTGTCCTGTTGGGCATTCGGATACTATGTGGTCGTTTTTAATCCTGAACATACCTCAGTGTGAAGTAAAAACAGTTTGATATCATAAAGCTTGTTTGTAACAACGTTATCCCAATGATCAGGTAAGTCATATGGAGGGCAAGAGTGAAAGAACAAGGGTTGGACTTTGAAATGGATAAAAATGAGTATGTTAAAGCTCCAGATGGACCTGCAGGCAGCAGATATCATTAGAAATTGTCTTCTTAGATTAAAAGTGATTTTTCCCATTGGTTCACCAGTTTTCCTAAAATAAGGCAATTAATATTGCAAACTAGAAGTGCTCCGAGAATATAAACCTCCAACAAGGCATTTCCAATGTTTTGGATGAGTTAATGTCAAAAACTGGGAAAAACTGCCCTATTTTGCACTGTTAACAAATCTGTAAAAAAAATCACATCCAGGTTCAGATCACTACTTAAATCAAATAAGTTCACTCTTGTACCTAGACCAACATTCCCTGAAAATGTATTTTAAATCTGTTCAGAACTTTTGAGTTATTTTACAAAAATTCACCACCAAAATCTAACAACTTTTCCTTGTGCAGTGACCAACATTCCCTGAATATTTTATCAAAATCTGTTCACTACTCTTTGAGTTATCCTGTTAACAAACCAATGGAGGTAATCACTTTGTCCTGTAGACCTACTACTATCTCTCAGAGTGAATAAAGGGATAAAGGGTCACTATGGCAGTCAAAATGATTGACATAACTCTCAAGTGACAGCAGGACCTGCTAATTCTGAAACAAAGAATCTAGAAAATCAATCTATCAAACTTGATCTATAAAGCGCTTTTCATACAGAAGTGTATCACAAAGTGCTGTACATTCAAAAACACAAGCAGGTGGGATACAAAATAAAAAACAAACTCCACCCACCCTCCCAACCTACATTCAACACACAAAACCACACACAGTCACACAAGGACACTAAGTGAGGACTCTTCAAACAGCCAAAGACTGAACAGAAAATAATCATCCATTTATCCAACCTGAAATACTTCTTAGTTTTTACACCATACAGCATTTTCTCTTCCAAATTTTAGACTGTGCTTTTTAACCAATGTCTGCCTCTGTTTCTCCATCAGATATTCAGCCTTTTTCCCTTAATGTGTTACAACTTTTGGAACTCAGAAGTAGATTTATTTATATTTTCCAGGTTAAAATGGTTGAAGTACCCACAAACAACTTGGTATTCAAATGCCCAAAATGGATGTAAACTCTAAATGTAAAAAACAAAGTTGTGTCTTTTAATGAATGTCATTTCTAACAATAGCACATTTTTGTGTTCTCATGTGGATTTCATAACAATAGATATGCCAAGCTCTGGGATGAGGACAACTGGCTTAATATTGATAGAACCACTGCAGATATCAGACTAAACAAATGGCCAGACAGAGAGTCAAAGTTCTTGGTCAATGGGACATATTATGCCAAAATTATCTGCATCACCGACGGTGAGTTTTGGCCATTTTAAAGATTTTGTTCTCCAGTGTGGTCCACACCAGTTTAATATTGATCGACCTCTTTTTCTGGTTTTCAGACAAGCCTTCCATGACAGCTACGGGAACAATCGCCATTCAGGTGGAGGACTTCAATGATCACTGTCCCACACTGACAACTTCAACTCACACTATGTGCCTCGAGGAAAATGTGGTCTATGTGGTTGCTGAGGACAAAGATGAGTTCCCAAATTCTGCACCTTTCGACTTCACAGTGATTGATGAGAGCGGCAAGGGGAAATGGAAAGTGGAGCCTTTAAATGGTAAGATTACACAAAGTGGAAAGTGTGTTTAAGTATTCTTCCAAGAGATTTTAACTACAGAGACATTTTTTAAGGATTTTGATTAAATACTCACACAGTTAAATGTATCTATTTGTAAACCCAAAAACTATTAACTTGAGAACTTCAAGTATTTTTCAATATTTTCTTCTTTTGTCATAAATAAACTGTAACATAATTTACAGGGAAACACATTATTAAATATTTGACCATGGATTTCCTCCAAATGTCAATATTTTTATGAGCTCTGCCTCCCAACCTTTACTTGCTTTAAAATATATTGAATAAAAAAAAAATTGAAGACCTGAGAGCCTGTAAGGGAATTTAGGTTTACCATCAATTAAATTAATTAAATTTGATATTTGGCTTCAGTTATTTGGATGAGGTCAGGAGTAAATGAAGAGTACTTTTGTATTTAATACATACGTAGTATTTTCTAGAGAAAAAGTATCTTGCTGTTGACTTTAGTTTGGTTTACTTAATACCTTCTGTGAAACTGTATTGGGTAATAATGCAGAAAAAAGCTCTTTCACTCAACATGCTGTCAATCAGTCTGTAGGAATCTGACCTGGTGACATATAACAGATTAAAAATAACTAAAAGGATTTACCATGTCCTCTCACCTTTGGCACAAAATTTGAGTATGTTTGGAAACCACTTAAGAACACTTTATATTGTACATGTAAATCCCATGTTTTATATGTCATTACATACTTTAGTGGGATATGGCTTTATTTTCTTTTAAAAGCATTTTGTAAGTTTTTATCTTTAAATTTTGTGTTCCAAATTCACAACAATGTGCTTAAACTCTCATTACTTTTCATTAAACTTATTTGGCTTTGGGGTGCTATGCGAAGTATCATCATCTACATTTGTACAACGGCTGTTTTTCTTTTTTTGACATACGCTATTGGGGGCTGAACATAAAAATGAATTGAAATTATCCAAATATTTCAGTCTTATTGATTTGTTATTTATTTAGTATACTTTTTCTATACTGCATGTAATTCTTTGTCTTTAACATAATACAAGTCCCTGTCACACGTCCTTCTGCCAGCCACTTAGAGCAGTTCAGATATCTTGGTTAATTCTTGGCATATCGACCACCAGTGGGTGCAACTCCATTATACTCGTCCTGTTTTAACATTGGCTAATAATGCCTGACAGGTGGATTTCCATCTAACAGCTGAAGTTTTAAGTCATTGCTGATAACATTGTTTCAGTCAGAACTGTTTTGGAGGGTTGTGTTAATAACAATAAACCCCGCTTCATCTCACCTTTTCGCAATTTGCTGTTACTCTTGAGGCCAAATTGGATGCTGTTTGAGGCGCTCACATTCTGCCTGTTGCTCCTTCCTGCATTTCATTCCCCACTTGTTCTCCCCAATATTCAACAACACTTGTCAAATAATGGCAAAAAAAACTGAAAAAAGAAGAAACAAAACTAGTTTTTATTACATGTGAAGCTTCTTTTGAAGTCCTGAGTTTAATGTGTTTGTCCTATCTGTGTTCAGAAACTGCAGCCATTCTGAGAGATGAAGCCAATTTGTGGCCTGGAAATTACAAAATTATGTTGGACATCAAGGACCAGCAGGGAAAATCATGTGCTGATTTTCAAGTTATGGACTTAGCTGTGTGCACTTGCACTGAAAACACTAAAACATGTGTAGCACGCTCAACAAAGACTTCTAGCTTTGGGGCATCAGGTATCCTGCTTCTGCTCCTGGGACTGCTGCTCCTGCTGTGTGAGTATGAATGCACACTTCTTGTTTGTTGTTGGTTAATTTGTATGAAATCATTAACTCTTGCTAAGAAAGATGTGTCAGAAGGATTAACAGTACTGAAACGGTTGGTCATTATAAGTTTTTGGAAATTGTTGCGCATATGTCATGCATTACACAATGTTTTAATCCCTCTCTGGGATTGTGTAGTCTCTGTGAATAAAAGTGAGTTTTGTGTTTTCTATGCACTTTTCAGTGGTGCCCCTTCTGCTGCTGTTCTGCCTGTGTGGCAGTGCTGCCGCTGCTGGAAACTTCAAAGCAATCCCATTTGATACAAAGCAACAGCTGATCTCATACCACACTGAAGGACAGGGAGAAGACAAGGTACTAAGAAGGGACACTGTCCTGGTATTTAGGTGTCTTAAACGACAGAGCTTCCCAGCTCGCAGGCTGCAAACTGGTACTAAGCCATGGACCATGTAATAGCACACAGAGACTAAGCTATCAGTTTATTTTCCTTTTTGATTTATGGAGTCTACATCAGCCTGGGTCTGTCAAGACTTGTTACACATTCTCCCTGTCTCTGTCATAGCCGGGAAGACCAAAAAATTGTGATAAAATAGCATCACTGTTAAGCCTTGATTTTGTGTCCAGCTGAGTCATGAGCAAGTATATTTGACTCAGGTGACTGTTATTGGGGAACACCCAAGAAACATGAGAGAGCTCAGGCTGTATACATTTTCCTGATGTGTTGGGAGTCAAGTTGGGGAACAGAACTAGTAAGAAAACCGTCAGTAATTCTTACACCAGATCAATTCGCAACTCACACTATCAGCATCATATACACGCCAAGTACTTTATACGTACAGCATTTTACTTCATGTTCAGATGCGATGTTTTAACAGTTTAAAGGGATAGTTCAGTATTTTTTAAGTGGGGCTGTATACTGTGTTTACTTCAGGCTCTCAGGGAACTGGGTTGGTAGATACAGCAGCTCTTGAATACAGAAAGAGTCCTACTCTTATATATTGTTGTTTTAGCCTTTTTTTTTTTTTTTTGCTTTAATATAAGAATACAGATTTAACGTCTGTTATTATAAGGCAGATACATCTTGCAGAGCTTCAAGGTAAAACATTTGATCCTTGCCAGAGAATGACTGTAGCAATCAGCAAACTTTGAGGAGAAATGGGCTCATTTCAGTTGTGCCTAAAGGGAAAAGTGACCGCAAGGCCACAGCAGTGACTATTTATAACCAATGCATCATAGTTAGTTAGGTAGTTATTACGTTTTGAGATGACTGTGATATAATGTTTTGCTTTTTTTTCATTGAAATTTACGATCATTTGCAGCATTTCTGACATAGTCTCACATTCCTTTCACAGGAAGTTCCTCTGCTCACTGCCCCTGTTGTCACAGACGGGGCCACAATAAAAGTCAAGAACGTAAGTTTAGGGGAAAAGGGGTACCTAGGAGGACTGCTTGAACTGGGAGGGGCAGCAGGTGGAGGGGCAGCTGTAGGTGGATCCATCCTGACAACTGAGAACATGCACAGGTACAGCCAATACAACCAGTACCGTGGACAAGTGGAGGTAGACTACGTGGATGCTGGGAGGATGACTGGACAAAAACATCTCTACTCCAGATATGGTGCTGGAGTATTTGATGGGATGGCGCTGTCTGATCAGTTTCTTGGAGAGTATTATTTAAGTGTAAGTACTTCAAATGGTGGTATGATTAGTAGTTCTATGTTTTCTTCTATAGTTCAAAGCCAGTAAATAATTAAGATAAATTGTGAGAGACTGCAAAACTTCAACTTCAATGTATTTTTGACATTAAAGAATAAAAAAAAAAAAAAGAAATGTCAATCATCATTGGACCAAAAGTCAGATGTTCCTGAACAACTTCAATAACTTTGATGATGCTTGGAGAATAAAATAGTCTATAAGATACCAAAAGAGCTCCAACATCACTTACTTCAGAAAACAGCTTTAAGAGACCATCATCATTGGACAGAAATGGAACTCTGGTATCAGGGGCCACTGGTAGATTAGTGCAGTGATCATCAACTAGCAGCCCCCAGGCCATTTAAGGCCCCCACAGCTCCCCTTCCAATTCTCTGGACATTAACATTCTGAAAATGCTACAAGGTTACGTGGTCTGGTTAAATAGGGTATTTTTATTTTGAGTAAAACTCATTGAGATTTTAAAACCTGTCCTCACCAAGATTTGCAGCAGCACAGCTGATAACTGTGTGACTCCATAAATATTTGACATTTACTCAATATTTAACAGGAATGACCATATTCAATCCAGAAAAATCTGCCTTTCAGCCATGTTAGCAAATAATCAACCAAATGTACAAGTCTATCAGTGTTAAACTCAATGATGGACGACATGACAGCCTTAGAAACAAGTAGCCATAATATTTCAGTTACCTACATTTGACATGCAGTAGTATGGGCCATAGGCACGGATCCAATTTTTAAAGACTAAGAATTGCATACATAGTGAAAGGAAATTAAAATATTCAATCATGTTAATTTGACCAAATTATTTATATCATTTCAATTTACTTGAAAGTCTTAAATTAAAAAGCCTTTTTAAGACAAACCAGTACAAACGGTTTATTTCCCCTGAAATGCAGGATTGTGATCTAATTAAGGGTAAATTCTGTTCATAAAGTCACTTAGTGTTACTGTGTTTCCTTGCACATTTTGAGCTATGAAGCAATTACATACTGTATATAGACTTTAGTGTACTGAAGACTCAATATTGTGGCTATTTTGTTTGCAGAAATCCGAACATGCCACACAACAGTCCCAGCAGAAAGATGCTTTCCAGGTCTACGACTACGAGGGTCGGGAGTCCCCGGCTGGCTCTGTTGGTTGCTGCAGCCTCCTTGATAATGAGGATGACCTTGCATTCCTCAATGACCTTGGGCCTAAATTCAAAACCCTGGCTGAGATTTGCCGCGGTTCACCTTTGGTGTCAGAGACTGTCAATGCAGGGGTCTCTGTCTCTCCCCTTAGACCGGTGTCACCTATCAGGCCCTCCACTTCCACACACACCCACACCCACACAGATACAATCAGGGACAGGGACCACTACAACATTAACACCATCAACACCTCCAATGTGGCATCTGGATCCTCAACCTTCGTGCAGGAGCAGCGATTCACTGAGAGTTCAGCTACTGTTCCCCAGGTACACGTCCAGGACAAGTATGTGATCCCCAGTCAGACCTTGCTCGTACAGCAGCCTGCCATGTACTATGCTACTACTCCCATGTATGTGGTTGAACAAAAGCCACAGATGGTCTTGGTGTCTGGCACCCAACATGCAGTGGGCCAAGTAGCTCCGGTTGGACTAGGTCAGGGTCTGGTGCAGGTCGGTGGCATCCAAAGCTCCCAGGGTGTTGTCCTTGTGGATCGGCAGTTAGGAGTCGGTGGGGGGGCAGGGCATGTAGCACAAAGTCACACACAAGGAACCACATCCAAGTCAAGGAAAGTGGTGGTGGTGGAGAATGGGTCTTCAGGTGGGGAGCAGGTTGCACACTTAGCGCAGGGTTTTGCACATGGCTCTGCAGAGCAGGGTGTGGAGCTCAGAGGTCATGGCATGCAGGTTAAAAGTCAAACTTTTTCAGTGGGGTCAAGTGGGTCTACGGGCTCTCGTGAGGATGTATTGACAGCCAAACCAAAGGTACAGGGGAGCCAGAGAGTAGTGGTGCAACACAAGAAGGTGTCTGTAACTGAGAGGGTTGCTGAATCTAGTACAAGAGCATAGAAAAAAACTCATAATCCAGACAAGATGCCCTTGTCTGAGTATAAAGTGGTTCCTGTGTAGTTAGTAGACTTGGTGTATTTACCTATCAGACAGAACATTATGACCACCTGTGCAAGCTAAGTCCATGTTTTGAACAGAACGATGACAATGCTAATTGACAGTCTTAGAATCCTGCAGGAGACAGCTGCAGTTGTATATAACCTGAAGTGCTGCATTTCAAATCAGGGTGGCTCAAGCTGTCACCTCAGTTTGTCATGCTGCTAACAGCAAGTTTCAGAACTTAAGGCATGTCTTGTTTCAAAAGCCAGGCAGCGCCTTTGAGCCCAGAGAGAAAATCAGCTGAATGAGTGTGAAATGGAATACATCACACAGGCTACATACATGTTCATCACCAGTTATGGCTCATCTGATGCCAGGAAAAGCAGCGCTGACATCAGTTGCTCCCCTCCCAATGTTAGTGTTTGCTCAGCTTATTAAAGACAACATTATTACGACATTATTACGACATAACAAATTCCAACACATTGAAATGATATACAGGAATTACTCTTGAAATAACTGGGAGAAAAATGACCACAAATAGCTTATCTATGGTTTCAAGCTTCAGCATGAAAACTTATTTGTATCAAACATTACAAATTAAAGCAGCTACACGACAGGAATGAAAAGTGGAGAAAGCAGAGTTATTGAAAATTTTACATTGTTTCCTCCGGTTACAGTAGTGTGAACTGACACGCTTTAGAGAGTTGCAGGGTAGCCTGTTGCAAGCAGTTGCAAGTTTCAACTTGCCATGTCAGGATTCTTTGGTCTGAACTTGCCTTGATGCAACCCAACACAACAGTTCTAACATATTATGTACTTTTGTGAAGCTATTATGTTTTGGTCTTTGCTGGTACGGTCAGACAGGTCATTACTCTTCTCACTGATGGTGAGTGGTATTTTACTGGAGTTTTCTATATTAAAGGTGTCCCTAATTTTTTGCTCCCATCATGTATGTTAATGGACTGGAAAAATATATAGAACACTAAAGAATATGGCACTCCTGTAAACTACAAATAACAATTTCCATAATAATTTTGAAGTAAAAATTTCCCCTTCAATAGAAGATCTGTTGTATTGGACTTCAGAGATTGTACAGGTGGACATATAGTTATTGCAAATGTGTTGATAAAGATGGAGGGATTGTAATAAATTTGGAAAAACTTGTGTGAGGAAAGTTTAGTGAGCAAATTGCAATGTCATTTGTCTTCATGTAGGTATAACACCATAGCTAATATTGGTCGATACAATGGCTGAAAGTTAAATTTACAATGTTTTTTAGAAAATGTTAATCCACCAATGCAGCTAGGACCTGTACTACAAAGCCATATTTAGTTAGGGAGGTGACTTCAGGGCTAAATGTATTTTAGGACAACAAAAAATGAGTTTACTTCTCTCCAGGGTCAATACTGACCTGCAGCACTAAACCTGCTGCAGTACAGTTTATGTTTGGGATAAGAGATCAGTCCGTGGTAAACACTGAACAATGCCCCAAACAGATCTTTGATCATGGAGGTCCGTGACTTGATAGTAAGAGGGAGGGGGAGAGTGACCGATAAGTAAACTTTCCAATGTATGTTATTTTAGATGTTAAATGGGCCTATGGATAATGAAAATGATAAAACTGAATACTTCAGGGCTTTTATCCAAATGAAGCAACATTAATAAAAGCATTGAAGCTAAATTGTTTTACACTAAGATATAAGAACAGAGATTGTGAAGAGTATTAGTAGGGCTATTTTATGTTGGATTTGTAAGCCACATAGTAGTCAGCATACTGCCAGGGCTGCAGCTGAAATTAAATGTGACCTCCTTTTCTGGTTTTCAATGCTGGGTCCGGATGTCCCAAGAACATATTTTTAAGTTTCTCGCAGAAACTCAACTCGAGTATTGTGTTTTGACATGTCTACAGACCCCTATGTTTCAGCCCTGATCAGAACAGGCTTTTCCACTGGAAATGCCCATGAGCCATGTCTTACCACACCCTCTAAATAAGTGAATGTAGTGCTTTGTCCTAATATTTACCCTGGCTGCACAGACACACCAAGACATCTTCCTCCCACTAGAGCCACTTGTAGGCTATACAGGCGCCTGGTTCAGTGAGGGGGCACATTTTCTTATGACAGCATCAGGGGACATTTTCCAAACTGACTGTTTGAGCACATTTCCTGAAAGGTGTAGCAAGACACAGAAGGAGAGGGGGGATTTTTCTTAAAAAAAAAAAAAAGAACAGAAAGTGTGTTATTCATTAATTGTGACCTTAAAGGCCCAAACTGTTTGGCAAGAAACAATAGTTATTGTATTCATAGCTTTATACTTACAATGAGACAGGGAGATTAGCAGCCATTTTTTGTGCTTCCACTTTCTGCATTAATGTGCAGATGTTCCCACATTATTGGCTGCTCATTTGTGCATTGCTCTTATGTACCAGACAGTATTTTAATATAATGATTTGCCCTAAGTTTGGAAAATATGACAGTTTGTTAATTGCTGACTCAGTCATGACTGGTTGGTCATGTGCAGCCAGCACCGCCCTGTTCATTCAAGCACAATCATAGAAACACCAGTTTACTTATCCGCTGAATCAGCGCTGTGTGACTGCTTATCAAGATTGCTTTTGTCGTGGTTAGTGAAGATAGATGACCAAAAGATACCCTCCATGTCTCTCAGTTTTGAGAAACATTGCACAACAGCTGTAGTGACATCACAGCAGATGGAAAAGTAAGGTATGATTTCCCTCCCCCTTCAGTTAGGTACCTCCACCTCCTCTCAAAAACCTGCTTTTATATCAGGTACATAATAAGCATGGGAGCAGGGTAGGAACTGCCAAATTCAACACAATGGAAAACAACCTCCTACAGTGTGTATGACACTTTGTCATCAAACAAAAATTTAGAGCCCCTGACCTTGTCTTCTTAACAAAGAAAAACTGGAAATCACAGAGTACAAAAATGGAGGTTAGCATGCAGGGGCAGGATGAGAAATTGTACTCTAGATAATTTACTAATGCATGTTGTGGCAGAAAAACAAACACTCTGCCTGTTCTTGTTCAAATGTCCTTACAAAAGTGTTGGATTTGGTTACTGGTGCATTTTTTTTTTTTTTTTTTGGCTTCTGGAGGCTGCTTCTGTTATAGATCTGTTAAATTATTCTTTCATTCTGTTCATATCCAAATCCAATTATTGTACTTCTTCGTCCTAATCCAAGTGATTTGCCTCCACTGTGGTTAAGAAACTGTTTACTATAATTATAACTAGAGCTGTTGATCTTGAGAATGAGAAGCCCACAGTCACTTGGCATATGAGGAACAGAACTGGAACTAAAAGTGCTTGTCAACAGCAGAGCTTTACCTTAGAGCCTAGGACTTTTTCAGGAACTCTCTGTGTTTAAACTGCAGGAACCAGAGTCTGACTGTAGGTCTGTGGTAACTAAATTAGTATTATTTTACAAAGGCACGGGGGACTCTGGGGGCCTGCATTGCTGAGTATTTCTGACTGGACGAGTGCTTGCAGTGCTTTATGTACACTTAATACCAACAATTCATCCACGGTTATGACTGGAACCTTCAAAATAGCACCTGAGAGAGTTTATTTTCTGGATAGTATTTTTTTTATTTTCTAAAAGCTGTTTAAAAGTCACAGCTCGCTTCTTGTTTCCCTGCATGTCCCTGTTGTTTTAGTGGTTTGAGGTCTCCATTCATCCATAAGCAGTAAAATCAGATCTTCAAGGTGCTTTGATGTTTTTTTGTTTAATGCGCTCTGGCATTTTATTATATCTTAGATTTAGCCGAGCTGCCCTGATGACTTTAAGATGTTGATTCAGGTTAAACTGTAACTACTTAGGAGCTGTTTAAGGGGTGGTTACTGCTTCCTTGGAAACTCCACAGAAAGGATTCAAAGGCTGTTTGTGCTATAAAACCAAAGAATGGACCTCTGCCGAAGAACTAAGGCCAACTTTTTAAAACAATTCAGAGCCCTGAGACGTGCTTAGACTGTTTATCAGTAATCATTACAGTCATTACAAACTGTAAACACAGAAAAAACTCTGTTAGCATGTTGCACTCCTTCTACTAGTTCAGCCTTGTGTGTTGTTTCTTAATTTTTGCTTTTACATAAATCAAGTGTTTACTCTGATAAATTTAAGTGCCAAAGATGTGAAATGATGTAAAATATAATAAGCTGTCCCTTTTTTAAAAGTTGTAAATATAGTTTTAATTAGATATACTGCCTATGTGTTGCTTTATGCGTTTTTTTTTTATGTTTATGTGTAGAAATGATCTGATTGGGGGGTGAGGGGAGGCAGTGCAATTGAAAAATGAGCTTAAAGCACTGAAAACTTTTAATGAAGTGTGGATGTTTAATACTGCTGTTCTGGCTCTAGATGTATGTATTTTATCTGTTTTTACTAAATTTCAGTATGAATTGATTAAGCATTTATTGCATTGAGCGGGATGCTTGTGCACTAAAGCAGCAGTATTTTAAATGCTCTTGATAATATTTTTTGTTTTGCACCTGCCGTCTTAATAAAATGGGTTAAAAAAGGCTGTTTTGTCTTGAAATGTAGTTTTGTTACATGCAATGTGTCTTTCAACATGTTTCATTACATGAATTGCAGATTAAAGTAATCGTGGTTATCAGCCAGAAATGAAGATCTTTAATCATTATTATTATTATTATTATTATTATTATTATTATCATTATTTTTATCTATCATTTATCTCTTTTTCCAAAATCCTGAAAATTTTGGAAATTAAGGCTTTCAGCCTTAATATCCCTGTTGACACCCAAGTCATTTTTCATCCCACAGCCTCTGTTTTCTGACAATCAACAGGAAAACTCCCTGCTGTGATGGACAAGTGTGAACAAGAATATTAGAAAATTTCCTGAGCAAGTAACCCTGATAAAGGAGATTTTGGATGTATGAAAAGTGCTGGTGTTGTATATATTCAAAATATTCATTTTTTTTCTTTAGCTGTCTAATTTATTTGACTCTTAGCACAAGGGGTGTATAATTCATATATATGTTGTATATTTTTTTTTCCTTTGGCCTTTTATATCACAATTTCTATAATGTCATTTAAATTTTCTACAAAAGGTTAATATTTACCAACTTTTACCAATATGAACAGCTTCATATGTCATCCATGATTATCACTATAAATTATTTTCTCTTAGTCTCAAAAACCAGAAAGCAGACCTGGGCTGAACCAGCCCAGTTGAAAGGGGACAGATCCCTGGCCCAGGTTTGGGCTTGATCAGAAAATCTTACCTTTACATGTCCCCCATAAGTTTCAGAGTGTACTTTTGTAGCCCATCACTGTATTGTCTAAAACCAACACTCAGGTAACGTAGTTACACCATGGCAAAAATATTGAATTCTTTGCTCATTGTTTCCCCTTGTAAATATTAAGTGCTTTTATCGTACAGGTAGAGAAACTGACATGTAGTCTGTGTATTGATGAGAGGTTGACTCAACCTTGGTTGGCTCGCCAATCCACAGCTCTGTGTGAGCCAGAGAAAGTTACTCCCTCCCTGTGTTGAAAGTGAAGTAATCATTTTTCACTTGCAGATGTGGATGAATGCTTCATTATCTTTACTTTGCAAAACAGGTTACAGAGATCTGATGAGTTGCAAAAGCCAAAAAAAACAAGGAAAGTTCCTACGGTGCCTTTTAAATCATGCTCTTTCCTAATTCCCCAAGAAGCGAGCAGCTTCAGGCTGAAGCTGCTGAGGCTGAAGTGGGTTGTCAGCCATAGTAGTAGTGGTAGTTTTTTTAAATATGAATGAAAACAAAAGTACAAGTAAATCAACAGCAAAAAATAATAAATAAAAACAGTCATAACATCAGTGTAAAAAATATCTATATGTACAAATATTTAAATATATGCAATCAATTCAATTTCCAGGTTTGAAAAGCAGCAGGAGGAAGAATAACTAAAAGTTGACAGAAGTATTTACTAAATGCTGCAAAACATTTGATTTTCATTAAAATTAGCTACGTGCCCCATAACTGATAACTCAAATCAGACCTTAAACATGCTTATTTCTGCTTTAAGTTTGCTTTTTTTTCTGCGCATGACAACTGGAGCTATTCTTGTCGGCCTCAAGCGGACCCTTTGGGAACCGCAGTCTTGTTTGTTTTGTCTTTTTTTTTTACATTTCTGCATTGGTGTAATCAGAGGTTGCTGCTTATGAATAAAATTGTAACTGAGCATATTTTCAACCGCTTTTTCCCTCAGGGTGTGAGATTCACCATCTGCACTCCTCCATGTCCAGTGGTTTTGTATTTGTTTCGTGTTTTGTTTTTGTCTTGGAGCCACAAATTAATTTCATTGTGCAACCTGTTACATAATGACAAACTTTGTTGTATCTTGTATTTTCAAAGATAAAAATGTTCACATTCAGCTCATCTATCAGTTAAAAAAATCAGTAAAGGGTTTGAGGCACTTGTGAAATAAAAAGGGATCAAGAATGTTTGTCTTTAGTCCCTGTCATGTGGGTTTATTGGCTTATTGGTTATGTCTGCATGAGCTTGTTGTAAGTAGCAAAGGGCTCAAGATCAAATCTGAGAAGCAGCTCTTTTCTTGCACTTAATCTGGCAATGCAACAGAACAACTATCATCTTAGTTAAAGATTAAGCTGTTTTCATCTACACCAGCTAACAGACTTTGCTTGCTTGCATGGTGAAGACACAAAGACTGTGTGACAGTTTAATCCCAGTTTGACACCTTTTTGTTAAGTTGCTGTTGGGCAAAATCTTGTTTCTTCGCTTTTTATTTTTTATTTTTTCATAAAACATTGCTATAGACAAATCTGGAGTAGATCACAGTTACATCACAGCAGTGGCTTACATATACCGGTGGCAAGTCCAAGGTGCAGATATATGGAAATAAATACAAAGATGCGAGGTACATAAATGATGAAACAATAAAGTGTATTTGCCACAAGAAGGCTAAGTGTTGTTTTAACTGGTGACTCTGAGCCAGTAGCAAGTGTTTAAAATGGACAGTTTTATTAGAAAATGGCTCTTTATTGATTTTTTAATTGCATCTTATGTGAATTTTCACATTTGAAGCATATCTATTATGATGAAAACAACAGACACGACCAACTGAAAGTCAGCAAATAGCACACCTTTTAAAAATTTTACACTCTGCACTACATCGGCTCTTATAACACAAGAATAGCTGATAAATTTCTGTATTTAATTTCCTAGAAATGTCCGCAAACTACAAGAGAATGCCTCAATATGCTTATATACCTTAAGATTGTTTTTTAAATTATCCTTGATAGTGTTTGCTCCCTACAAACTACTCAAAAATATCTGTCCACTGTCACGCTGTCCATTTCCTTGATGGTTGATCCACTAAACCAACAAAAAAACCTAAAAAAATACTCTTTCCACATTACTGAGGTTAGCTTGCCACTGTGAGACAACTTACCTTCTGCTAATAAAGATTTAAATCGTAAGAGAAAGTGATCTACATAATGTGCATTGAGTGCAAGCTATTAAGTGGTGACATGATGTTGTAGGCCAGAGTGGGAGTTAGCATTGCAATGGTCCCCCCCGATTAAAAGCCTATGGGATCAATCACTGTTGTCATGGATCATTGCCAATTCTAAGGTCTGTAGTGAACGAAATATCTTGAAAATGACACGTTTGTTTCTTTGTGATAATCTTGACAAATGAATCATAATTTTTTTTTAACTTAAACATCAGCAGTGAGAGTAAAAACTATCATTAAGCTACTGTGGAACTATAACATGACAGTTTGACTTAGAGGCAGCTACAATATTTTCACTGCATAAAATCTTGTTGTGACTTTAAGAATTTCCTTATAATGCAATGACCTGATCAAGTTGGTCCTTACATGGCTGTGACAAAAATGTATGAATTATTGTTGATTCATTTCCAATTAGAAATGCTTGCAGTGGGGTCCACAGCCATTTTTGTAGTCCTTATTAGCCGTGCATTAGCGACCACCCTTTGAAACACACAACAACACTTTAAAATTCAAAAATGGGTCAGTGTCAGATGCATTTTATCCTTTCAGATCAAAGATTCAACCCTTGTGTGTTTTTATCAGGAACCTTATTTCAGGCATTTATCTGAAACCTGTACTTGAAATCCAATTTCCTTTCAACCTTGAAAACCAGGATGTGCTGTAAATGCTTATTGCTAACTCGTATGTGTTTTTAGACTCTTTCCTGCACCAATGTATTGCTAGCAAACTTTGCGGGACTAGTTTGGCTTCAGCAACAAAACACGTCACCACTGTTTACAAGCAAGAAAATGATCAGTTGGTCACCTTCCACATTGATGTGTAGGTTCTGTTAATTTTGAACTAATTAAATGTGCTAAAACAGCGTCCAATTTATTTATCCAGCAGTAAGAAACTTTTTTTTTAAAGTAGCAGTTTTGGAGTAAAGTGGTTTTGGCCTGACTGCAATGGCTTGCAAAATTATACTGTTTTAGTCCCATGCTGACACCAACTCCCTCCAGTTTTCTGTTCCCCTTTTCTCACATAGTCAGAGGGACATGTGCCTAAGTCTGATGTGTCAACGCAGAGGAGCATTGTTTCTGTTCCAAATGGGTGGAGGCAGAGAGGGTCTTTCACTTTTAGCAGAGAGGTTGTTTAATTCCCATCTCCCTCATTTCTCTGTGCCTGTGGATAGGAAACAGAACTTTAAAACTGCTCCTGAAGGCACAGCCATCAGCTTGAATGTGAATTAGATAAAATGCTGATGAACAAACACCTTTCACTCTGTCATCACAGTGGCTCTTTGTAAGTTTGTAAATGTTTTCAAACCTTGCTGAAGTTGTACTTAGGTTGGAAGAGGAGGGAAGTGTTGCACAGACGCAGACTATTTAGATGTGCATATGGTAATCATTTAGGCACACTGACAGCAGAATCTGCAAATAGTTAAAAACAAAATCTATTCCTGACCTGAAGTACTCTTGCTGTTAGTTGAAATTCCTGCTTCAGAGGGGTTAAAGGGCAACAGGTTTATGCTTCAAGCTTTTCTGAGAAGACACTGGAATTCCTCTGCCCAGTGGATACAACTGGTTTCTTTGTTGTGGACTGAAAAAGGCTGCAGCCAGGCTTCACGTAAACAAAAAGTAGAATATCAGGTTCCCCCTATGGATTAGTACGCAAGTCTTTTAAGTCCTGAGGTAGCTAAAGAGAGTGGGTGTAGATGACATGCAGTGTGGTGGAGGCTGTAACATATGTTTCGAACCTAAACAGAGGCATGGAGACACTTTTCCTGTTCTTAAGATAAAATCAAAATGAGATGGTCGGGAGTGTTGTAATGGTTCCTGGGGGAGGATGCACACAGTCAAGAAACATATCTTACCTATGTCTTAAAAGGCAGTCAAACAGATTATGTCCTGGGGACTTGTTAAATACTTTTAGAGTGAATTTCAGTGTGTGCTGCAGGTTTCCAATGCATTTTGTTCTATATATGTACAAGAAACAAAGAAACACAAGTTAGTCTGTGTCATAGAGAGAGTTCATTTGAGAAGTATTTTATCAGCACAAGTCTGGGAGGCATTTCCCTATCTCACTGACATTAAGGAATCCATGCAGGCCAAATGTGAACACAAAGTATCCTTCATAGTAAGAATGAGTATTCTGTTGTGCAAGGGGAAAGTTGTTCTTGTGGATGCAACAAGAAAAAAAGTTGTTCCTAGGACACTTTAAAGATCAGTGAAAGATTTAAACAAAGTTTGTATCTTTAAAAAGTCTTATCTTACAGCTCCTTTTCTCTGTAAACCCTTAGCATTAACCCAAATACAATCTGATGCTGATGCAGATGTGAGCTTGTCAATGAGCATTTTAGTAACCTTGAACTATAACTTAACTTGGTTAAATTGAAAAATATCGTCAAGGGTTATGCATTTAACACCTTGCTTTTGCTTCAGAACTTCCTAAATTTTTCCTGGCACATGCTGGAAACATTCCTCAGAGCTTATGGTCCATATTGATGTGACAGCAGAATATCACGTAGTTGCTGCAGATTTTTGTAGGCTGTCACGGTCTTGTTCAAAAGACTTTAAGATGATTTGAACTTTGCGACAGGAAACGGCCATCAGAGGATGGACATGGTCATGCAACAGCACTTAGGTAGACTATGATGATTAATCAATGCTCATACTAAGAGGACCAGAGTTGCCCCAAATATATCCCTGACACCCCTACGCCACCAACAGCCTGGACTGTTGATGAAAGGCAGGTTGGATCCATGTGTGAATGCAGCTACAGGGATTTTTTTTTTTCTGTGCTAACTGGCCCTTTAGACACCTACTCCTTAAAGGAATGATAGCAGAATTAGTTTAAGTTTGTTTTAACACCACTGAAAATGCTCCTCATAAGAACTTCAATCAGATGTGTTAACTTTGTCATTGATTATTTTCTTTTGTTTCTATTTTTCCATCAGAATTGGAGATATGTTAACAACAATTACTTTTCCAATCCCTTTAAGGAAGTACTTAAAAGACATGTTCCCTTCTGCCTCAGGGCAAGAAATGCTGCTCTGAATTCTCTCTCTGTGTGTCTATTTTTTTTTCCAAAGATTTCCTCATCTAGCCATCCGTCATGTCAAAGCAGATGTTTCTGTTCAGCCCTCAAGTGGAAAAAATTTGAGTTGACAGGCGTGACTCGGGTGTGGCCCATGGTGGAAGATATCTTCAACTGTGCTTAGTGAGCACTTGAACTGACATTTTTTTGTCAGCATGACAACATGTGCTTGAGAGTGCTGTCAGGGAGCTAAAGCATTGCCTCAAATGTCATCACATTTCTGTCACTGTGGTGTAAAGGAGATTAGATTAGTGGTGAAGTATTTTCATTGTATCTTTGTACTTTGTGTACAGATTTATTTATTTACTGTCACAGGGCTCATCCCTAGTTGCAGGGACCTGATGCTTATCTGCAGAGTAATGCCATACACCAACATTTCACAATGGCTTACATTTTTCCGCAAAGCTCAAACAAAACATGAATCTTTGTGCTGAGTCTTACAGCAGATCAACTTTTTCCTTGGTCAGGCTTGGTCATGTCAGAGCTGATGGGATTTTTTTTCATAAGGCAGGACATTCCCAATTTTCCTGAGGAAGTTTTCCCAGAGGGATTAATAAAGTATTATCTAATCTAATCCAATATAATATAATTAAAACCCTAGCAAAGACATTTTCCCTGGTTATGAATGTATTGAAATGATTCTAATGCTTCTAAATAGCCAACAACAACAAACCAGACCATCAGTTATGTAGAGTGCTGCTATTAGCTGTCAAATGAGGTGACAATACATTGTTGATAACAGCATTTGTTTACATCAACCACAGAAATGTTATTTAAGGTAGCGTTGCCTCTCACAGTTAAATGAGGAAAATCTTTATGCATGTACAGAACAAGATCAGCAAACAGATAACATGTATAGCTTTGTCCACATGGAGCACTTAACATGAGTTTCTCACAGGAGCTTTAAAGGATATAATTAGCTCATTCAATTTGTTTCACATAAGAATACAAATAAAAAAAATAATGAGTTAGTGGTATAAATAGTAATAAAGTATACATGCAGTAATAAACTACTTGTAAAATGTAGTTACTATGTTCCAAGTTATTCAAGAAATAAATCAGCTGCACTTCACTAAAGCTATACCTGCTGGAAAAATATGTTACAACAATACAACAGAAGTAGATCACTACATTTAAGCTATATTAAACAAATATAAATGTAAATGATAATAATGATAGTGATAAAAAAAAATTGTGATAAAAGAAAATAATATCCTTACTTATTTTATAGTTTTTGTTGTTGATACTTTTCTTTTATTATAATTAATACTAATATTAAAAATGTTATCATTATTGAGAAAACAATTTTGAATACAGTCAGTGGTTTTCTTTCCTTTTTTTTTTTTTTCACCTTTTTCTGATATTTAGCTGTACTTTTTTTTTTTTTTTTTAACTTATTTTGTGAAATATAATTAATTTGTTGCATTTCTTTATTTTGCTTTTTAAAATGTCTTAAAACTGTTCAGCACTAAGTGATGTCTGCTTTTTAAAATAGCCATTTGCTCTCTGCTTTCTGTTTTGGTCTCCACATGATAGAGGCTTTCGTTTTACATGGTACAGTTTTATCCTGCACTTGTCCTGTAGATGTAGTGACAAACTGCATTAGCTGACAATAGTTTTCCTAAGAGTTAACTTGATAATGTCTTTTACAGCCTAAAGGAGGGTCACAGGCATTTAGTGTTGATTTTTTGGCTTTTATGCGGAAACTTCTCTGGATACTCTGACTCTTTTGATGATACTATGGGCTGTAGATGAAATCTAAATGCTCATTTATACCCAGTCATGACACTTACCTGTTTCCAATTAATCTGTTCACCTGTGGAATGTCCCAAAGAGGTACTTCTTTTTAGCATTCCCCAAATTTCCCAGTCTTTTGTTGCCCCGTCACAGATTTTTGGGATGTGTTGCAGTGAACAATTCAAACTGAGTAAATATTTGAAAAAAGTTAATAAGTTTTAACGTTAAATATCTTGTCTTTGTGGAGTATTAAATAAAATAAAGGTCAAAATAGATTGGAAACTATTGTATTGTTTTATTTACCTTTTACAAAACATTCCAGCTTTATTGGAATTGGGGTCTTTATTTTTGATAGTATATAAATTAATAACATTACTTAACAGAAATTTTCAGTCAAGTCTCTTTAACAATCCTGTTGCTGCCTCAAGGGGCTTTGAGGCCTCTGTATATTTAGTGTTGAAATAATTCTGAATTAAGAAATAAGGACAAAAACCAGCAAGAAACAAAAATAAAATTGGACCTGAACAACCTGTCAAAGACAGACACATCATGTCAATTACTCTTTTTTTGCTATTCATTCTGCGATAGAATGAATAGGGTCAGCAGACTATCTTGTAAAGCAAGAATAAGTTAGTGACTTGCAGTTTCATTTGTCTGTAAACATCCTACATTTTTACAAAATAAAAAACTCTAAATATTTCATACTCTGCCCCTGTTTTGCTGTTCATAATACCCTTTTAAGTTGTTACAGGTACTATCTTGCACTGACACCTGTCCTAAATAAAGGGAGTTAAGTTGCAAAGACTGAAGAAAATAAAAGCCCATGATTTCTGAAAAGGGGAGAGGCATGGATAAAAAGATATTATGATTTGTCTTAATTTATTTGTAAAGCTTTGCAACAAATAATAAAATGATGACACATCTTACTGACAGGACTAGATACTTTATTCAAGATGTGACAGTGAATGCATGTTGAATTAAATGGTACAAAACTGTACTGTATTTTAGACAAGACTGTATTTGATACTGGCATAGCATGACTTGGAAAACTTAATATTTAGATACTTGCATATTTAAGTTCTAACACTCATAATCTCTGTCAGAATAAGCTGTATCTATAGGCAATATAGTTTTGGCATAAAAGCTAAATTTCATCATGAAATGCACTCAGCGATAAGTAGTTGAACTTCTGCATTGTTGGCGTACTTCTCATGATCTCACTGCACTGTCCAACATCAGTCAAACTTCTGGTTTCCCCCAGTTTTATGTCAGAGCTTCACAATCAATGGCGAACATCATGGCGGACTTCTTCCTCATCCTCCATTTCATCTTCCTCATATTCGCCCATCTCATCAGCAGTGGCGTCCTGGTACTGCTGATACTCGGACACTAGGTCATTCATGTTGCTCTCTGCCTCAGTGAACTCCATCTCATCCATCCCTTCTCCAGTGTACCAGTGCAGGAAAGCCTTGCGTCGGAACATGGCGGTAAACTGCTCAGAGATCCTCCTGAACAGCTCCTGGATCGCCGTGCTGTTCCCAATAAAGGTGGCGGACATCTTGAGGCCACGTGGAGGGATGTCGCAAACGGCAGTCTTGACGTTGTTGGGGATCCATTCCACAAAGTAGCTGCTGTTCTTGTTCTGCACGCTCAACATCTGTTCATCCACTTCCTTCATGGACATGCGGCCGCGGAAGATGGCTGCCACAGTCAGGTAGCGCCCATGACGAGGATCGCAAGCTGCCATCATGTTCTTGGCATCAAACATTTGCTGTGTGAGCTCTGGCACAGAGAGGGCACGATACTGCTGGCTGCCCCGGCTGGTGAGGGGAGCGAACCCGGGCATGAAAAAATGCAGACGCGGGAAGGGCACCATATTGACGGCAAGTTTGCGGAGGTCGGCGTTGAGCTGTCCAGGGAAGCGGAGGCACGTAGTCACCCCACTCATGGTGGCTGACACAAGGTGGTTGAGGTCTCCATAGGTGGGCGTGGTCAGCTTCAGAGTGCGGAAGCAGATATCGTACAGGGCCTCATTGTCAATGCTGAAGGTCTCATCAGTGTTTTCCACAAGCTGATGGACAGAAAGTGTGGCGTTGTATGGCTCCACTACAGTATCGGACACTTTAGGAGAAGGCATGACGCTGAAGGTATTCATGATGCGGTCAGGGTACTCTTCACGGATCTTGCTAATGAGCAGTGTACCCATTCCTGAGCCAGTGCCTCCTCCCAGTGAATGGGTGAGCTGAAATCCTTGAAGGCAGTCGCAGTTCTCAGACTCCTTCCTTACCACGTCCAGGACCGAGTCCACCAGCTCAGCTCCCTCTGTGTAGTGACCCTTTGCCCAGTTGTTTCCTGCCCCACTTTGACCTACAGGACATATTTAGAGACAATTATTATTGAGAAATCAAGCATGCTTTTATTTAAAAAAAGCACAAGCAGGAGTGTAAACTGGAAGACAGAAGTCCCATCTGTTTTGTAATTGTGTCACAAAAAAGAGCAACAAATGGAGACCATCATGCAGTCTGTAATCTTTGTCCTTAGCATGTGGCTTTTTACAAAAAATCAAGATTTAGAGAGAAGATACAAGGCCACAAGGAAATAATACAGCCTAAAAACACAAGAAAGTTTGGGAATTATGCTTGGGACCACGAATGAGGAGGTGAGGATTCTTTTGGCCTATCAACAGACTGCAGTGTGCTTAACTCCACCCTTTGGGTCACTGAAACTGGTCCTTGGTAGCCCAACAGAACAGTGCCACAAAGGTGGGATGGTACAGGTTGTCTTATCAGGTACTTTTACCATCATTTGATAGTGAAAACACCAATAAATGAGCTCTGTACCAAACCTAACTAAACCTCACTGCTTGCTTGAAAAGCACCATCATTCAAAAGTGATTAAAAGGTCCCACAAGGCAACTGCTTTTCTACATTTTAACCAAGGTTCGCACACTCATTGATGGAGAAATTAAGTCTGCTAAAGTGACAAAGTGCTCTATGCTGTAATGGCTGGACCATGAGCAATTTTCATGACTGGAAGACCTACCCTCAAGTTCCCATATTTTTGGAAAACACTAGAACAGAGAATCTTCAGCCAATGTTTACAAGACTACAGTTTCAGCGGAAAACAGTAAACTTGTGTGTATTTTTGCAGTTTATTTACATAACACAAATGTTTTGGATGTCTGAAAGTGGAAAGCCTGTGAAATGGGTAAGATTGCAAACTTTTGAAAAAGGCATCATTTTCATGGCCTTGCAAACTTGGGCAGGGCATTTCCACCAATGCTACAATACATTATGTATCCCAATATAGAGGCCATGACACCATACATATCACAAACATAAAATGTGAACAATGACGACACCTTTAATGAAATTTCTGACTATTTTTGTTCTATGCTGCAAAACAAAAACAGCAAAGACAAGGTTTAAAGGATCCTACAACTTAAAATTCCAGGTCCTCAGAGATCTTATTATTAATATAAACTTTGGCCTGTGCACTGCATCATGTCGTCTGGCCTCTACTACCACCTTTAGAACTGCCCCGTTACCAAAGATGTATCAAACAACTGCTGTCACAGCATTCTGTAAAGTCTGTAATGTTTCAGGGAGTGACGATATATTGCCATAATATTTTTTTCAGCAGAGGCACAATGCAAACTGCTGACATGAAGCTCAGTCTTTTCTTGTATGATTCAGTCAGTCACCATACATGAGTATGTGAACTGTGGCAATGGTGGACTCAGAATTTCTGTTTGTTCTGCTAACTCCTACTTAATATTTATGTCAAATTTGCACACTAAGTAATTTAGAGTCACTTGGAGTAGCTATACCACATCATTGTCCCTTCACGAAAATATCTGTGCATTGCAGATCTTTATACACCTCTCAGTTTTTCAAAAGGAGTATTTGCGATTGCTGTTGTTTTTTTCAAAGTCAGACTGCCAACTACTTGCCTGGCATTGATGTAAAAACAGTATTTTCAATAGTGATTAAAGTAAAATATAGTGCTAAATACTTTGCCTAGTCTCTTTTACAAGGCTGGTGTTTCAGCATATTGTGTCTTACAAAGCTAGGTCTTATTTAGAGGACAATGCATTAACTGATAAAATTGATGTTTAAATAGTAATCCAAGTAAAAGTAGAGTAAAACTAGAAATGAGTTCTTTCTGTAGAGTCATTGACTAGTCAGCATCTTTTGAGGAGAGGGAGGCAAGAGACTGCAAGTCTGTATACAATGGTTGGTGTTGTAGGCATTATCATGGATGGTGCCTGCTTTACTGGCAGTTTTGTCAGAATTGGACGACATTTCTTTATCAAATGAAGAACAAAGAATTTTCACGGTGGAAACTATATTTTTGCTCCTGTCCAGACAGGTTTTGTAAAAGTTTGATTTACAAAGTAGTGCCCACCTACTACATCATCTGATTGGCCTGTGATGAATTTGATTAAGCAGTAAGGGGCACTTAAAATAATCAACAACTTTGTTAATGTTGTTTTTTTTAGAATCTAACACAGAATGCACCAATATTAGTTATAGTCATTGTTAGTATATGTCCTTTTGTTTTAGCTTAAGCACCAGTGCTCAGAGAACACCCTAACAAAAAGGCTGGTAAGGAGTCTTTGTACTGTAATAACTCGGATGTTTTTCTGCTTAATATCTTTCAATTGATCAATAAAGCATGAATAAATAATACTTTAATTGATGACTGATGCTGCTCGTGTGCAGTATTTTTTTTTTTTTTAATCTAATACTGTTTCAGTATATATTTAATTCTGCACCTGAAGGGGTTTTATGCATTCAGTGTCTTCTTGGAGACGGAGAAATGTGGAGTCATCCTCTAAGTGATTTATTTTCCCCTGGATCCACTCTTGTCGTGATCAGCACTGCAGCATCATCTCCTAGTGGATTTCTTTTTTGCTGAGTCACATCTCGAGCTGTCTCAGTCTGGCTTGGCTGAACATGGAGGACACATCACACTACAGACACATCAGTGAGACGCTGCAGTGGCTTTGTGCTGGGAATGTAAACTACTGAACATCTGTGTCAGGTGGGACTAGGCTCAGCTATACAGGACATGACAGCAGCTGCTGACACACAAATACTGTTTGTGTGGTTTGTGTGGGATTATTGATGGCACTGGAATACACTCACCAAAGACAAAGTTGTCAGGCCTGAAGAGCTGTCCAAAGGGCCCAGAGCGGACCGAGTCCATGGTTCCTGGCTCCAGGTCCACCAGGATGGCTCGAGGGACAAATTTGCTGCCTGTGGATGGAAAAAGTAGAAGATAGAGGGATAGAGAGAGACGTAGTGAGGGGAAGGGTGGAGTAAGGTATCAGCAGTCTCAGGGAGCATTATGTCATTAAAATATGCAGCTTTTTTTAATCCAAGATTCATTGTTTTTATCTCAAAATTAAATTTGTTCATTATTTAATCTTAAAGGGAAATATGTCCATGTTTTAATAATACAACAATCTGGGGCCGGGCAGTGCATTTAATTTTTAAGACACGTATTATATGGCCTACACCATATATAGAACTCCTTGCCAGGGTCACCCATTTTCCAAATATAGCCAATAAAACAGTAATTAAGAAAGTGCTTTCTCCCTATTAGTTTCAAAATCTGACTAAAATAATTGACTTTATGCACTTTTTGATCCCACCAATATTAAAATGTGGAAATATTACCATTTTGGTACATATGGTATTTGGAGGTCTCATACTTAACTCTTTTATTGTGATCCCAGATGTCCCCAAAAGCAAGTCTTTAAAGTTTGTCTCCTAAAAATCAACTCAAATGCAATTAAGCATGCCATTTCACCCCTCTGATACCGCCCTGCTCAGAACAGGCTGTTCTTGTGTAAATCTGCCTAAGCTGTGTCTGGTCACAGCCTCTAAGAAAGCAGACGTGGCATCAGCTTTTAGGGTGCGTATTCTAGTGTTTACTGTGGCTGTACAGACGTGCATCAGCCTGCTTCTACAACATGAACTGTCTGTTGAACAAAAAAATCTGGCTCAAGGAGTGCCCTCCATCAAAGGGGATGTGGCATGTGCCATTTAGCATCATTAGGTGAAATTTTTAATAGCACTGTTCAAGAACATGTTTTCTGAATGGCGGAGCAAGCAGTGGAGGATTTTTACTCAGGGTGGAGGCTATAGACAGAGCATGGACACAAGAGTATTTTGTTGTATTCACTGTGAACTTTAAGGTAAATAATCTTTTGGCAGCCTCGGGAAGAGGAAATTTAGCTAACATTTTTATACAACTTAATATGAAGAAATTTGGCTGCAGATTTTGATCAATTAAAAAAATATCATGGTATTATTATCATTTGAATTTTACAAAGACCTGTTACATTTTATAATTCTAGAAGAAGTTTGGAAATGCTATTTGGTTGATTATTTCTCCCCTTAGATAAAACTGGCATTGACTTTCAGATGACTGGAAAAGTTGATTAGTCACCTTTACAACAAGGTACAACTTGTTCGGATCATGCATTCTTGAAATGATCAACACAGCCACTCATATGGGTAGCGTCCCTAAATTAATGTGCCAAAATCCCCTTTTCCACTGGATAAAAGCCTACAGTTGAAGTGAAGCAAGGGTGGGGTTTTCTTGGTTTTGTCTTTCTGACATGCCCACTTGATTTCTCCAGTTTCACAGATCTTGGTCCTAAGTTTGGAAATGGTTCCAGGCTTGACACCAAATAACTGCTGCCACTCTGCATGCCGAAACCCAGCTTCCAGTTGTTTGGCACATCTTTTTTTTGGAGCAACCCACACATTTAGCTGTGTTGCTCATTCCACAAATGTGCAACCCTTACTAGTTAAACCTTGATGTAAAAGTGACTAATAAGGCTTTCCAATGATATAAAATGCAATACTAACTGATACTATAAAAGAGGGGAAATAATCAACCAAAACAATGTTTCCAAACCTTTTTGAGGAGTATAAATTGCGTATATCCATAAAGCCAAAAAATACCATCAAATCATCAACCATCAAGTTCTGACTTTGGTCCAAGTTGTCCAGCTCTCCCGCAGCCTGTGGATAAATCTCAGCATTTAAAGATTCATGTATTTTTAAATTTGTTCTTGTTCCTAGCCCTTTGTTCCACCCTCTCTCTGTAACCTTTACCGTCCAGCTGCTGCAGCATGCTGCACTGCTTACTCGAGAGCTGAGGGGCTTCAAAAAGTGCTGAGCTCTGCAGATTTTATCCAGACAAAGATGTTCTCCTCCCCTGCCCACACCTTCTAATCTCTCATTGTCTTGCCTGAGTGAATCTTAATGAGGCTTGATCCAATAAAAATTAGCTGCTTCAAATTTTTAAAGGGAGTTTGATTTATATTAAAACTGCATGCAGTGCTGATTCCTTATATGTGACAGTGATGCCGGCATGAAGCATGGAAACAATGGATCAATAAAGCACACTGCTTGCGTAAAGGATGCGGTAGAAAGTTTGCCATAATTTGCCTCAGGCACTTTATGCATTACCTATCACTTAACAAAGCAAATGAATGGGCACAGTTTATCTAAATCTTGGCTCGCCATGTATTTAGATGTCTTAACTTGTCCTAAGAGCATAATTCAAGTTCTTTCACCGACAGGGCTATAAAATACTGATCTCTTTGATTAGTCCCTTATCATGCTGCAGTGACATGGGGTTAGTTTAAAATGGCAATCAAAAAATCTAAGATGGGGCTGAGGCACAGTGAGCAGGGTCAGCTAAATGGTGACTGCAGATACCTGTACTCCCTACAGACAGAGAGAGAGAGAGAGAGAGGGGAGAGGGAGAAGGAGAGAGGGAGGTTTTAGCAGATTCATTGTCCTAATTTTTGTCCTGCATGCTGGGACCTACTTTCCCCTGATACTAAAATCATGCCATGCATTCAGAGTCTACTGTATGAAGCATAAGGTCATGCAAGGACACTGAGCTATGAGAGCAAGCTTAACAGAGCAATGAGCCTCCGGTGGTGTTAAGAACATTTTTGGCTCACATTTTTAATTCATTTTCTTACCTGAGGCTTCATTGTAGTACACATTTATCCTCTCCAGCTGCAGGTCACTGTCACCTTGGTAGCTGCCGGTGGGATCGATGCCGTGCTCATCGCTTATCACCTCCCAAAACTAACACAGGGCAGAAATAATCACACTGGGTGCGTTTATTGTCAAAGCATCCTATAGAATTAAGTTTAAGACGTGCGTAAAGCTTTGTATGCGTAATTGCGCATCTGCCTTGGGAGAAAATGACACGCAGCAGAGGGGGGGCACATCACTGCAGCCACTGCCCTACTCTCTGAACCGCACCCTGCACTAACTCAAACAAATAATAATCCATTTAATCTCTGCAAAGGGATATTTCTTCCTCAAGTGCTTTTATTTGATAATTTGGTGTCTGCAGCACAAGGGGTATAACCGGGTAAAAAAAAAGTGTGACATTACGCATTAAATTTTCAACAACTCCTCTAAATCTATTAGATCGTATAATTTAATGATGATTGTACCTTGGCCCCGATCTGATTTCCACATTGTCCAGCCTGGATGTGAACGATTTCCCTCATGGTGCGCTGCGGATGCGGACACAGAACGTCCTGTCTTGACTTCACCTGCGTCCGGTCTTCAGCCTGTTTCCTCCAAATCAGCACTGTCCCTATCCCCAGGACTGATGTGAAGCCGGCGAGGTAGATAAACGTGCTGGTGGTTAGATGACGCAGGACGCAGCGCTGCATCCCCAGCATCCTCGTCAGCCAATAGGAAAGCAGCTGTTTGATGCAGTGGAACCAGAGCATGGTGCCGCATCATCCTCCCCTGACATCACACCCAGCTGTCCCATGCTGGCAGATTTCTACCTGAGGTTGTTGAATTAAGCTCAGACGATTGTCTTCTCAGCCAAACTTTTTTTTTTGTTTAATATATCACTGTAGGCTGCATTTGAATGATGATTCACTAATCAGTGCTGAATGTCTGTGTGCCTTTCGGAAACTATGTTGTCTATCATGGAGGCTACCTTTGCAAGCTTGAACCTGAACAGCATAACCCAATGTTTGAATAAGGTTTTTGTAGACTTTTTTCAGACTTCAAAGAATTCATTCAGACAAATTTATTTGGGAGCCTTGGGAGATTAACAGAGCCTTCGCAGTAGCAGCACCAAAACTGTGGTGCTTTTATCTCTTTTTATCTTTTATCCTTTATCTTTTTTTATCTCTTATTCCCATCTTCTTTTTTACTCTTCTTTTATTGTTTTTATTCTTATTTTATTTCTACTTTTATATATGCGTTTTTAATATTGGGTTCATTTTTATTCCATTACTGTTTTTATTATCATTACTGTGTTTGATTATTACTGTTTTTATTATTATTAAGTAGATGCAAGATTATATTGTACCTTGTACAGCACTTTGGTCGGCCAAGGTTGTTTTTTAAACATGCTCTACAAAAAACTTTGACTTGACTTGACTTGTATAATGAGCGGTTCATGACACCTCCAGGGTTCCATTCTTTGGGTCTGTACTTCAAAAATGAAAGAATTGTTGACAGTACAACACTGAATAGAGGGAATGTTACATGTTTTTGGGGACAGCTGTCTTTTGTCCTGTAGGCATGGCATCAGAATACTGAGACCAGCTGCAGGTGGACGTGGTGAAATGCATATTCGGACCCTATATATGACCTCTGTTGAGTGACGTCACAAATCTTTTGTATGCTTGTCTACAATAGTCAGGGGGCCGTCTGGAGATGTCATGCTCCACCAGCACAATGTTTCTCTCTGCTTTAGATAGATCGACCTGAGTTTAACATGGCAAAATTGACTCGAGGAACATATTTTTACCTAAATAGTAATGATTACCCCACGTTAGTCAACGCCACCTACCATACATTGATGTGTGAATGTGGCTTTAAGTTGCTTCAGTTGTCATTTCTATACATAAAGGGTTAAAGTTCTAGACAGAAATATACACTCACTGGCCACTTAATTTGGTAGACCATTTAAACTGTTCCTGCAAAAAAATCTAATCAGTCAATCACATAGCAGCAACTTAATGCATTCAGGCATGTAATCATGAGCAGTGTGGACAAGGTGACCTGGTAAAGTTTAAACCGAGCACTGGTATGGAGAACACAGGTGGTTTAAGTGACTCCAGGTTGGTTGTTGGTTCAAGGCAGGCTGGTATGAGTATTTTAAAAAACTGCTGATCTTCTGGGATTTTCACTCATAGTAAAGTAGGGTTTACAGAGAATGGTCCAAAAAAGTGAAAATTTCCAGTGAGTGGCAGATCTCTGGGCAAAAATGTCTTGTTGATGTCAGATGTCAGAGGAGAAGAGCCACAGTGGTTCAAGATGAAGACATCAGTGACTCAAATAAAGACTTTACAGAATCAAGGTATACAGAAGACCATTTCTGTGAGCACTACGTGTCGACTCTTGAAGCAGATGGGCTACAGCAGCAAAAGACCACACAGGGTGCCAATCTGTCAGCTAAGAACAGGAAAACTGTTCTACAGTTTACACAGGCTCACCTAAATTGGATGAGGATTGCAAAAATGTTACCTGGTCTGCTGCAGCATTCAGATGGTAGGGTCTGAATGTGGTATAAATAACCTGAAAGCAACTGCATGGTGACATTAGGTCAGCATGGAGCAAAATCTTTGAGGAATGATCTTAGCACCTTGTTGAATCTACGCAACAGTCAATGCAGCTCTTGAGTTAAATGGGACCAACTCGGCCCTACCAAGGTGTGCCTAATACAGTGGCCAGTGAGTGTAATGATTTTATGGTTCTTTCTATACACTTTTGGGATGCAATGTGCTTTGTGTAACTTAATCAACAGACATGGGGGTTGAATGAACTATTTAATGAGATATAGGGCATTCAGCCAGAAAGGAATGTTGTAAGCTTTACCTCCCACAGCAGGGTCATGTTCTTACAGGCATTTTGTTCATCTGTTAGTCTATCTGTCCATCCATCAGTGAGAAAGATAACTGAAAGTACACTACAGATTTGAATGAAATATTCAGGGAATATCGGTCACGACAAGCACCAATTAGATTTTGGTAGTGATCTGATTTTGGATGCGGATTCCAGACTTTTTTAAACGGTTTGTTAACATCGCTTAAAAAGGGAATTTTTCTACATTTTTGCCAGTGACTCATAAAATTCAGGGTGAATTTTTATAAAATCTTCAGGGAATGTTGGTCATGGCCCAAGGAAGAAGTGATACCATTTTGGTGGTGATCCAAACATGGATGTGGATCCCGGAATTTTTTTAATTGATTTGTTAACATTGCACAGTAGGACAGCTTTCCACATCTCCAATGATAACTCAGCTAACAGTGTTAGCCATTCCTTTGGCAGAGGTCTGTGCTCTCAGAGCACTTCTAGTTTTTCTTGCGACTTCTTCTGATACAAATAAAAAGGCACAGACAAGGACTCTGACATCCATAATTGATCAATAAATAGTGGTTTATTTTAACAACAGGTATGGCTTATATACAAGTGCATTATGTCTGTTAAAACAAAAACAAAATCAAATCAAACAATCAGAAATTATAAATGGTACAATCCATGGTTTTTACATTCATTCAAACCTCCTGTCAGGAGATTTTGAGCGCGCAGTTAAGAGAAGCAAAACCTGAAATGTGTACACTGGGGACTTCATGTGTCTGAGACTTGTTTATGTACCATGTTCAATACTTTTAACCAGTCCATATTACCATCTTTAATGTCCTTCATTTTATTGAAGCTGGACATCTCCACACATTTACTATTTACATTTTTTTTTTTTTTTTTGCTTTTTCACTGTTCCCTGTATCCTTGTCTGCCTTTTCGCTGGTGCTAACAAAGCTTTGGCTTGCTATTACTATTTTTTCCTTTGACTGAACCTTAACAAGAGTCTGACCAGATTTATTTCCATGTAAAAGCTCCTATCAGCACTCTAAAAAGCTGCATGGGAGTTGTGAAAATGGAAGCAACAGATCTCAGAGAAGACACTGGATGTATTGTGCTGTGTTGTGATATTGTCTTACACAGATCAGTTTCTGAGACAGAGAGACAGACTCACAGACATCAAGGACTCGGAATAATGGGAACCTACCGACCGCTGCAGACAAACCCATTTTTTCTGCAGACGCCAGAAAAATCCTTATCAAATCCACTGTCAACATCCTGTTTCACAAGGCTGATTACATGTGGGTCTGTTGCAAAAGTTATTTATAGTCATATGCAAAAAACCCACACTTAGTTTCCCTTTTTCTCATCTGTCCATGCACCAAACTCCACCTAGTTTGACATCACATGATTGCAGGGCTTTGTGCTTTGAGGCTTAGCAGCATGGCATTACATATGTAAGACATTAAATGTTTATATGAATCTTTCTCTCCACTATAGATTAACATGATTGTTTATCAAAACCAAAATAGGTCTTTCATACTTTGATTCAAGCTGCTTTTGAAAGTAAAACAACCACAGTTATGTTTGCTCAATCATTCACATACCGAAAGATATTTTTCCTTTGTCAGTGCACATTTTAGAATCAGATTAATGCAAAAGTAAATCTGAAGTGAGCCAAGTACCTGCAATATTTTTCACAACAGTGCCACAAGTTGGTGTAATTAAAAGCAGTCTTCTGTTGTCCTTGATTGCTAAGCCATCTTAATCAATCAACATTTCTCCTGTAACACCTGCTAATATAACAACAGCTCACAATTCACATATTTAATTTATATGGATGGCATTTAATCTAATAATCCTAAAAAGGTAACAATGGTTTTGACATGAGTATATTGGCTAACCAGCCACTGTTGCTTGTGAGTTTCCAAAATACAAATCACTCATCATTTTCCTTAACTGCAATTTTGCTGTTAGTTACATTTTATGACTTATGATTTATTATAATCCACAATGGCATACTAATGCACAAATCAGTCACAGACAGGAAGATGCTTTGAAACAAGTTCATTAGAGGTCCCTTGTCGTGGTGTGTTTGACTGTTTATCTCTTAGGTGTCTATTAAGCAAGAATTTGATTTAAGCTGAATAATAAAATGAAAATTTTGATCTCCAGAGGATCAGATGCAGCTCTTTTTTCCCTCCCCTTTGGAAACACCCTGATGTTAGGGGTTAGGGAGGCTACATGATGCTAGGATAATGAGCTCTGTGCTGATTGGCTGCCCAAATGATACATGTTTTTCCCTTTATCAGTATGTTGCATCTTTTTGTCGTCTGCAGTTGTACACCCACTCTACTGACATGTTTGCACTCATCTTTGTTGCATTTTTGCTTGTGCTGCTGTGAGTGCAACATGAGCCGGTGCACCGGTGTGCAAAGACAAATAAGAAGCACTTCAGAGACTAAAATATAACACTCATTGAGGGAAAATTTGCACTCTGTTTTGTAAAACACTGCATGAAAATAGCATCTTATTCACAAACACTGGTGCAGCAACTAAACACAGAGTAGTAGATGTGTTATTGAGGCGGTGCTTTAACCATAGAGTGCTGCTTGGTTCAGGGATAAAGTCAACTAGCCAAAGACAATAATGAGAGCTTTTGTTGTACACACCAATGCTGAAATCCACCAGCATTCGGCAGGTTGCCAGTGTTCATGTCAAGCCCTGAATGAAATAAATATCCGACTTATCTAAAAGCAGTTGCCTTGCGTATATGTTTACATGTAAATTATCTTTGCGTGATAATGGCACAGCAGATTGATGGTTTCAAGAATACAAAAAATGGGAAGCTAGTTGAACAAATGTTCCAGCAAACGGGTATAAAGCTTTCATACCTATCCTCCATCAAAACCCTGTTTTATTTATAAAGTATTTGTGTGTGCATGTGATGGTCACTCAGCTGGGAGAGTCAACTGTCTTTCAACCAGTAGGTTGAGACTTCAATCTTAGCTCCCATAGTCACATGTCGACGTGTTCTTGGGCAAAACATTTTTCCCCCCACTGCTGTTTCAGTAATGTGTAAATGTCTATGACAGAGAGTGGAAGTGATAGGTTAAAACTGATGGGAAACTAACATGGCAAAACTCAACCATCAGTGTGTAAAAACTGTTTGCAGGGATGTGAGAGAACAAAAGTGGAACTTTGTAAGCTTAAGTTCATTCGCACGCAAGGCATAGAACACACACCACTTTCACAAAATAGGCATGTACATTATCACACACCCATTCAATTTTAAAAAGATTAGTTAATTGGAGTCAATATTGAAACCTTGTACTTTTTTGACCTTGTATAAATATCACAAATACCTGCATGTGCTATATCTGTGACATTTTCAGAAAATTAGCCAGCACATTAGCCTTGCAGAAGATAACTGCTTTAAGATTTGTGGGATTAAAAGGTGCAGCTGTGAATTATATTTGAAAATGTTTGCATTTTTGGGCTGTTGTTTCTTAGCAGGTCTTACAGTTGCCCCTACCCCCCAACCCCCCTGCAAAACCAAGGATACAAAGAGAAAGTTTTATCACATTGAAATGACGCAACATTCACCTGGCTCTTTTGTTTTACAGTAACATGTTATTATTGTTGTTATTATTATTATTGTCATTCCTGTGTATCATTATTGTTGTAAACAGTGGTTTATCTGCAGTCACACATCTTTCAACCACCTCCAATGCATGAAGTGTATAACCCCATCCGTGAAGTTACACACAAGTCAAGTATATCGCCGCCCACGTCTGGACGCAGGCTTTGGAAGAGAAAGTGCCTCCTCGAGAGAGAGTCTGTCAGTTTCATATGAACAGGATCATTTAGTTATAAATAATAATTTGACCTGTCTTTTAAACTTTAGATATATGAAATATTGCATTATTTCATAACCACAGTTGTCTGTGTGAATGTATGAACACACATATAACATACATTAACTATGTTAATGCCAGAACATGATTTTGAAAACACACCAAACATTAGCAATGCTTTGAGTGCTGGCGATCACATCGAACATTTTATCATCCACTGAATCATTAAAAAATACTTGTGTCTTTTTTAAGGTTTGAGGGTTTGTCTCGCCAACACGTTCACAATTATTTTTCATGCTTTTTTTTTTTACCCCGAATGCAGAGAATAAGGTGCCACCGCACTGACGTCAGTGACAGAAATACTGTAAGAATAAAGTAGAGGTTTTTGTACAATGAGGGCACGCCATGGGAGATTTTTCAAAATAATACTTTGATTTGAAAAAAAAAAAAATTAATCAAGCTCAACAACTAATTATCAATTTACTTACAATGTCACAATTACAAATAAGAGCGTTTGCATACCATAAATTTAATTGACTGAAACAATTGGAAAAATAAAAAGTTTCTTCAGACCTACAAAACGTGGGTTGCGGTCTTTTTTTGCGCTGTAGCAATTTCAATTTCATCTTTTCAATCTCATTTATCAAATTGTGAGGATCTATTTGAGTGTTGGGTCAGCTTTTGTATTTCTGAACTTTAAAATGGGGTCCATTAGAGTCAATCTAATCCCCTTTCACTGGGGTACTGAATTGTATTTCCCAAAACAGGTAAATACTGCATTTATACTCACTTTTGGCACTTTTTCTACATTTAATTTTCATCTGACTTGTTTTTGGCTTATATTTAGAAAAAAAAAAATCACTCCAATTTGTAAAGTGTTCCTCTGTAACGGCAAAAATACTTGTAACATTCAGATTTGTTCTGTCCATACAAGTAAGGCTATATTTCAATACAAATATGTTAGACGGACATTTTATTTGAGCAGAAGTACCAGTGATTTGATTCTATTTTTGTTTGCTTTAAGCATCATTGCATTTCACACCAGTCCTCTCAGTGATTGTGGGTATTGTAGTGAGTCTCTTTAAAATGACAGACAATGATTTCCCATTCATTTACATCAAAGTTTGTAGTTTATAGGCTGGTGATTTCCAGTGACATTAAAAAAAAGCCTGTCACATTTTCTCAACACCAGCGTCTGGCACTCGTTATGTTGTGTGGTCTCATTTATTGGCTTAACGCAGGGAGAGGGGGAAAGGGCATTAAGAAACACAGCAGCTCTTTAAGACACGTCTACTTGACTCCAGGCTCTGGACAGTCTTCATCAGGTGCCTGGAGTCTGAGCAGGATAGTTCGTGCCCCCTTTTCTCAGTTACTCAAGTGGCAGGGGCTGGCCTCCTTGTGCAACCATAAAGCTTCTTTTTAATTTCCTGGCCTCATCCAACACTAGATCAAGATGACGCCACACCGTTGACAGTGTTGTTTTCTGTGCTGGCACTGATGGAGAGGGAACCAGAGTCTATAGGGGAGGAGGCGGTGCAGTCCAGTAAAGAGGGAGGGGTTGCCTCTGTAGAGGCAGGCTCTGTGAGGGATGTTGGTGCTGGATCCTGCCCTGGCTGGACAATGTCTGTCAAATTGGTTGATTCTGATGAGGGAACTATGTCCGTGACAGGAAGAATGGTGGGAGCTGGTGTACTGGTGATGTCAGTACCTAAAACAGTGGGAGAGGGGGAGTCTGCTGAAGGTAAATGATCCAGGTCTATAGGGGAAGCAGAGTCGGTGAGTGGGGAATGGGTATCGCTGACACAGGCTGGAGTTGGGTCAACCTGTGCCGGTATGGAGTCTACAACAGGGGGTACTTGGGAGTCTTTAGAGGATTTGGATTCATCTACAATTTCTAAATGAACAGGAATGTCAGAGTGTTCTTCTATAGGGGGAGGGGGGTCTGTGGAAATGTTGCAGTCTGTGTCTGGAATAGGAGAGGGCACAGGGGAGTCCTCATGCATAGATGGAGAAGGTAAGTCTTCCATAGGAAGATCAAGTTCTGGGGTGACACTTTCAATATCATTGCCCAGCAGATTTGGAGATTCTAATGTGGATGTAGGTCGGGGTTCAATAATAGGTGTGGTGCTAATCAGTAAAGAACTAGGCACAGTTTGAGGGGCAGTCTGAGTGGATGAGTCTGAAGAAGGAGATGGGGTGGTAGGCAACTCTTTGATGGGGGAGAGGCCAACATTGCTCTCCTCAGGAGTGGCAGAATCCACCAGTGGCTCAATGGCCTCCAGGACTATCGCTGGAAGCTCCTCTGCATGAGCTAAAAGTGGATCTGTGATGCTTTGGGCTTTGTGCAAAGGTGTGGAAGACAGCAGGTGCTCTTTACTTGCATGAATGATGCTGTCTTTGCCCGTGGATGTCATGGTTGGTGTAGATGCAAGAGAGTGGCCGTTGGGTCCTTTAGAATCAGGCTTCCCGGGGTGTACCTCCATAAATGCTGGAGCTGACATGTCTGCGACCGATGGAGCTGTCAAATCGACAGCAGAGGAGGCAGTGGAGTCCATTGTGGACACTGCAGTGTTTGCTGCCTCGTGGAGCGGCGTGTCGTGCACCCTGGTGTAGTCCCTGCTGCTCTCAGATTGTGCCAGCAAGAGGCGCTGTTCTCCAGGTTTCTTCGGAGGAAGGAGAGGTTGGCGAGTGTAGCTCTCTCCATCAGCCAGGGTCTCAGGGAGGGGCTGGTAGCGTGTCTCAGGCAGAAGGAGGATGCAGATGATGCAGATGAGGGTGCAGCAGGCAAAGATAATGTGATGAAGGAAATATCCCTTCTGATTGTGGAGCTCCATGATTGGTGCAGTTAGCATGCCAAAACCAGCACTCGCCAAGACCAGGCCAAGACCACCACCCCTATGATGAGAGGGGAAATATTATCACATAGCAGTATTAACAGACACTTATATGTATCTTAAAACAATATAAACCCTAATAAAGACTGAAAAATACATCAGTAAGAAATACAAAAGGAAATTGCTTTATTGACATTTAGAGTGTTTGCATGAACTTGAGTTTCCTGGTGTTGATCAGGTTTTTGAGCATCCCTTTTGTGTTTGCAAGATCATATTTCAATTCAGAAACCACTAGAAGCCTCGAGAGACCTGGTTATGGTACCAGTATAACTCTAAAAGAAAGCAAGATAGTGTGGAATGGAAAGAATGGTGCAGGGATCATGTGCTTTTTTTGGCCAATCTGGAAGTTAGCATTGTGATAGTTTCCTCAACAAAAAGTCTTTGTATTTGTTTCATGGATTTCTTGATTACTGCTGAAAATGAGTTTAGTAGCAACGTAATGAAAAGCTAAAGGCTTGCTTTTGTGACACCTTTTGTTTTAGTTGATTATGTCTGATATTTCTTAAGTACAGAGCTAATGTCAGGCTATTACGCGACTGCAATATGCCTGACTGACAGCAAGCTGAACTGCTGAGCTTTTCAAGGTTAATTTCAAACTAAAACTTCTTACTTAAAATGCTGTCTTCATAAAATGACCTGATCAATTTCATGGTCATGGATCTGTTAACTGTGTCCAATTTTGTTTTTTCAAAATGTGAAGAAATTTTGAAATTTAAGATCCAATAGAAAAGCATTATCGAAAGTGAAAAAGCTTTATAATGGAAGAGAGAAAATTCCATATGTACTTTAGGTGGTAGAAAATATGTATAATAAGATCTATTAAGCTTGTGTTTACTATGAACTTTATTCCAGGCATTTAACCAAAAACCCATTCAATAATCCAACAGACTTTAAGAAAAAGGAATTCCAATTTATGAATATTTTAGGACATATTATCCTCAAAATGCCGTGTCCTTTCTCTGGACAGCTACAGACAACTTACACAGGCGCTGCCAAGTGATGCACAGTGAGGTATTAGTAAAACAAACAAACAAGTTGGTTTAACTCCTGCAGCCACAATGACACTAAGTTTTATATTTCATGTAATTGAACTTTGGGTGAAAGCATCAAAATGCTGACCTGTCTAAAGTGGTCATGTTTTACTCTAACTTGTGGTCAAATATATGCTATAAATGACTAGTAGAGGATGTTGACAATCACTAATGTTCAAAAAGCCTGCCAGTTTTCACACACTTAGAACCCTTGATCCACCTAAATCCTTACTCAGTCCCAGACGCTCTGTTGGTCCTCAAGTTTCTTAAACCTTTATCTCACTGTGGCCCAGTTTGCTCTGATTAGCTTACTGATCTACTCTGTAGTAATTAGTCAGTTAATTTTCAGTGGCTCTGCATTCTCTCTACATGCATTATGTTAGATTTTTGATAATGCGCTATATATGTGGACATGTCTGGATTTATTACAGCTGATACCAATGCAAAAGTGATGTTGCTTTTGTCAAGAGCTCAAAGTCTCTACTTCCCTAAAACGGACCTGTTGCCTTGATTGTGATGATTAATGTGTAGGAGAAACTAATAGGTAAAAGGGTTGTCACTTTCTACTCAATATTCAAATATCCATTCAAACTCGGGGGTAAAAATTCTTATTTAAACTGTAAAAATACATTTCAATCAAAAATATACAGTGCAGCAGCACATTAGGATGCCTGGAGCAATGAACCACCCCAATCCATGCTAATAAGACGTCACATACGTCAGTAAATTTAGGGAGCCAGAGGAATCAGCTGTTTCAGGCAGCTTCTGGTTGTGTTCACAGCTGGGGAGGGAGAAGTCGTGACGCTATGGGCTTTGTTGTCCTGCAAATTAAAGGACTATCATGTGGAAGAGATATGATAAACCACTTAAGGGCATATAAACACCACAAAAGAATATTACCTCTTAAAGTCTATAATGAATAGACAACGAGCCACCAATGTTCCTGCACATACAGTGAGCAACGTCATGTCAGAAAGCACCTCAGTTTGTAACAGGAACAGGAAATAAACATCACAGGCCCCTGTAGGCAACTGGAATTTACCCTGTATACATGAATATAAAATAACAACTCCCTGTGAGTATGTAAATGTTCATGTCCCTGAAATGATCAAAATCAGGACAAGGCTTTTCATTTGATACTCAAGTTCATGTAAATACACTCATTGTATCAAACAGCAGCAGAGAGAGATTGCAGCACCGCCTCACACCCTCCTCTTCAGCCACTCCCATCCCTCTTGCGTGGTTGCCAAGACCTACCACCAGAGGCCGCCATCTGAGCACCGTCAGCAAAAATATATCCCTTACATAACCCCAGATAATGAACATCCAGGCCTGTCTCATCTGGCTAATTTATACAAGATGTGGATTACGTTTGACACTGCACTGTTGTTTCCTGCAGCTCTGTGATTTCATACCCTCATTTAACAGAAGGTGGAGCAGTTAATCCATCATCAGGAGCATGTCATGCGTTGGAACAATCACAGCAATAATCTAATTATTAGATAATCAGGATAAGAAACGGATCCAAACAATCTGCAACACTTGTTAGTGTAATAGCTTCACAAGTGTTGTAAATTGGTGATACTGATCAGTTAAATGTAAAAGCAAAAACACATACAAATCTATTGTAGAGCAATTTGTTCAATGAAATAAGTACTACACATTTCAAACTGCCTCCTCTGAAGAATAAAAGCAGGTTTCCCATGTTTCATCCTCCTCCTCCTTGGCTGTAACAATGGCAGTGTTTCAGTGGGCTTACCTGATCACAGTGGGTGTGATCTCAGCACAGAAGAAGATGCTCAAGTTGCTGACTGCGTGGGAGGAGAACATGCCGATGATGGAGAAGGCAATGGAGAAGTTCTTATTCAGCGTACCTGAGCTATCTGCAGACAAAGCAGGAAACACACGTTTGCCAGTTTGCACTCATTAACCTGTGTAACGAGTAAAAGGAAAGGACTGCTGTAGATCCTTAGAACTGACGTAGAACTAGCAGTGAGTAAACACATAGAAGTGATGCTAGTGCAGTATTTTGTACTTTTGTTAGTCGGAAAAAACAAGAAAATTAGGGAATTGCAGATACAAAAACCAACTGTAAGATCTGATTTTTAGAGGTCCTGTTCTCCTGTTAGGGACTAGCAGTTAGTGGGTGTACCCACACAGTTTGGTCAAACTATGTCTTAATTAGACAATTAATCTGGAGAAGTGTCCTCATTCAACTATACCTGCATGGGGAAAAATCAAATTTATCAAATGAGGCCTCCACTAGAGGAGGTAGCAATATGTACTATAGACCCTCTTCTTGTTCACCTTGCCTATATATAGCCAGCAGCTGACCAGTTGTGTCTAAAAATATAAACCAACACTTTATATTTCATAAGCACTCAGTGCTTTACTTTTGAGAAAGTAAAGCACTATCCTTCATACTTGTTTTATTTGAAAGCAGACAAAAAATAAAACTTGGTCCGTCCACCCATTAATTATATTAAGCGCAAAAGACCATTCCTATGGAGATGTTGAGATTTTACATCGTAATGCTTTGCAATTGTACTTGTAAATAAATGCACCTTAGGTACTGACAGAGCAAATTTAAAACTCATTTCTTAGCTGCTTAGTTGTGGTAATACATTGTGGTTACGAGTTCCCAAGGCAAACCAGTGTCCCCCACCACATCATTTAGGACTCACTGTAGTAAAGCATGCTCAGAACACCTCATCCAGTCTGGTCAAATTAAGATGAATACTGTACATGCAAGAGAATGTTGATCTTCAGCTGCACTCTGAAAGTGTGTTAGTATGACCTCTAGTAGTTTAGTAAAGGGTAAATTCAGTTGGACTTAAATGCATTACATGCATTTAGCTGGCTTCTGTCAATTTTTGCACTCCCTGCAGATAATATTGTACAAGATCTCTTGATTATTCTTTGCCTCAAGATGTGTAAGTAGGTGTTCATCAAAAACATATCCTATTTTCATTATTCTCTAAGTGGAAAATAAAAATAGGTTATCTCTTAAAGAGCCCATATTTTGCCTTAACTTGATTTCAAATGCTCTATTTCAATGAATGCTACAGTATGTTACAATCACCAACGTTTCAAAAGCCTTTCAGTATGCCCCTTCTCCACCTGTATATCTCTGGTTGAGATTTTGTTGGAGCTCCTGCCACTTTGCAGCCTCTTCCCCTATGAGGGCCCAGTCGGCTTTGATTGGTTTACAGCGTCTACTCTGTGGTAATCAGTCAGTTCAGTGCTGCTAGGCACCATATTGTCAATAACTCTTCGTCCATTCTGGTACTTATGCCCTTCACTGGGCTTGCCAGCTCAAGTCGATGGACTTAAACTGCAAAAAAAAGCAAACAAAAAAAAAAAAACAATAGTAGGATGTCACACTGGTGGGTCAATTCTGGAGGCAGGGGAATGAGCTGTTTCAGGCAGCTACTGGTGCTGTGAAGAGGGAGTGAAGGATAGCCTTGATTCCATGGACTTTTGTACTCTGTCATGCAGAGGAGACATGTAAAAACACAACAAAGGGCATAAAAAGCTCCAAAAGCATAATATGGACTCTTGAAGGGTAGAGCTATCACAATACTTGATTTTAAACCTCTTTATAATACTTGTGTTTGTATGTCCATATTTGATTTTTAAGGGAGAGTGTAAAATGACACTGAGCATTTATACAAATGAGAAAGGTTTGCACCAGACTGAGCAAGCTGCTAATTTCCATGTGTGGTTTCCATCACCTAACAAGTAAAAATCAAACTCCATGTACATGTTTTGATACCATGGCAACAGAAATAAGAATCCATGACATCGGACTGGATCATCATTGCTCATAATTACTGCAGGTAAACTCCTAGGGTGCACAAATATGTTGGAAACCCACAGTGTGAATGAATCTACCTGCAATATTTTGGGGATTAATTCCTGTCCAACACACCCTTTAAATAACTTAATGTAGTTTGGTAATTCCAAACTATATCCAAATTACAATTCAGTAAAATGTAGATCCTGTCCTGAAAAGGCTTTGACATATGACAGGGACTGACATATCAAAAATTTGGAAGCCTTACCTCAACTATATGGTGTTTTATTTGACACATGACCTGTCAGGTGTAAAAGTTAATGAAAATTACAACATGGAAATGGTCAGTCTTGTTGCTGATGATATTGCTCGTCTTTACCATACAGAGGCATCTCCTTCAGTTCAGTCTATTTCATCACCTGTTAAAAACTCCAACAGGAGCTTAAGAGCCACTTACAATAAACATAACCACCTCTGCATGAACCACAAAAGACCAGTTTGCAACCATTCCTTTTTCAAAATATTAATAAAGCATCAATCTGACAATGAAGTTATTTAAATCAATGCAATTGTAAAGAAAGATAACTAACTAATGCAACCAATTCTAATAACTCCTGTATTTTAGTTTTTAAATAACTTACTTTAACGTCCTTGGTTAAATGATTTAATGGATGACTTGATAAAAAAGACCTTCTAATGGTAGAAACAATACGTTTTATTAGTAGAGCTGAAAATTATTTCTTCATGAAGCTTTTATCCTCAGCATGTGATTAAACTCAGTGGATACAATAGCTATTTTTTTTCTAATGCGTTCATCTAATCCACATAGTGATGGACTTTAAAGTACTACATGTAATTTCTACTAATGAGTGGTGTATAAAAGTCAAAATTATGGATTCAGCTTTGCTTGAATTGCAGATTGAGAAACTCAGTTGCTTGGATATCACATCCTTCAACACCTTAGCAAAACCAGTAAAGAAATAAAGATACAGTACGTGCACTGGAAAAAATCAAAGAAAAGGCATTTGTATCATTGTTCTAGTAAAATATCTCACTATTCTCAGTTTTTAATGGTTCTTTTATAAAAAAAAAAATATCTACCAATGGCTTGTCTACACTGGTCCTTGATTTCCATAGACATTGGATTTTAGTATGCTTATAATCTCCTCTGTTTCAGCCCAGCTCACAGCAGACTGGTGTACTTAAAATCCTCATGAGTTGTGTCTGACTACTAAACTCTAAAGAATTGGGGCTCTAATTTCATAGACCAGGCGCAGGCGGGGCGCACCTGCCCTGCGCCGCACCTGCGCCACGCCAACAAGGTGTGTCCAGGGCATTTTGCAAGTTTCGTGCACGGCGCAGTCTGGCGCAGGGAGGCGCACCCACGCCTCCGTCCCTCCTACCAGCGCACGAAGCAGAGAGGGAGGAGATAAGACTTGAGTGGGTTTAACACAGCCGAGTGTGATCTTCACTAATCAAATGAACGCCTCTCCTCGCCTTTAAACGCGCCATGGGCGAGGGCGCAGTGACAATTTCACCTCGGTGGCGAAGAAGGTCAGAGCCGCTGTCACTTTTACAGCAACTGGGAGAGCGCAGGGGCCACCGGGCCGTGCATCGGAGGACACAATGCGCTGTCCTGTGTCATAATAGGAGTACAAAATTAAGTTATAATTACATTTAAACACAGCAGCAGGCTAATCCATTCATCATGCTTGTGATCCACCTGCATTACTGGTCTGTCATCGCCAAATAGCAGCGTCTTAGGTGAAAATATATCTCCTCCTCATCCTCCTTGCAATAATGTACTCCATCTTTTTAGATCACGTTACGAATAAAGATTAAAACAGAGAAATATGGGTAATCACAGGTAAATCCTTAAGACACCGAGTGACTTACATTTATTCAGCGAGCGTCTCTCTCTTTTTCTTTTCTTTAGAATTTCATGAGATGAGAGAAGCCGGATACTCCGTATCGGATGATGTGGCTGTTTGTGGTTGACTGAGAGATGTGAACTCATTAGTTATGACAAACGTCTCTGATCTGACATCAGATGTGACGGGACAATTAATATAGATACAAATGTATGTGCTGGTTCAGACGGTTGCCAAATTGCCAAATTGGCTGCGCACGGCGGTGCGCCGGACGAAATTACCACTGCGCGGGGTGCGCCAGGCTGCACCACCCTGCGCCACCCTGAGTTGCGCCAGGAAATTAGAGCCCTTGGATATAGTTATGGCCTTAGAGCACTGTGCTCTGATGTTTACTGTGTTTGCACAGCTATGCCTAGACATGTTTCATCTACTGTAGCTGGCTGTAGGCCAAACAAACACCCGAGTCAGGGTGCCACTGCCATCTGGGGGAGGTGGCATATCCCCTAATTACATCATTGTGGGTACATTTTTAAAGAGTCAGAATATTTTCTGAAAGGAGAGGCTAGCAAGAGAGGCAGAGGAGAAATTTTATAGGCTGGGGAGGAGAGGAGTTGTAGACATGCCATGAAAACACACTTTTGTATTGAACCCCTTAAACAGTGTATTTTCCAAAGTATGTCACCTTAGAAATAAACGTTGTGAGATATTTTTTGTCAAAATTAACAAATCAATATGCAAAGATTTGGGTTTGCCGTGTGATTTGGCAAATTAATGTACATTGCATTCATAACAGACATTCTATAATTAAATTTGAGACCTCACATTTAGGGGTACACAGGATATAAATATTAGAAGTCCACCAATACTATTGTTTAAATAAGAAATGTTGGAGGTAAAATACTATCTTCAAAATGCAGCTTTTTAATAACTTCTTCCTTCCTGCAGGTTAAGTGATAAGATAATACACATTGATGAAGAGCAAAGGAAGTCTAGTTGTGATTCACTGATCTAAAACGAAGAAACTCGCCCGCTTCAGCACAGAGGGGATAAATAAGTGAATAGCGAGCCATAATTACATCGAGCACTTCATTATGTGTCTCTGCAGGGCTCGTATAGCCCTAATGAAATACTGAGGGATGTCTGCACGCTGCACTTTTCTCAAAACTCATCAAGAAAGAGCAACAACCAGGACCATTTTATAAAGTAATGTGAAGCAGATATTGGCGATCGTCTATTCTCGATAATGGTTGGTCAGTTTATTTACTCAATGAAAGAATGAATTAGAAAGGAAATGAATCATACCAATGTTAAGATGGCCACTGTATTTCCCCAGCACTGTAAGAAAAAGACAAAGATAAAGAGAGAAACAAAGTTCAATCTTCACCATCAGTCAGATAATCAATTACAAAATACAAAAACAACACATTTCGGTAAATGTCAACGATCTGTTACAACACCAACAGCTGGGAACAGGAAACATGAGAGAAGCTTCACGTGTTTACTCAGGTTAAACATTAAGGCTGGCTCCTCTGGCACTGGATGAACTGACTTGTGTACTGTTTTGATCATCTGGAGCACTTTTTGGTAAACATTGACTAAAACAGCAGTTTGTAATCATGTCTGACTGCTCCATTAGATACAACTGAAGGTAAAAAAAAAAAAACCCTTAGGATAACTTACTGGCATTTACAGTCTGCGTATGCAGGAGACAGACTATATTCTGCTGATGGTCCAGATGTTTTTATTGTTAACAATTTTCACTTTGCTACTTCATTCACCAACATCCATACCATTTATTCACTAAAAACATGTTGTGTTGATATTTACCTTTGAGCATATAACTGAATTTAGATCAACATGATAATGATGTATGATAAAATTGCTAAGAATAATTTTCTAAATCTATAGATGATGCAACATGTAGTTTTTGAAGTGCCCCATTAGAAAGTCCTTCTTGATTTTTTTTTAACCCTTGTAACTCCAAGTCATTTTCTGCTATTTTTAGTCAGTCTGGGTTTTTTTGTAATTGTTCATATAGAACTTCAACCCTTCCAAACACAATGAAGTTAAAGATTTCTTTTCCAAAATATTTATGCCATAATGACATCAAATCAAAGTATTAAAAGTTGCTTGACCAGAGAGTTTGTAGACAAAACAAAAAAATCAAAACAGAATTTAAATCTTGCATTTCTTTAAACAAAGAACACAGAGATCGATGATGAACAAGCCTCTTTACTTTTTAATATGATTGTGTCAAGCCTTGGCTGTTAAGAGAAAAAAATGAAAAGAAAGGCTGTTTTCAAAACCGCTGACTACTTATGACCTATAGGAAAATCAAAAAGGGTTATTTTAGCATGGTTAAAAGGGCAGAAGCCCTCAAGGGATATAAATCCATACATATTATTTTTCATTTGGAAGTTTCTTTCTTTATATTTCTTCCTTGTCTTCTATGGCTTCTGTAAACTTGGAATTTCCCCCTGTGGGACTAATAAAGGAACATCTTATCTTATCTTATATTATTTTATATTGGCTGTTTCTGAAACTGCCTGCTACATACCACCACCAAACACAGTATGCGGTATAGACTGCTGCAGTATGTAGCATGCCTGCAAAACAGCTGTTATCTAGTAAATTGCTACACCTGGTCAGCTGATTCTTCTTTTCTTGTTTTCTGGCGGGTGGCAACTATTGTATAGGCTTATTATTGCCACCAAACTACATTATACACATATCAATATTTGTTTTCTTGGAATTTATTATTGGAATTATTTTGCTGAGTTCTATTTGTGGTCAGGAAAATGAAAGTAAACGGTAGCTTAGCTTACTACTATTGCAGCTAAATTGTCGTTCATTGATTTATTTGGTTTTTCTGATTTTCACCAGTGAACATACACATAAAAATGTGTAACACCCATGTAAAGACTGAAAAAAATATAATTTACTAAGTTTGATTTACTTCAATGTTATGTAAATGTGATGGAATAAACGCTTGTTCTAATCTTGCTCAGGCTGGCCGTATGACATTTTGACCCCTGACCCTTTAGCGCTTTGCACTGTTGGTTACACTACGTCAGGTAGACTGGTGCATATTGCTAATTTTTCCCAAAATATATCAGGGTAGTTTTTGGCATACTGCAGATTTTGCAAAGGTTCACAAACTACATTTAGTCAAAATCTGTATGTACTGCCATTATAGTACGGGGTTTTGAAAACAGCCTGTATAAATAAACTTACATAAGAAATTATTTACATGCTTACACCTATTCAGGTTATAATTCTCTTGGGCACTCTGAAGTTTCTGTAACAAATGTTACCAAGGGCCACATCACATTACACATCTGTCCTGTTTTGCTCTTTTGGGAACTGACAGGTCAGCAGTTTTTCTCTATTTGACCTGTGGCTGCTCCTGATTGCTTCTGTGACAAAAACAAATGAAGAGGAAACTGGGCTAATCTGATTGGTCAATAGACTGACAAGAACTTTCTCTAAGGGTCAAAATGTAGAGTAAATGAAGATAGAAGTCAGAATAATTTGAATATTTCATCCTCGCCTAAAAAAAACAACAATTTTTTATTGTGAATATCTCTCTTAGAAATGATGCTGGAGTGGCTGTAAAACTCTAAAAATGAATAATAAAATATTTTTACATCATCTCTTCAAAGGATTATTGTTATAAAGTGATGCAGAGCAAAATTAAAGAGGTTTCATAACAATATGGTCAGGCGAGGATTTTGAAAAACAGTGCATATTGAGCCAAAGGTCAAAAATATAACACAATATAACACATATAAACATATTTCGGCTTGAATTTAAAGTAGAATATTTAAATGGCTTTACTTCAAATACTAGAAATGTTCAATACAACATAAAATATGCTTTAGAATAACAGATACACTTTATTTCGTCATTTTTTATGTAAAAAACTAATTCTGAATCTAAAATATGAATGTTACTGTAAATGCAACCAAAGGAAAATCAGTAATGGGCAATAGCATGACAACAAAAAGTGACATTAGTTTAACTACACTTTTTCAGATGTTGTGTGGTAGTCTCATTGTTTCCTGAATCAAAGAGCTCTGCAGTAGCTTGGATGTTAACAATGATCAAGTAGTGAGGGTGTCCTGAGAAGCACTGAGCAGCAATGCACAGTACAGCAGCAGCAGAGTGTTCTGTCACAGTCCAAAAACACACTTAAGGATAAAAACAGACGTGGGAAGACACGTGGATGAGTATCTTTAATAGACAGACAGAATTATTTCACATGACTGTGATGCTGTCTGATCCTCAAAGCCGCCGTCTTTCCTGCTGCCAAACTTGCAGGCATTTTAAGACATTTCAAGTATGGATGCAGAATATCATTGACATCATATTGTTCTCAGCAGATAATAGCTTAGAAAGTTAATTACTGGTGCTAGCATCAGCAAATTTCTGCCATTGTAAGCGAATATAACAGTCATACATACTGTAACAGCTGTAATATCCACAGAATGTTTGAATGTGATGTGTGTGCATGCTACCTGCAGCAACAGTGGATACAATATCAAGAGGGTTTGGTGATATGATAAAATGAGACTTGATAGAAGCAGTGATACATCATTCATTTTTTTGGTTTGGGTTTTGATCTCCATCCCTAGCTGGACTGTGTTTCTTGGGCTGAAAGTCAAAAGTTTGTAAACTCCTTTGTGCACCCATAAACCACTAAAAAACCATGTTGCCCTGCAGCAGTGAAAAGTGCTGACAAGCAAGCTGAACCGTAGAAATAAAAAAGGGTTTTCCTGATGACACTTTTCAGGGGACACTTCTCTATTTGATCATAGACTGTGCTTCTAATACAGTAAAATACTTTGTTATGGTAATTGGAAAAATGATCACCAAACTGTACTCACGGTTGAGCAGGCCCAGCTGCAGCAGTGATGCTAATGCTGTGATGATCATAAACATGAGTAGGCCACCTCGCCGGCCCATCAGGCCCACTGCAGGGCACAGAGCCATGCAGGATGCTACCGCAATTCCGGCCATGGTGTAGTAGTCTGCATAGAAGTTATGGAACATGGTCGTCTCCAGAGCTTCAGTTTCCATCATGCTGCGGGCAAAGCAGTGGTGGATCCCATAGCCTGTTAGCCTTAATGCAGAACATACAAAGGGCAAATCAGTCAGATACAGACAGTATCAGAAAATACAGAGGCTAAATTTATGGTATATGCAGAGGCTGTATTCATGGGTAATGCACAATCAGTAAGATAAAGATATGTGGTGAAAAAACAGGGACTAACAGAATAAAAAAGAACAAAATAAACAGAATTGCAAATAGAAATAAAAGGATGAATGAGTTTTTATTTTACTTCCACCTCTGCAAGCATGCAAACACTGACTTACTGACACACAAGCACACACCCCAAATGCATACAACAAAAAAAAGTAAGCAAACACTCACACCCTCTCCCCTGGTTGTCTAATGTTTCATAAGGACACAGCTCATGTAAAATTAATGCTGACTGAGGGAGTGAGGGACACAGAGAAGCAGAGCTATAGCAGGTCTGCCCGGCCTGAAAGAGGCTCTCAGATGGAGGAAGACAAGCTCAGATCCCTCCTGAGATGAAAAGAGAGAGCGGAGAAAAAATATGGAAAGAGAAAAAAGGCACGGAGGGCTGCTGATCAATGTCATATCAAGCCGACAGGTTCATGGTGGCATCTTTGCAGCACAAAATGGCGTGTCTGACTGGCACTGCCTCGCCCTTCGCACACATGCGAGCACATGCACGCATTTCCTTTTTTCTCTGTCTGGGCTTTTGGATCCTCCCACGCACACAACCTGACAAAAAACTGTCTAAATTGTTTCTTTAAAGTAGCGGCACAAAGGACAAACACTTACGAGTTGACACAGAGCACCACAATGTTCTTCCACAGGTTCCTCGTCCCGACCATTTTCACAATGCATGTCTTTTTGGGTTTCTTTTGAAGGGCTTTTTGCAGCTCTGGAAACAAAGAAACAGGCTCATGTTAAAGCCAAGTCAAAGAAACATCTGAAATTCAAAGTACTTTTAATTCTTAAGCATTAAAACTGATTTCAAACCACTTCATAACCACTTGATCAGTGATGCTGCTTCTAGCTGTTACACTCCAAAACTGTGGAACAAACTTCCAGAGGATCTGAAAATGTAGAAATCTTGAAACGCAATCTAAAAGCTCATTTTCAGCCTGGCTTTTATGCAGAACATTAGAATTTTAATGATGTTTATTTATCTATGAGTATAACTTTCAACCGTATTTTATCACTTAAATTTAAGTTTTACATTTTATTGTTTAATTTTTTTTTTAATATTGGCGGCACAGTGGCACAGCTGGTAGTGCGCATTCCTCACAGCAGAAAGGTTGCTGTGTTCCAACCCTGAGTCAACCAGGGCCTCTCTGTGTGGAGTTGACGTTCCCCTCAAGCTTGTGTGGGTTCTCTCCAGGCATTCCAGCTTCCTCCCACTGACCAAAAAACATGCTCATCAGGTTAACTGGTGACTCCAAATTTCCCACAGGTGTGGGTGACTGTGTAAATGATTGTCTGTCTCTCCATGTGGCCCTGAGATTGGCTGGGGAGTGGTTCTGGGTGTACCCCTTCTCTCACCCATTGTAAGCTGGGATAGACTCCAGCTCTTTATTTGGATTTCTTATCATGATCATATCATTTTTATCTCTTTTTTAATATAATTTGAGATTTTCTTTTTATGTTTTTAACATTTAGCTTTTTTCCCTATCCTTTTTTTCTCTTAAATATTTCCATCAATCATCTTGATTTTGTTGTTTCTTTTATTTTAGCTATTTGGTTAGCATTTATCTCTAGATCCTTCTTGACATCCTACGATTATTAATATTACAGTGGAATGCTTCTTAGTACATGGACCTCTGCTGACCGTTTATTTGGTCAGTAGCTGTAAAAATAAATCCATTATTATCATTATTATTTTCTAATCTTTTGTCAATATTTTGTCTTCCTCCGTGTAAAGCAATTTGAGCTGCAATTAAATATGTATGAAATGTGCTATATAAATAAAGTTTACATGTGATTGATTGACAACAAGAGTTGTCATAACAAGGGCTGTTCCTATTTGTTCGGCATAAACTTGTTCCTACTGTATCGGCATAAAGCAATGTTTCCCACAAAGAATTTAATAATAATAATAATAATACATTTTATTTATAGGTGCCTTTCTCTGAGCTCAGGATGATCTTACCAGGCAGGGTTAAAAACAAAATAAATAAGACAAGAACAAGTTCAATGAACAGCTGGGTCAGATATAAAAACAATCAGACTGAATATGACAGCATGAAAAGATGAGCTATTTAATGGGACTTGAAGATTGAGAGTCAATGTCCCAAATGCCCTGTGGGAGGGAGTTCCAGAGGAGGGAGAACAGGCTTGTAGGTCAGTGGAAAAGCGGGTGGGTGGCCCAGTGAGGTGAATGGGAGAAGAAGATCTGAGGAAGCGGGACAGTGTGTTGATTTGTAGAGGTTCAGTATAGAGGCCTTAAAGGCGAGGAGCAAGATCTCCATTAATTACATCACTTACTGCAAGTCAGTGCAGTAAGTGATGTAATTAATGGAGAGGGTTCTGGTGATGATTCAAGCATCAGAATTTTGCCAGTTGAAAGTCTGATACATAGCAAAATTTGATTTTTTAATGCTTTGTATACAAAAAATGTGTTTGTGGCCTGTCTACAACCCCCAACTTCTCTAGAGTGAGAGGAATTTGTCCTCTCTCTCTAATCCTTGCTTCACTGCTCAGAGAATAAGTGCTCAGACAATACATACCCACTGAAATGAACCTGTCCATGCATGTGTGCACACCCACTAGAGAGGTGAAACTTCCCCTGTCATAATTTGATTTTTATTCTGAAGGTGATGATTCCATTCAGAATCTGTTTTTAGATAAAGGGTGCTTAAATCAAAAGCGCTATTTCATTTGTGGAATCCACTCATCTCGGCACGACTCTGCACTGTTTGGATAGTTTTGCTCTGTTTTCATTACAGTATAGACTGTATCAGTACTAAAGGTAGGTGGCACTGTCATAGAATGGCTGCACGAAGGAACCTGAATTTTATTCCAAAGACAGTTGCAAGCAGCGAAACAGCGTGCTACTTAAGCAGAGGAGAGTTTAGAAAGTCACGCAGCATCCAGGAGCCAACGAAGGGGGGTGTTTGATTTCTGCATCAGATACCCTCGACTTGTGGTGATATCCAACATTAGAAACCTTTTTAATAATATGTTTACATTGCCAGAAAGGGCAGTTTTCCACATTTTTCGCTAATAACTCAGTAAGTTCTAAGCAGGATTTGACGACATTTACAGGACATGTTGGTCATGGTACAGGGGTGATCAGATTTTGATGGTGATATGAAGGATTTGTCAACAGTGTGGGATCAAACAGTTTCCCACATTTTTGACAATAACTCGGCTGAAAATGTTGGAAATGTCTTGGGAGAAGTATGTGCTCTTGGAGCCACCACAGTTTATGTGATTGAAACTGTTGCCGTTCTTTTCAAACATGTTCTTAATCATGTTTCATCCCGTGAGTGTGAATGTGTCTTGGAGGTGCTGAAGGTGTCGTATTTTTTGTTGTAGCTGTTGTCAAAGAATTTCTGATGCCAACTGGCACAGTGAAGTTATCCATCTATCCAGTTAACAGTTTTAATTGTTCAGGAAGAATGCTACTTAACATTTTAACAGGAGCTCAAAGGCAACATATTTTATAACAGTTAACAGTTGAACCAAGAAAAAAAAACGTTAAATTAAAATTAAACTAAAAGATATGGTTCACATCAGGGGTTTATAGTCAATAATCATTAGATCAGGGATGGTGGTGCATAGAAATTGATGCATACTGAACACACTTTGTGACTTTTCTTAGAGAGATAAGCTGTAAACCGACTGAAACAACAGCGTGCAGTACTGTTTGACAATCCCTATATAAGCTTAACTACATTTCTATAAATAATTGTTAGAAGAGCTTGTTTCTCCTCTTCCCACCACCTTACCTTGCTCAATCTCATTCTCCTGCTCACCCTTGCTAGTCCCCTGACCCTGGACTAGCAGTGTGGATTAGCTTGCAATGCTATCTTATCAAAGCATTGCAAGCTTTGACACTGGTCAAGTGATTATAGCATCACTTGACCAGTGTAGTTTCCTCTTTAAGTTACAAGTCAAATTGCCACATCCTGAAGCTACCTGAACAACATCCAGTGGCAGTGTGATTTCAAAACACTTGCTAAAGAATTTTTCTGTGCAGAACAGCACAATCTTTTAGAAGTGCCATGTGTTTGATGTTACAAATCTGTGTAGGTCATCTTCTTTCAAACAGATTGATCAGAATATTGATAAAGAATTGGATCAATAAGCGGAACCATTAATGGCATTGGTATCAATAAAATCATATCAATTCCAACCGTCCTCTGCACAAGAGGAGCTAAAAACTAGCCTCTAGGCCACCAGTGACCCAAATTTGCTAACAATAATCTCTTTTAATGGTATCAGCCTACACTGATTCAAACAAATCTTCATTAAAGTGAAATACAGCTGCTTGTATTTGATCTGCCTGTAGTGGATATCATCCTTAAAAAATATTGTTTACCTCTAAAGAAAGCCCTACAGTGGGCCTTGTCCTTTTTAGGGGTATACATAGTCATCTTAAACTTAGAACAACCACAGAAAAACTCCACTTGTATTTTTATGGTGCACGTTTCATTCCACGTGACTCTTCCCCTCCTCTTCTTTGTCTGACAGGTATGACAACATTGCCCAAGAAGAGCAGGAACAGTTCCTGTGAGGGCAACACGCCCCGAGCCGTTGATGATATGTGACATAGCACACTGTGGATGTTTTGGTATCAGAGAGCAGGTTGCCAGAGAAACACACCTTGGCTTTGTGGTACTGCATGTTCACGTTGACTCAGGCATGTGACGGCATTCCACACACCACTGCCTCAAGGTTATCTCCGTCTGCAACGCCAAGCTTTTCCACTGATCCTACAAAACTCCAAGTAAGACTGAGATCTGATGTATGCAAATCACTGCAATCATTCTCCAAACATAAAGTTATCAGCTGTTACACATGCATCTGTCATGTCTCTGCACTTTAAAATCTACTTAGCTGTGATTCAACAGGTGAGAAGCACATTTAGTCCTGACATTTTATTGAAGACTGAGCAGTTAAAAGTAGGAAATATCACTGGGAGGGCCACGTACAGGCACAAACTCTAAAACAAGGGTAGATAATAAATGTCTGCGGCAGGGTGCTTTTCTCATTGCTGAATCAGCACACAGTGTCAGAGGGTTAAAAAAGTGCAGCTAATTTCACACTGAGTGGTTCCTCTTTAAAGACTTTCCCAGTCATGCTGCTGTTTTTCAAAAAGGTATTGATATTTACAACAAGCACTGTCAGGACTAAAATGCTAATTGTAGCACAGTGAAAAGGACAGAAACCCTTGGAGGATATAAATCCATACGTGTTGGCTGTTTTCAAAACTGCCTCCTACAAACTACTACTCCTTCCTATGCAGTATCTAGTACAGACTGCATACTGGATTTGGTGGAAGTATGTAGTATGACTATCAAATGGCTGATGATTTGTAGTCTGCTACACCTGGTTGAGCTGATTCTTCTTCTTATTGTTTTCTGGCAGGTGGCAACAATCATATGAGGTTAATTATTGCCACCTACTGGGCTAAAGTTTGATCGGGGCAATTATCTGTACAATACAAAAACTACATCGAACACACAAATAATCCATTTTCCATTAATTACACAAAGAAAGCTATGTGCTTTCCCTCCCAAATCAAATAATTTCGGCGATTCTGTTTTTGGACATGAAAACAAAATTATTGGTACTTTAGCTAAGAGCTACCGCCACTAAATATTCATTAACGGACCAAAACAAGTCAAACAAGTGGTTTGGTTTTTTGTGATTTTCACCACTGGACACACATTAGAAATATGTAGCATCCATGTTAGACTTGAAAAATGTTACTTTACCAATTTTGATTTGCTTTATTGTTACATAAATGTACCAGAATCGATGCTAATGCTAATATTGCTACGACTAGCTATCTGCCAATTTGTCCCCTGACCCATTGGCATTCATTGTGGGTAACAGTTCTTGTCTGATGCACACTGCTATTTTTCCAGAAGTAATATGACACCTGGGTATTTCTGGCATAATTTTGGCAAAATCAGTTCATACTGGTAGTAGTATGTGATTTGTATTGATATGTGAGTTTTTCTTTTTTTCCTTTGGTAAGGAATCTCATTATTCCAATGTTTGTTTACTTGCGACAATGCTAGTAGTCTCCTTCAAATAAAAACAGAAAAATCATCATTATCTCATTAAAATCCATGCTAGGATAACAAGAAAGAAGTTTAAATCTTGGACAAAAAAACTGAAGTGTCCACAAGAGGCTGAAAACAAAAGCCAATGGACACTCATTGGAGGCAAAACAATAGGTACCTGTTAAACAACAGAGTTAAACGAGTTTAGAGCCTGGTTTGACTAATGTTTTAGTCTTATTTATTAATAGTTAAAACCATAGAGAAAACCTCTTTTGTAACTGACCTTTACTGTGAATACTCATAGCTAAGTGGTTTGCCAACAGTTGCTATTGTCTTTGACAGCAGCATCTGTGAGTGCCACCAGAAAATGTTGGCCCCATGAAGAAATATCAATGTGGCCCCATGAGGAGATATCAATGTGGGCCCAATCAACACAGTTGCTTTAACAACACCTCTGATATGAGAAAATAAAATATTAGTTCAAATAACCCAAATTGTGTGTAAAAAGACCACTAGATGGGGGCACCAGTATCCTAGGAGTTATACCCATAGGGTCCTTGTACAGAGGTTGTTGTTCTCAATGTGGGTGGCACTGGTTCAGGTCCAGCCTGTGGCCCTTTTTCCAAAATTCATTACTCACTCTTTCTCTGGTTTTGGACTTAGTCTACTTTCTCTCTTTGTCTGGTAAAGGCCTAAAAAGCCCATAAGTATATCTTAAAAAAGTTAATGCACTCTGATAAACTCATCTTAGCCAAACACTCTCATGTCACTTTTGACATGTAAGCAAATTATTACAGCTTTTTTTTTCTAATGAAAAATCACAAAATTGTTCAAACATGAAAAAACACATGAATTAACCTTTAATTTGAGCAAAGTAAGGATTTGAAGACGTTTTGATACACCTCTCTTGCTGCTTATACAGGCTTGTGATTTATGAGAAAAAAATATAAACTCTTCCTATTTTTGAGACCCCTGCCAATGATGGGCATTGAGAAATGTCCAGACTAAATTGTCCCCCCTTTTACGACACCCCTGCCCAAGTCTAAGACTCCCTGTCGTTCTCGTTATCCTCTTCCCTCCACCCAGTTTCTAACTCTATTCTCTCTCCTATCTGGCATACAAAAGCCCCAAAATACATTTTGGAGATCACATATTATGTAAAAATTAATTTTCCTTTTTTTTTTCATCCTTTCTTTCTTTCTTTCTTTTTTTTTTTTTTTTTACCGAAATGTGTCCATGGCCTGTCTACAGACCCCACAACATGAGGAAAAAGTCCCGTCTGCCCTGAGGAGTGATGCAAAGTGTTACACCTGCTCAGTAAGCCGGCACTGGAGCAGCCCGGTTGCTGGATTCAACTCCTCGCTCTCCCTCCACGCTTTGAGGTTTTGGACAGGACTCAGTGTAGCGCACCCTCCACAGGGGCATGCAAACTGGGTGGAAGAGTGAGGGGAGAGGGCGTGGTTTGACCCCTACAGTCCATCGGCAGTAAGGTTGATCAGGAGCCTGGGGTCAAGTGCATGATCTGAGTCCCTGAGCCATGATTTTAGCTCAAGTCCTTCTACCCAGGTTTTAATAAAATAAAAGAGAATGACAGACTGTTATAATGTAATGTCCAACACCCACTGCTATCTCTGAATGGTCTGTTTCTATGGCAACCAGACAGGAAACTGATACAACCTTGTCAGTCTCCCCTTTTAAGGAAAGAAAAGCTTGTGGGATACAGCAACACACCTCAAAACGCTCTGATAGAGACAATGCAGCAACATTTTAGGAGGCACTTCCAGTTTTGAGATTTGAATTAAACAACAACGCAGTACTCATGATAAAAACCCAGAAGAGATCCTTCTAAAATGGTTATCATTAAAGTAACTGTGAACAGTGTGGCTACCTGTGAGGATGTTGTCTGCGTCAAGCTCCATGTTTGCTCGGTTCTTCTGTGCGATGTGCCCCATGATCCATTTGGAGCGGCAGTACTGCTGAGTGGCCAGCAGCCAACGCAGTGACTCAGGGAAGATCCTGAGGAGAAGATGAGGGATGTCCTCATTAATGAGACAATAAAAATGAATCGAGACTCTCTCTCTCTCTCTCAGTGAGAATTTTTCACACATGCTGCAAAGAGAAACCTTGTGTTAAATTATGACTGAATGGGAAATATGCCTTTTTTAAGCTCTCAGTCTTTAAATAGCAGAACCGTATGTTACCACATAAGAAGGGACAAAAATTAACACCTATATTGCACTTTCACTTTAACACGTCATCTTACGTTGGAAGTTGTGACTTGTATTCCTCTTCCTGAGCAGTTCGCCTCACAAGAATATGTGTACCTTTTTCCAAAAAGTGGCACATATGTGTGTGTGTGTATATATATATGTGTGTGTGTGTGTGTGTGTGTGTGTGTGTGTATATATATGTATATATATATAATATATGTATTATATATAAGTATTATATATAATATATATATACATATATACACACACATACATATACATATATATGTGTGTGTGTATATATATATTTATATATAGAGATACACATATATGATATATATAATATATATATAATATATAAATATATAATACATATATTATATAATACATATATTATATAATACATATTATATATATATATATATATATATATATATATATATACAGTTATGTTCATAATAATAGCAGTGTATTTAAAAAGGTGAGTAAACCTCAAAATATATATATATATAAATTTATTTATATATATATATATATATATATATATATATATATATATATATATATATATATATATATATATATATATTATATATATATATATATATAGATAGATAGATAGATAGATATTTCTTATATATATATATCGAAAATCAACTCATAACATTGCTTTTGAATTGTGGTTCAACAGATGCATTTTACAAAAAACAAACTAATGGAACTGGCCTGGACAAAAATGATGGTACCCTTAACTTCACATTTTGTTGCTGCACAACCTTTTGAGGTAATCACTGCAACCAGGCGATTTCTTTAACTCTCAATGAGACTTCTGCACCTGTCGACAGGTATTTTGGCCCAGTCCTCGTGAGCAAACTGCTCCAGGTGTCTCAGGTTTGAAGGGTGTCTTCTCCAGACTGCATGTTTCAGCTCCTTCCACAAATGTTCCTTACTCCTTCCATGTTTCACAGTAGGTACAGTGTTCTTTTCTTTGTAAGCTTCATTTTTGCGTCTGTGAACATAGAGGTGATGTGACTTGCCAAAAAGCTCCAGTTTTGTCTCATCTGTCCAAAGGACATTCTCCCAGAAGCTTTGTGGCTTGTCAATATGCATTTTGGCAAATTCCAGTCTCGCTTTCTTATGATTTGCGTTCAACAGTGGTGTCCTCCATTAAGTCCACTTTGGCTCAAACAGCGATGGATGGTGCGATCTGATACTGATGTACCTCGACCTTGGATTTCACCTCTAATCTCTTTGGAATTTGTTCTGGGCTCTTTGGTTACCATTCGTATTATCTGTATCTTCAATTTGTCATCAATTTACCTCTTGCGGCCACATCCAGGGAGGTTGGCTACAGTCCTGGGAACCTTAAACCTTTGAATAATATATGCAACTGTAGTCACAGGAACATCAAGCTGCTTGGAGATGGTCTTATAGCCTTTACCTTTAACATGTTTGTCTATAAATTTTCTTTGTGATCTCCTGAGACAACTCTCTCCTTAGCTTTCTGTGGTCCATGTTCAGTGTGGTACACACCACGATACCAAACAGCACAGTTGCTACTTTTCAGCCTTTAAATAGGCAGACTGACTGATTACAAGGTTGAAGACACCTGTGATGCTAATTACAGGACACACCTGAGTTTAACATGTCTCTATGGTCAAATCATTTTCAATCTGTTCTTGGGGTACCATCATTTTTGTCCAGGCCAGTTTCATTAGTTTGTTTTTTAAAATGATTCTGTTGAATCACAATTCAAAAGCAATGTCTGATTTTCATTAGTTAATTTTCATTAAATTTTCATTTATTATTACTTTTGTCAGTTTCAGTGACTGATTTTTTCATTTTTACAGCTTCTCAATGGAAACCACATGTTTTAAAGGAACACTACAATAGAAAGCCAGCATGGTCAACACATTGATTTAATACACAGTATACTTTTAGTGTTTCCTTTGTTGGCTTTGTACACATTAGTGATGCTGGGGAGAGCCGCGTATCTGGAAGATAAATGGAGGTGAAATCATGAGCATTTATAGCCTGAGCTTTACAAGGAACTGCAGTCACAGCAGAGGTCACTGTGAGTGTGTTAATGAAAATACATTAAATTCAGCTGGAAATTCCTGGCAGAAAATTTTCCTTGGAGTCCAGAGTTTCTCCGCCTATTTGTTAAAACCAAGAAAATCTGCAAAAGCCCCTTTGGTTTAACAAGGTTTTATTTACGCTACATCAACATTAGTTTTTTAGAATCTCACACGTGTTGTTTTGTGGCCCAGATGGCTCCACATATTTCACCGTCTCGAGAGTATCATGTAAAACTTCAAGTGAGAATCACCTTTGAAACTGGGCCAAGATAAGGACAGCTGAAGACATGTGGGTGTCAGAGTGCAGCAGAAGCTCTGGTCTCTTTCTTACCAGATGTAGGACAGCATCAGCAGGAGGGGGCAGATAATGACTGCCTGGAGGACCTGCCAGTCTCGACAGAGGTACGCCACCCCGGGCATCAAAAGCTGACCACCCAGCACCACAAAATTGGCCACCATGGTCATGGAGAACCGCCATCCTGGCAGGCACAGCTCAATCCCTGGCAGAGAGAACAAAGAGAAGAGACAAAGAAGGAGAGAAAGTCTGTTATTAGGATTTTTTTTGCAGTACACAAAGACACAATCAAACCAAGTTTGAAAACAAGACAGATCAATCGGTTCGGATTTATGTAAAATTATGTAAATATAACAAAAACAGTGCAAACTACACTGAAGTAGAATTCATTCATGTTCTTTTTGATGGAACTGAAATGAAAGCTGAAGTGATGTTAGCCTGTTTTTATCATTTATAAGGAGTATAGCTGTAAAGTATCTGCTCATATCATGTATGATATGTTGTGTTGTAACCATAGTTAGTGTTCTTAAATGCATGTCCTTGAGAAAGTCTGTTACCTTGAGTTTGAAAAATAAAAAAATATAATGCCTCCACACTGGAAACACTTCAGGACAGAGGCATTTCTTTTACGAGATGTCAAGTAGTTGAACTTTCACTCTATACGTCTGCCAGCCTATCTGATACTTATGCACGTGAAAACTCAAAAATGCGATGGAGGATTTCCTATTAAAATGCACAAATGTTTACTCTGACTCAGTGAGAGACACATTACAATTTCAAAGTCAAAGGGCAAGGTTATAGGTTTTCATGTTTACTCTTCTAGTAAATGCGACCTTTCAAAAAATCTCTTAGGGGTTTTCTTTAAACAGTGCAAGAGATATTTTCAGCAATATATCAAGTCTTCGGTCTTAAAGTTGCACCCACATCAGTAACATTAAGCTGTAACCAAGAATGTGCTGCTTCACCCTCTCATTACTTGTGTATGGCAGTCATGAATAGCAGATGCAACCTGATCTATGAATATTTATACAAACACAACATGGGAAATGAACCTTAGCTGACTTCCCTCAGTGCTAATAAAAACCAGAGTTTATAAATCAACCACGAAAACACAACAACAATTGTTACACATGAAGCAGACAGGCTAGAACATAGATCCTTTAAGGAGGAAATGTTGACAGATGCAAGACCGACAAGATTTTTAGTTTGTTTTATCATATCAACTACTGTATTAAAACCGTAGTGTTGAGCACAATGAGAAATCTTGTATTAAATTACACGTGTTAAGCTAATAATTGAATCTAGGGTAGATCGTCTGAACTAACCTGACACACTGTCATCTATCTGAGAAAATGACCATCGGAAAATACTTGGGAATAGACAAAACCTTTCAAAAGTACATCTGGCAGGTGACTGGATGATTGCTCCATCAGTCACATTCATTACAAGCCAAACAGATAATGTAATTACATTATCTGAGCCACTTTCAAAAAAAAAACTCTCTGCAAAACATATTGGAAGTGGAGCAAAAATATCCTTTCTATAGAGAAGTTTGTAGTGTAATTATCTGTTATTCATTTAATAAAGAAATGTGGTTTGAATCTGATAAAACTGTTACTGAAGCTGTTAGCATCTATGCTAATCTCAGTACAGCGGTTGCTTCCTGCTGTTGTCTCCCAAGTAGCTTCCACCTCTTCCTGCTTTAAAGGACACTAATTGGGCTGTGAGGCTCTGGGACACTCACCATTGTTGTAGATTGGAGCTTTGCAAGATGAATCTGCCTGATTGCAGACATTAAATTAGGCTGATCCATCTGCACAGCAAGGTTACATCTGAACAGTGATCATGAAAAATCAATCAGTATACATTTTTACATGCTCCATCATGTGAGTGACTTGATTTTAAAGGAAACAATTCCCTTGATTTAAGGGATATAATTGTACTTCATAAGCAACCCCTATTGTGCATTATAATTTTAAATGGCTGTTGTATAAATACCTGGAAAATGTCAAAAATGAGAGTTAATATGATAGTTTGGTTGAAAATTTAAAAATGTAAAAAATACTGCATTATATAGTCACAAAAAATGGACAAAAAGAAAGTTAATTTCCCAATATCCTTCAGCCTAATGCATTTTCTACTATTTCTGGACAAAAGACCAAACTTAAAGACTGCCCTTGTTCTCCGAGACGGATAGAAAAGTCCATCATCTTAAAATTGTTAAACACTTCACAATTCTTGGTTAACTCATCAATACATCCTTGTATCAAAAAGAATAATAGTTCACTGTTAAAGCTACAGTGCTCTGCAGCGTTTGTGACATGAAATAAAGGCAATAAATCAGCGTGTACAGTTGTTGTTCAGAGACAGTGGACAGAGCGGGACAGTGGGCTGCTGTGAGAGTGAACTAACCAGAAAGAGGTTCCTTGTACTCAATTCTCCTCTATCAGAATGGCACTGATTCATTCAGCCAGTCATTAGCATGCACACCACACTGGCAGCCAGCAACCACAGACAGTACAACCCTTTAGTTACTGCAGAGCAGAGCATGGCTTCACATCAAACCATACAAAGTGCACGGTAATGTAACGCCACTTTTCTCAAACTGCACTGATCTTTTGTCCTGATTCATTCATTCCGTTTTGTTGTACATCACTGTTTTTCCCTCTAATGGGGCTTTTCTGCTGGTCAGGAATGTGAACAGTCTCCAGATGGGCCTTTCAAGGTGACAAGGCCAGCATAATACAGTGGGTGTCGGCGGCCCCGCTTCATTCCAGTGGAAAAGACCGGAATTTCAATTAGGACTTGCCCCCTTCTGAGGACATGAATAATGCTCTCTGTTCACAGACACTATCGCAGCTGGAATGACAAAGCCAATGAGCTGAGCGCAGGGCGATGGGTGCAAGACCTGCTGAGTTTGAACCAACTAACCTCGGGACCCCTTCTCTGAGCGCCGCTGGGAGATAAGTAATGGTTCACTGCTTATGGACCGCATGGGATTTGAATTCTTTGGTTATGCATAAGGCGTCATGTGCACTGAACAGGCCATCACATTGTGACGGGAAAAGTACATCCTGTGGCGGGCTATAGAAAGTAGTCACACGCTCGAGGAGATCCTCGCACATTACTGCAAAAGCAATATGACTCAGAACATCATACTGTGAAAATATCCAACGTGCTCTAAAGATGGAGCTGCAGACTGAAGACCAAAGTTTTCGAAAATAAAAGGAGGCCCTGAGCTCCTTACTCCGGCTGACCTTAATCCTCCACAAACCCATTAGATCAGCATTCCCACAATGCTCTGCTGCATCCTCTGTTCTACTGACATAAATAATCTGATGTCACCGACAAGAAGCTCGCCAAAGACACCAAAAAGGTCTCTGGGGTGACAAAACAAGCAGGATATGCACCTTATTACAAAACCAGACCCTTTACGACTCACACTGTACAAAATAAAGGTGGATATGACATCATCAGCGATCAAGCTATTAGCTAATTAATAATAGTGATAATCCTTAAAGAGGCTTTGGTTGTTTTGCTGACTTTGGCAAAACAAGAATATGAATCACACGCTCTGATACTCGCTGCAGCAGCTCCCGGCCCTCTGTCAAGAACACAGCTCATTCAAGGAGGCCCATTGTTTTACAAGTGAAAGAGTTTGGTTGACCACTGAAGGCACTCAGTGCAGCCACTCCCTGTACCCACAGGCTAATGTCATGACCTTTCCCTGGTCACATGAGCTCCGTATGGCTCCATGCCATGATTTCACAGACTAATCCAGGCCACTCAATCCGGTAAGGACTCAGTGGCCTTACTTTGTGCTGAAAGATCGCAAAGCTTTTGTTTGCTATGATGAATGTCTATTGCATCCTCTGTAGCATCCACAGTGGCAGCACAGTTCAAGTGTGGAGAGTAACAGGTGGAGAAAGTGTAGCTGTACTGCAGTGTCATCCCTCAGATGTTTCTTCCTCTCCTCTCCTCTCACCTCTTTTTTTTTTTTTTACCTCCACTGCTATAAATTCCAACACCTCAGTGTCAATGACCTCTAAATCACTGTCTACATCTCTGAAATGTTCACTAATTAAAACAGGTCTGCTGTTGTGCTCATTAGCGGATGTTTGGCTTCTGGTGGAGAAACACTTGGCTGGATATACAAACCCAAATTCCAATGAAGTTGGGACATTGTGTAAAATGTAATAAAACAGAATACAATGATTTGTTAATTCTTATCGACCTATTTTCAGTTGAATACACTTCAAGATATTTAGTGTTCAAACTGATAAACTTTGGTTTTCTGCAAGTATTCTCTCATTTTGAATTGGATGCCTGAAACACCTTTAAACTAGAAAAGCACTCAGAGAGCGCAGACCTCCGCCAAGCAGCTTTGGTCCACTTTGGCGAAAATGGTCCTATCTGGCAATGTTAAAGAATCCTTTAAAAAATTCCTGGATCCAGACAGTGATCCGGATCACCCCCAAAATTTAATCAGTTCTTCCATATCCCATTTACGACAATTCCTGAAAATTTCATCCAAATCCGTTCAGAACTTTTCAAGTTATTTTGAACACAAACAAACAGACAAACAGACAGATAGATAAACGCCGGCAAAAACATAACCTCCTTGGCGGAGGTAAAAAGCTAGGACAAAGGCAACAAAAGACTGCGAAAGGTGAAGAATGTGTAAAGAAACACCTGTTTCAGGTGAACAGTTTTATTGGAAATGAGTCAGTGTCATGATTTGGTAAAAAAACGGAGCATCCTCAAAAGACTTAGTCATTCAAAAGTAAGGTTGGAATGAGGATCACCATTTTGTGCTGCATGAGCAAAAAGTCCAACAGTTTAAGAGCAACGTTTCTCAACATACAACAACATAGAATTTAGCGATTTCATCATCTACAGTCCATAATATCATTAAAATATTCTGAGAATCCAGAGAAATCTCTGAATGTAAGCAGCAAGGCCAAAAACTAACCTCAATGCCCGTGACCTTCAATCCCTCAGGAGGCATTGCCTTAAAAATAGCACTCTGCAAAGTTTATTACCACCAGGGATCAGGAACACTTTGGAAAACCATTGTAAACATCATCATCATCATTTACAGTCCATACTATCATAAAAAAAGATTCAGAGAATGTATCAAATGTATCTCTGTACATAAGCAATCCTTAGGCATAGCAAAGTTTACTAAACGGTCAATACTTAAAGCAGATTTTATGTATATATATTATTAGTATCCACACTGTCAGAGGGGAAAATCAGTTCCAAAAACACAATATTCTAAATTCTAAAATGCACAATTACTTGATTTAAATGAACAAATTGGGCCTGTATTTTTAAACTCAAGTGTAAACAGTAACACCTGATTTAGTCCGGTAAACATATTATTCAAGCCTGTCAGATTGTTTTGATGCAATAAACATACTACTTATTCATTATTCTATTTTTTTGTACTCACAATCCTGTATTTCAAAACCTGCGTATGTGTTTTTTAATTAACATTTTACACAAGCTATATTCCAATCATATCTCCAATTTCTTGCTATAAACACTTAATATTACAAATCAACAATCTATATTTATCTGTTTTTCACATTTCAGGAACAGAACTTTCATGTGTTCTTCAAGTGTATCATACACTTATAGCTGGATATGACCTGTGAGCCTTTCCTGAGCGGAAAGGAAGGTCCTACTTGGCCCCTGGACCACAGGTTGAACACCGCTGCACAAACTAATCTATTTGCAATGATTTGTTTTACCTGCTTCACGGCCCATTTTCACTCTGCTCTGACCTTGCGATTGACCTTCTGATTGACATGGGAACCATGAAATCATAATAACCTCTCAAATTCCCTTAATTTCTGTAAACCTGGGATACAACATCATTGTGAAACTTTTTTAAAATTCCATCCCAAATAGCCATCATTCACGAAAAATGGCGTATGCAGGACAGCTCTGCAGAACACAGTAGTTCATTACTAAAGCACTGCGCCTTCAAAGCTATAGTAACATGGAAAACTCTTGGTGTGGACGATCCAGGCACGTGGAAAGCTGCCGATGAGTTTTTGGAGTGCTTCCTCTGAGTGAAAGCCCAGAGCAGCATTGTCAGCAAACAGCACTCCCCTGATAAGAACCCACTGAACCTTGGTCTTTGCCTGCCGTTACTGCAGACCAAGGGGATTTTTTTTCAAGTGAGGACCAATTGCACCCTCGCTTGAACATACTGATCACATAGGAGAATAAATCAAAGTGTGGGGGGTTGGACAACCCTGTTAATAGGGAACGTCTGTGGGAGTGGGTCACAGTGCTCTCCAGGTATCCTTCACATTTTTATAGAACATAATAGCTTTAAGATAATGGCATGAAAAGAGGAAGATGGAAGGATTTCTGTGTAAAAAGCCAAAGGTCTTTTTTGGGTCATGGCATATAAGCGAAGAACCCTCCTCAGTGTTAAATTTTACAGGAACCTGTGAACAAAAGCTCCTGCTATTATAGCTATTAACTTTACAAGAAAGCTGAAAGGGGAAATTCTTTCTCTTGGCCTTGTTGATATACAAACTGATAGTGTTGGCAAACAAATATCCTGTGGTATCTCTTCCTTTTCCAAGCCTTCAAAAGGAGCTATTGACTAAGAATAAGGTCATACTCATTGATTAGTTCTTTATCTGGAGCTGCAAAGAATGCCAACTAGCTTCAACAAGCCATAGGGACTTCCTCTTGATGCATGTGCTGACACAATTGGGAGAGTCTTTTACACAGATATTTTTTGTGTGAGTGGGTTTATGTGCCAAAACTAACCCACGACTTCTTCTCCATCTTCCCACACACTGAAAGATCAGCATTAAAATAAATGAAATTGAAACAAACCGACTGCTAAAAAAATAATCTGACATAGTTCTAAAGTTTCCCACCTACAAAAGAACTAAAACAGCCTCTATTTCTTTTTTTACACTCTTGAAAGGAAAACGTGCAAAGGTAGGTCTTTCTGATTTGAGCAATCACTGGGCTTCACTCAAGAATCTGAGGGGTGAGATAGCCTGAAGTTATGTCAGGAAGTGACTCCGACAAAGCACAAGAGTTCAGAAATGATTTTCAGTCCAAGTAGACCAAGTTGAACACAACTATTGAGTCATCCAGTCTGCTTTAAAAGCTGGAACAAAAAATGTCTGCTAAAGGGGAACCACAGCAGAAACATGTGGTCCAAAGTATATGAGGAGGAAGTCTGTAGAGCAACCAGATTTGCAAACTTGGCACTAAAATGAACTTTAGCCCTTATTAGAGGGAAAAAAAACTGAGTCTGCACCTTAACCCATTTATCAGGAGACCGTTAGAGCACATAGAGGGGAAGGATGAGGACGGGTCAGCCTGTGTATCATGGAAAATACTGTCTGTGGCTAAAAGGCCTTTGCTCTCTACACACAGTCCATTGTCCAAGTCCTGCTATTCCTCTCTGTTGTTTCTTGTCCCATTTGGCTATTTTAGTTGGTTTCACGCCTTGTGGTTCTCATAGACATTTTCTATCTTGTTGGTCCCTTTGTGGTTGTACAGCTCTTTGATCAACATATGTTGCTTTTAAATGTGCTATATAAATACATTTTGAACTGAATTGACTTGAATAGAGTAGAATTAGTCCACAAAAATGAGGAAGGAAACCCCCTAAAATACATGTCTGTAATGCTAGACTTTACTACTTTACTGTATATAGACACATGAATATGCAGCTGAGTGAAAAAAATGAGAAAATACTACTCTGTGGCTAAAAAAACTTTGCTCTCTACACACAGTCCATTGTCCAAGTCCTGCTCTACCTTGCTGTGCTCTTCCTTAACCCTTCCGGACTATTTTTATAGTAAGTGTGGTGAAAAGTTGTCTTAGCCTGGCCCATTAAAAAAACAATTTGAAACTAGAAAGTGCTCAGAGAGCGCAAACCTCTGCCAAGGTAGCCCACATACTGCTGTTATAATTATAAGCGGTAGTTCCATGATAAAGTTACCATCATAATAGGATTCCTTGACCCTGAAAACCCACACCTAGCACTCAGAATCATGTTAGATTAGATTCGATAATAATTTATTAATCCCTGTGGAAAACCTTCCTCAAGGAAATTCAGATTCAGTAGCAGTTCAGTATTACAGATTTAAAAAGTACTTAAAAAAGATAAACGTATCTAAACAAAAATATAAATAAATATGAATAAACTAAAATATATGGCTGCTTGCTGCTCCTTTCTGTCCTCTGTCTTCCTGTTACTCCCCCCCCCCCCCCCCCCCCGCCAGTGAGGAGTTGTACAGTCTGATGGCCTGAGGGACAAAGGACTTTCTCAGTCTGTTGGTCCTACACTTGGAAAGGAGCAGTCTTGGGCTGAACAGGCTCCTTTGGTTGCTATTGACAGTGTGCAGAGGGGGACTGGCATCGTCCGAAATGTCCAGCAGTTTGTCAAATGTCCTCTTCTGTCACCGTCACCAGAAAGATGATGTTGATATTATTATTAGTTAGACAGTTATTGAGCAAAAACGATCATTTGCTAATGGCGATTATCTGGATTACCACCAAAATCTAATTCTTTTTAAGTTGGGCCATTACCAACATCTCCTGAAAATTTCAGCAAAATCTTGCTAACAAACCAACAAACAAACAAACAAACAGACTCAGCTGGCTTGGGGGATCCTCTGCCCACACACACAACAAAATATCAAATCCTGAATATATACTCCTCTAAAGGTCTGCTAATGTTATTTCGGTTGATCATTTCCCCCCTTTAACAATACCAGTTCGTATTTTATTTTATATTGCTGGCAAGCCCGATTAGTCACCTTTACAGCAGGGTACAACTTGTAAAGATCATTCATTCATGGAATGAGTATCAGAGCTAAATGTGTGGTTAGCGCCCCCAGAAATGTGCCAAAATCCCCTGAAACTGGAAGCTGCTCCTTCGGTACGCAGGGTGGCAGCATTATTTGGTATCAGCCCTGGTACCATTTCCAAACTTGAGACCAAGTTCTGTGAAACTGGTGAAGTCAAAGACAGACTGCGGAGGAGGTCTCCCAGGAAGACAACACCTCAAGAAGATCCAATCCTCACCCCTGCTTCACTGAGGAACTGTAGGCTTTCCTCCAGGGGAAGAGGGGATTTGGGCACATTTTTGAGGGGTTGATCGTTACAAGCTGTACCTCGCTGGAAAGGTGATTAATCAGTCTTTCCATCTATATAAAATATATATTATCAATTAGTATTTTAAAGGAGAGAAATAATCAACTGAAATGTTTTTAAACTTGTTTGAGGGGTATTGATTAGAAATCAGTGCAGCCATGACTTTCTTAAGGAGTAGATTAAATCACTTTTAACACACTACACATCACTGACGAGGTCATCTCTAGAACAATAAAAAAAATCTCAACTTTGTCAAGATTTACTTTGAGGGGGACTCCACCTAAATCTGCCCAACTATCTAGTAGTGAGTACCCCACTAAAATAAGCACCTCAAACCAACAAACCATCCTAAATTAGACATAGACATATGGTTTCATATGAAAAGCTCCTGTTGTTAGAGTCCAGACTGGCAGGCATAACTCAGGTCAGGCCAGATGAGCCATATCCATCAATGGCAAACATACAAACAGTTTGAGAGGCAGCCTAACAAAGCGAGCTGTCTGTCTGACTGTACCGGCAGGAGAGAGTCTGACAATGACACAAAGAAAAACATTTACACAAAAAGAAGCTCGCAGAGCCTCAATCTTTCTGCACTCCCTCTTGTGAGAGATTAATGTGAACAGTATCAGGAGGGTGATGCAAAGAGAGAGAGAGTTTGTTACAGGCAGCATTGAGACAGTGACGAGGACATACCTGGTGTGGTCTGGCTTTGGTAAACCTAAGAATGTTCTATAGAAGGATGATCTGATACCATCCTGCCTGAATAGAAGAGAATTAGTCAACTAACATGAGTAAGGAAAACCCCCCAGAAATGTATTTGCACTTCTGTATTTTACTGTTTCACTGTGACTACACAGATGAGAAGAAGAAAAGGAGTTTTCTCACGTAACTTGCCCAAAAATGTGATTACTGAATAAAAGAGAAAATGCTTAAAAATGATCTTACCTTGCACTATTTAAGGACTTCTGTAAATAAAAATGTGATTAAATGTATAACATTGAATACTGCAGACATGTTGTTACACAGTCAAGTCAAATTCACCATAGCCACGACCTTTCTCAATATGAACTTTATAAATACACTGTATACTTCTTATTCTGTGCACAAGTAACTCTTCACTACTATACTACAAAATACAAAAATCTACCCCTAATCATCCTCCTGATTAAGAACCTCACATGAATTTTGTGAATTTATTCTGTGTATTTTGTATCAATGTGTACTTATCAGTAAAAAGTCAAATTTCTTACTCCAAAACCCAAGAAATCCTCATTAGTTCCAAACCTTACTTTAAACCAGAGAGGGAAAAATTATGATCACAGCCCAGCATAAAAGTGTGCTTTGGTCTCATTGGCTCACTTCTTTATTCCTAAAAACTGAGGGGGTGGTTGGTGAGTTAGTGAGTCATCTGTTGTAAATATATTCAGGCTTAGAGTTATTACTAGGCATAATAAGTGGTGTGGCTGATGTGACTGAAAGGCACTTTATAAAATGCTTAAGTATCCATTGTTTGTACTCAGATATCAAGAAATAATCATTATTGCTCCTGCAATAATGCATGTTTTAATGTGAACTGGAAATGAGTTGAGGGTGGTCTAAGATACCTTCATCTGTACTGGATTAGTCGTGTCAACTCACAGGAAATAATAAAATGCATTTAACACCCCTGTTTGAGGTTTATCAGAATGGCCTTTGCTCCTGGAGATGGTAATTCCAGGTATTTTTAGAGATCAGATCATTTGGCTCAGCTAAACTTTCTGCTTTTAAAAATTCTCTTTGTGTGGTACCAATTCAGCTTTGTTATGTCTGTTAATCAACAATAAACACGGCAATAAAGGAAAATGTCTCTCAAACAGACGCCAACTCCCATTTTCTAGGTTAAAGTGCACTCTTAAAAGTGGCTCATTCACAAACAGCACATTGAAATCACCACATTTCTACTTGCTGATACTTTTGTGTCGGATTAAGGTTATTTCCAACCAGATGTTGGAAATGTTTATTTGCTAAATCATATATCACTGTTAGATAGCTACTTATAAAGAGTGCTACTAGTCTCTAAGCTTAAAGGTTCCATGTCCTGGTGTGTGTGCAAAGGTTGGGGTAATAAATACCAAAAATGTAGAAAATTGCCCTATATTGCAATGTTAACAAATCCTTCATAAAATTTCTGGATCCACATCCAGATTGGGATCACCCCCAAAATGTAATCACTTCTCCACTTCTGCCATGAACAACTTTGGCTGAAAATATCAGAATCCATCAAGAACTTGTTGAGTTGTTAGCAAAAATGCAGAAAACTGCTCTATCTCACAATGTTAAGTTCACTTCTTTGTGCCATGACCAGCATTTCCTGAAAATTTAACCCAATCTGTTCATTAGCTTTTAAATGATCCTTTTCACAAACTAACAAACAAAAACTAAGAAACGCTGGCAAAAACACAACCTCCTTGGCCAAGGCAATAAACACAAGAGAGGACCGGCTGCAAAAAAAAAAGGAGTACGCAGATCCAGTGTCTTAAAAAGTTAGCATTAACACTAATATCAGTCCATGAGTATATCACACAAATTCATAAATCCTCCTTTTCATCCATTCACCATTGAAAACAGTTTCTCTCATTATCAGGTCATTTTTTCTATAACACAAAACTCTTGAAATGTCTGATCATCAGTGTTCAGTAAGAGGATCAGACTTGTACCAGTTTCTTGTTGTTCAGTCTATGATTCATGTTCAGAGCTCGTGTGTCTCAGCCTACGTGCCTTTGAGCTTGTTAGCTCACTGAACGGCTGAATCAAAACTTGATCTGGTTTATTCTGAAGCATCACATGAGGGGGCAATTTATCAAACTGAAAAGCACATTATTGCCGCATTAAAAGGCTTAAACATGTTTAGAGTGTGTCCTCACTGAGGTTAGATGATAACTGCCATATGCTGACTTTAAAACACTCAAATTAAATCTCAGATAAAGACTGTTTGGCAAAGAGGAGTGTAGTGTTTTTCCCTCTCTTGTTTCAAAGGATACCTCGTGTATGTTTTTCTGTTCACTACCAATACACGTCAAGATTATGTACAAAAGGAGTGACAGTCAATACTGACATTGTCTGGGTGTGACAGAAGCACCAGTGTTGACACAAATGCTGGACAACTTTTTTTCCCCAGTCATGATACCTGCTAGATTCAGGTTGTAATGGTCGAAGTCTAGACGTCATACATTAAACAATCATTCTTTGTGACGCCTGTGCTGTCTGTTTCACTGCTGGTGTCTTAAATCTCTTTTATGCAGACATGACAAGTTTCAAAGAGCAGGACTGCAACCTTTGGCAAACTTCATCGAAACTTATTATGATAACAATGTGATATACATGGAGAACATTTAAGCAGGACTTGGTGCTAAAATCCAGGAAGTCAGTATTAATGATATAAGATCGGTATTGGCTGATAGTACGTATAGGTATTGATAAGGGAACTGATAAGATTTTATCTATACCAATGCCATTACTGATTTTTCCTATTGACCCAATTCTTTACTGATTTCCTTATTGATTCCAGTAATTTTTTGTTAGGAGAAAAAGTCAGCCTTCCATCAGCTGTAGAAAGAATCAGACGAAGCCATGTGACATCAGCTGTTGAAAGCAGCCATTCTGTAAACGCCGTCTCAACTCAACTTTAGATCAACCTACTGACAGACTGAACGGCTGAGCCGAGGTGGGACTTGCAGCAATCTGACTAGTACTGATACCACACAGGATTGTATTACTCTCATGTCCCTTACTTTCCAAAACCAGAAGTTATTGTCACATTGTCTCTGGTGTTATTGTCAAAAATGTCTAGCACTGTTAACAAATCATTGAAAAAAATTCCAGGATCCACATCTAGATTTGGATCACCTCCAAAATGTAATTACTTCTTCCTTGTGCTATGACCAACATTCCCTAAAACTGTAATTTAAGTCCCACTCGGAACTTATTGAGTCATCAGTGAAAATGTGGAAAACTGCCCTATCTTACTATATTAACAAATTCTTTCAGAATTCCTTTATCTGCTTCTGTGGTTGGATCACCACCAAAATCTTTTCTTTTTCTTGTGTCATGACAAACATTTCCTGAAAATTTTAACAAATTCAGTTCATAACTTTTTGAGTTATCTTACTCAAAAACAAACATATAAAAGTCACCAGATTACGATCCTCTTTGCCGGAGGTAAAAATCCATCCCCATACAGTGAGAGAGGTTAGATATACAACATGTTTTGATCAAAGCTTGTTGTTAAAGTAGGCTGTAAAGACGTCTGTTTAGGCTCTAAAAACAGCACAACTCTCCCACAATCATGTACACCCAGGTTACCTGCAGCCAGTCTCAAACAGAAACTTGAGGAAGAGCACTTTTTTGTCACTTGGTTTCTGCATTGGTTTCTGCAAATTGCTGGTGTTTCCACCCTTGCTTTAAAACCCACAGACACTGGATGTTATTCAGTACATTATGATCATTATGAGTAAAACTGAGCCACATCTGTGACCACTTCTATCTCCTGTCTGCCCTGATGAACATTGATGTTCTTTGGTGTAGTTTAGTCTCAACTGGTTTCAATCTCTTGGTGTTGGCAGGTAATTTTTGCTAACACCGCCACAGCTAATTTTATAGGCTGTGGAGCTCCCTGTTTGTTATCAGCTTTTTATATTGACCATTGTAGCTCTCATATAAATAGATGAAGCTTGTCTTTACTGTTACTCTTTAAATATATTTTACATGTCATCATTGTCGGACACAAAACCTCTTATTTCCAACATGGCTACTATTCAGGAAAGGAAACAGGTGCTCTACTACTTGATAAATGAATACTGTATTGCCCTTAGTACAAATTATTTTTGTACTTCTGTTTAGTCAAAAATGTATAAAACTCACTAACCAACATGGAAGATGACCGATCGAACAGTTCTATGAATTAAAAATGAAAATCATAGAAAATGAAGATACAAGGTGTGTGCCTGACTGATAATGTACATTAAGTCCAAAGGAACAGGATTTTCATGACTGAATGTCAATGTTAAAGCAATTTACACTCACTGGCCAGTTTATTACAGACACCTGTTGATGCAAACAGCTAATCAGCCAAACCCAGCGTCAAAATCTAAATTTAAGTGACTCTGAATGTGGCATAGGTATTTGTGCCAGATGTGCCTGTCTGAGTACTTTAGAGACTGCTGATCTTTTGGGATTTTCATGCACAACCATCTATAGCATTTACAGAGAATGGTTCAAACAAGAGGAAAATATCCAGAAAGTGGCAGTTCTGTGAGTAAAAACACCTTGCTGATGTCTGAGGTCAGTGGAGAATGGCAAAAGTGCCTTGAGGTGATAGAAAGGCAACAGTTATTCTTGTTACAACCAAGCATGCACAATACCTCAAATCTTGAGGTGCTGTTTATGAAAAGCAGGAAACTGAGGCTACAAATTGCAATGGTTCATCAAAATTGGACAACAGAAGATTTGAAAAATGTTGCCTGGTCTTGTGAGTCTCATTGCTGCTGAGACATGCAGATGGTAGGTTTGGAAATTGTTGTTAACAACATGAAAGCATGGATCCATTCTTACATCAAGTGTTCAGGTTTCTGGTGGTGGTGTAATAATGACTAATATCCCCACAGTGCATGAGGTTGGCATGCAGGGGCTTGTTTTTCGAAGCTAAAATAAGCTAATAGTATCCAGATTTCGAACACAATTTAAAATTCCCCCTTGGGGTGTGTGACAGTTTGTTGTCTTTCTGGACTTTTAATTAAAACACGGTATGCTTATTAATGATTAAATGCCTGTCTTACACAGATGCCTATCAATATATAGGCAGGGTGACTGAAAGAAATAAAAGCCTGGGTTGTTAATTTAAGCTTTGTGGTCAGTTAGTTATATAGCTAATAGCTGGCTGTTAACATGAAATATCTAAAAGAGGTGGAATTAAAGAACTCAACAAAATATCATGGTATCTGAAAAATGTAAAATGATGTAATATTTCTTGTCACCAAAAGCATAACTGTGACATTGTCCCTAAAAATTCTGGATCAAAATCAATGTTTTCCAGTATTGACAGCACAGAAGTTACGAGCAAATGTGTCAAAGGTTACTGAGAGCAAAGTCACACAGTCTTTATGATGCATAACTCTAGATGATGACAGAATCATGTGATGTGTCTGTGCACCTTTGGCATTGCTCTGTCTGTTCCTCGCTCTGTACGATTACTGTATCTGTCTACACGAGGCCTCTCGCTCACATACCCATGACGTGTGCAGGCCTGTCACCCCTGATCCAGACATGGAAAGTGAGCTCCACTTCAGATGAGAGCAGAAACATTTGCTGTAAAGTATTTTTACAGACATCTTAGCGCAAACACTCTCCTTCTTAACTACAGTTGGTGGCTGTTTTTAAGTTAAAGGTGTAATCTAAAACACTGAGCAGTTATGAAGGTACACATGTGGACACAGTTATGAAAGAACAGCAATCATTTATGCTGTACTAAACCTATGGCTGGGAATTTATGGAGTGCTTTTTGTAGATGGATTCATGTACTTTCAAACAAGGTGTACATAGGAGAAAATATTGTTTATACTAGTGACAATTCAGGTTGATGTTACTTTATAAACAGATGTCAGGCCTGATGCTCAGTAAAAAAATGTTTAAGTAAGAAACACCTCTATGGGTATTTCCAGATACAACACTTTTTACTCTATAGGACATCATAGATTTGTTTTTTTTATTTTCTTAACTGAACATTTTGTTGTTGGTTTCACAAATAAATCATCCATTTATTTATTTATTTATCTATTTATTAACGGTAACAGGTCTAGCTTTCTTAATAATTATCATGGAGGACCCTCAGTAGAAAAAGGTTGGTAATCACTTATCTACGCTCTGTAATAGGCTTGCTACCCTGAGAGAATCAGCAAAAACTGATGACAACAAAACAACAGAATGTCCCCATGTGGACGGCCCCTTACTCAGCTGCTGAGAAGAGGGAGAAGTCCTGATGCTGCATATGTTTGTCTTGTTTATAGAAGTGCTCTGTCATGCGAAGGAAGTGAAGGAGACACACTAAAGGCATATTAAACTCAAAAAAGCTATTGAAGCTATTTGGTGTTAGACTAATTAAAACTGTTGTTAGTTGTTTCTTTGCAATAATAACTTGTGGTTGTACTAACATCTGTTGAGACTTGTCTCAAGGCTAGTGAGGGCCACTTTTTATAACCAGGAAGTCCCATTGAGATTAAAAATCTCTTTTACAAGAGAGTCCTGGCTAAGGTAGCAGTCAATACAGTGTTACAAAATTAAAAAACAACAACAAAACATAAAACAGCACAACAACTCACATTTTAAAACAGGCTTACAAAATGTACAGTGACCTTTCATGAAAAACAGCCACACTTCTCTGTCACCACGCTCTTCATGATCCTTATAAATTTTCTCAACAAGATCAATGAGAGCTGAAACATAGGAGGCTGCAGAGGTATGATGGTAATTTACCAAGTATTGATTTGTCGATAAAAATGTACCAGTGCTGTTGTCTGCGGACTGATAAGGATGTCCAGCCTACCAGATCATAAAGAGTGCAGTGATGACTGAAGGATTTAGCGTTAGAAATGAAGTGAAGGGATGCACGACACACTGAATCAAGAGTTTGTAAAACTGATGAGGATGCATGCATGTACAAAATGCCACCATAATCGATCACAAACAGAAAAGTAGCTTCAACAAGTTTTTTCTAGCAGTAGAGTTAAAGCAGGACTTATTTCTGAAATAAAAGCCAATTTTCACTTTGAGTTTGCTAACAAGTTTGCTAACTTACATTAAATGACAACACCAATCCAAAGGTCATCATCTCAGTGGGTTTGCCATCAGAGCTAATATTCAATTTACTTTGTTGTCGTAAGTTGGGTTTTGAGTAAACCATGAACTTAGCTTTTGTAACATTTAAGACTAATTTTAAATCTATAATAGCAGTTGTGATCTAGTGTGTTTTTAGGATTATGATGTTAGAAAGTCAATTAAATGCTTTTAAAATCAGCCAAGATCTGACAGTATCACAGAAAAAGTGTATCAAGAACATTATGTATCGCCATTCAATTAAAAACATTTTTTTTAAAAAGATTTTTGGTCTTTATTTCCCAGCCCTAACAAAACCTCACCTCAACCCAATACGTGTTGTAGTTCTGTAGTTTATGTGCTTTGTCACTGTGTATGTGCTTTGTCACTGTAATGAGAGTGCTGAACCAATATTTGCATAAACAAACATTTAAAGGGAAAAAAGCAGTGTCTCCTCCAAAAAACTCATCTTATTTTAGCTCAGTTTGCTGGTTTACATGACAAAACCTGTATAAACACAAGAGTGAGCTCTGGCCCACTGCCCCAGAACACAATCTCCTTGTCCCAAGCCGATCACAAAATTCTCAAACAAACCCCAACGCAGTCGGTTAGCATGACTCAGCAAGCTGCTGCGCCATGTGTTTGTATGTGCAGGGGGTGGGAGGAGGTGAGGAAGGGGGAGGGAGGTGGTGTGTTTACTGTAAAAATGCAATAGTGAGCAGCACAATGATGCTGAGCTGAAAGTCCTGTGAGCCTTCCCTGTGCAGCCAGGTGCTGTGGTGCTAACAAGGCTAGCCCATATGCTGGGGGTGCTGGTGTAAAAATAGCTGCATCAGATGACTGTAGCTTTGTGCTTTGCTTCACAGCTGTAATACTTTGGAGAAAACATTCTGTGGGGCAAAGAAAGATATATTAGCCTGCAGGTAAAGGCTCATGCTACCATACAGACAGTGACTCTCACAGTGTAATGTATTTGAATTCAGACCTTTCTATTTCCTTTACCCCTGTAGTTGACCTTTGCTCTCTTTTGTGTCCCTAACTGGTGTTCCTTGAGGCTTTGTATTGGGACATTTTTAAACTCTCTATGCACAGCTTCTGAGACTCCCAGGCTGCCCACGGTTCTCAGACCAGAAACTTTAAAATATTTATGGCACAATATGTTTGCCAGTCAAACAATAGCATAGGTAATATACCTCAAAACAGCTAACATTATGTTCAACTTTTGTTAGTTGTAAGAAACGTTAGCTTGGTGGGTGGGGTGCAAGTACTCAGTTGTTGTTAGTAGGTGGTAAAATGATAAGGACATATCCTGTTGACTCCACCACTGGTTTCAATTCTGGACTAATAAATTTAACCTACAAGATTTACACCAAAGGTTAGATTGAACTGTTTAAGCAGCAAGTAGTGCTGGACGATCAATAGACTTTCAATTACAATTACAGCCTCCCATGATCACAAAAACACAGCAATCATCATTAGGCAATCACATAGACTGTAAAAGAATTGGACAAAGCCGTGATATCAGTTGTTTGATTATCAAAGGAGATGCCGTATGATCAATGGGTTATTGTCCCTAATTGTGATCTCAATATCAAGCAAAATAATCATGATATTAACTTTTCCATGAACAGGCAGCCCTAGCAACAAGTGCCCTGGGTCTATATGCTGCTGCACAGAACAGCAAAGGTCAAAGCATTTTTTTTTTCAAGCTGGCGGTCCAAAGGTACAGCATTTTTTGTCAATTTGTTTAATTTTATGTCAAATGTTGATGTGCCTGGAGCTTAAATACTTCCCCCTGATAAATGTCTGAGCACCACTGGTATGATACAACACCGCTTTTCCCGTAAGCTACACAAGAATAGATAGAGTATCACTAAGCTTGAGTGTAATTGATTTTTGAGTTTCAAAAAATTCAGAACCCGATCCTCATCTACCCGAGTTATCATCTCTGTCCCTATCAAAACAACTTAACAGCACTTTAACTTTCTATCACAAGAATAATATCAGAATACCATCTTCTAATGAATAAAGCCAACTTTCTTTGGCTGTCAGAAAATATCAAAACTGACTGTATTTCTTATATTTAAAATATGTATGTGCCCTTGTATCAAACATGTAAGTACTTTCTCTTGCCCATATCTGACAGCCCATCCTGGTAGAACGGATATTCTTCTGTAAACTGGTCTACACACATCTATAGGGACTGTCCATATCCTGAAAATGTACTCCACTTCCTGTTTGATGCCTCAAGGGCACAATGCAATAACAAACATCAGTTTAGGAAGGTGGTGTCCTGTAATTACTGCATCCGTATTTACAAGGATGTATAGCACTGGCTAATTAAACAGCAAGGCTGCAATTAAAACATTTTTGTTTCCCTGATTAAAATCCTGACAATGCTAATGACATGTAGCCTTCGAGACCTATGTACTAAGACTTATTTTTTGCACATGGGTTGATGGGAAAGGGGGGATTAGTGTAATGTCTACAGTGTAAACAGAGGCAAAGCAGGGATTTAGCTTCGACTTCTCTTTGTAGGCACAGTCAAACAAAGCATGCCACAAAAGAGGGTCATGTGATTTATAATGTAACATATAGAAATGGTATGGGACCAACAGTTCTGATGGATTTTAGCCAAACATTAATCATATAGCCCCTTCCTAAATACATTAAATACCCTAAAACAGTAAGTCTTGAAATAAACGGATTGATTCTCCTCGGTAATGTGTTATTGAACGATTGAGTCCCTCCTCTAGGAGCAGCTCTTGTGGCGTTTTGTCAATACAGAGTGGCTGCAGGGTAAATATCATGTGACAGAGGCCACACATAATCAGAAATAAGGGCGGTGGTATGGCAAAACAAAATCTATACAAATATGCAAAGCTTAAGCAAACATAAGTCCAGCTAAGGCCTGCTCCTACTGATTTTACTATGTAGTACAACAGGAGCTGCTCTTACGGCCAGAACCATAAGGGCACTGTTAAAAAAGCAAAAAACAGTGAAGCAGCATGTAGGGAAAATTATTTTGAATATGAATTCAGTGACGAGCATCCACCTATGAAAGAAAAACTTACAAGAAGAGTAAAGTGTCTGTGGTTGACTGCTCTCTTCATTCTTTTTAATGAGAAACTGGTTATCCCAGTTATTATTTCCATAACTCAGAGGATCAATAAAACCATGTGTGCTGCTGATAGAAATTATCTGAAGGAGATCATCTAACAAGGCACAATGACTCCACATGCCGATTGATCCTGGGTCTCCACTTATTCAACTTATTTTCTAAGTCTTTAGATGGATACAAAAGTGTGAGAACAAAAAAATACCATTATACACATTATAGATGAACATGCTCTTCTCTATAGGCCACTAGATGCTCTGTATGCTTTATTTCTGCTTTCATTTGAGATACTTTTTGTGAGAAAAAAAAAAATAAAAAAGTGCCCTTGTTTTAGGAGAAATTTGAATTTTAAAGTACAGTTTTCACCTCCTCAGATTAAACGATAACTAAGTTTTAAAGGCTTGAAAGAGTGCTCAGAGAATGACAGAAAGTTAGCAATTGGAAAATAGGTAGATTAATTTAAAAATAAATAAATAAATAAAACAAAAAAAAAGAATACTTCAAGAGACAGATTCTGAAGTGAGGAAAAAAAACCTGCAGAATAAGTTACAGGGCCGTGACTGCCCTTCAAGGGAAGGTAATGAAATCATCTTAATATTTCAAATTCATGCACAAAGAGTTATGAGTAATGTTCGATTATAGTGAACTTTGTGTCAGTCAAAAATAACTGTGATGAGGATTTTATTTTTTTATTTTTTTTTGCCAAATTCAGCAGCTCTTGTCTAAATGCCGTTGTGCAAGGTTAAGGACAGATTGTCCTTTGCCCTTATTGTTGACAAAGTGAATTCAGGGAATGCTTCCCCTTCTTGGTTTTGATTGGTCAGTGAGAGAACTGACACTGATGAGTGTGGCAGAGGACACTGAAATGCACGTAAAAGGCACTACTGTTGCAAAAACTGACAAAGTAAAGGAGCTTGGTGAGACTTAAGTTTCGGGCATATTTTCCATTTTTGAAATTATTATAAACATGCTGCTTATTAGTAATTATTAAGACCTTATTAGCACTTCAGTGGCACATCATATGGCTCCTCAGGCAGAGGTCTCCTGGTCGTTCCCCACAGCAAAGTAGAAACTAAAGGTGACATGGCATTTTCAGAGAGGGCCCTGTGTCTGTGGAACGATCACGTCAGCTGAATCAGTGATCTCTTTTAAATCTCTTCTGAAGACCTACTTTGATCGGCGAGCCTTCCCTGTTTTCACTTGACTTTTATTTTGTTGTAGTTTATTTTGTTTTCATTTATTTCAAATGTGTTCAAGCTTTTAGAGTTCTTTTAGACTATCTTTATGTTTCAAAGTATTTGGTGTTTTCTCAATTTATTTTCCTTGGCTATGATTTTATAACTCGGCTGTTGTGTTGTATGTTTTGTTGTGTTGTATATTTTATTTCTTTTAACTACTGATGTCCTTGTAAAGCACTTTGTAACAATGATTTTGAAAAGTGCCAAATAAATAAGGAATATTAATATTATTTGATCCAATCCACTATATTTATAGAACACATTTTCAGAACATTAAAGTTGACCAAGTGCTGCACAGTGACCACCAAGAATAATAATTATTATTATTATTAGTAAGAAAGGAAGTTGTGGTGTATTGATAATGATCTTTACTATTTCAGCTCATTATGGTTCATTTGAGGAAGTAGTAAAATAGGAATGGAAAGTCTCCCTTAATAACTCTTACTAAATAGAGGTCTGCTTATGCAAATCAAGTCTTTGTGACTCAGGATCTGTTCCCCATTCACAATTGAGGCCTTTATGACTAATGAATTTGTAGGTTTACCCTTTTTATGTAGTAATTATTCCCTTCTCAAAAGTGTCCTGCTCTTCATACTTGAAACATATAATATAGCAAACAGCTGGAGCCTATCCAAAATATTGCAGAAACTTTAACCCTTGTGCTTCATGTATTTAGTCCCTTTGTGTCTGCCTGGATGGATACATCTCTGCTTGTATGTGTATGGATATGTCTGGATACATGTTTTGTATGCATATGTGTAAATATACGCATGGATGTGTATCTCTTAAATGAAGAGTATGGCTTCAGCCTGCTCTATTGTAAAGTTTCTTGAGATAACACCTGTTATGAAACAAAGCAGTACAAATAAAGACTGATCGATTGATTTATGTATTTTGAACATGTCTTGCCCACTAGGTAAGTGTTTTTAAAAATAAGGGCCCTGACCCTAACTTGGGGGATCACCGGGAGTCACTACAGGGACACAGAAACTTAAAGAGTTAAAAGGACAGAATGGAAAAATATTAACCAACTATAACAACATATTGTTGCTGCCAGACACAAACGTCTTATCTCCATTCTTCCGTGGTGGTGAGTTGGGTAGATCAATTTTTAACCAAATAAAAGTACAAAAGAATGTGAGGACAATACAGTTGTAGCAGAGCATTTATTTTCCATTTCCTGAAAGGCACCAACTTGGAGATAAGAGGTTAGTACCCAACGGCACGATATGTAGCAGTAACATTATCTGTCTCTGTAGCTGTTACTATAATAATTACTCAATAAGAAAAATAACAAACACCAAAAGACATGTTGTCTGGAATGACTGAGTAACATCCATACATCTGTTATCTGTACTACTTATCCCTTTTCAGGGGGCTGGAGCCTAACCCAGCTGACATGGGGCACGAGGCGGGGGACACCCTGGAATGGTCACCAGCTGATCACAAGGTTAACATAAAGAGACAGACACCCATTCACACACTCACTCACACCTTGGGGCAAATTAGAGTCACCACCTTACGTGATGACCATGTTTTTAGTCCAAGGGAGGAAACTACAGTACCTAATAAAACCCACGCATGCAGGAGGAGAACATGCAGACTTGGGGAGTCAAACCAGCAACCTTCTTGCAATGAGGCACATCCATTATCTTGCGGCAATCTTGACTGAATAATATGCATGTTTAATTTTTTGATATCTGCAATTGTAATGTGAAAGGTAGTAAATAAATCTTACATGAGGGCGTTCCTGTAAGAAGCTAATGCTAAATGAGGGTCTTTATTCAACAACACAAATATATTAATTTAGAGGGTAAGAGTTGCATTAGTTTTTACTGGGCTGCAGAAAAGAAAACCATGTCTGAACATTGCAACAGACTGCTCTTGGCATGTTACATACTTTGCGGTCTCTTTGTTGATAAGTAGATTGTAGATGATGAAAATGAGAGTGTTAGGGCAGAGAATGATGTAAGGATTGATGAGCAGGGTAGAAGGTTAAAAAAATACTGACGTGGAAAGTGGGAAAAAAAAGTTTAAATAACTCAAAGAACGATAAGACACATTAAGGGAGAAACAACATAATTCCTAACAGTGACTCAGAATAATAAGACACTGTAGACACAAGTATAGTTTATTTGAAAAGCAGCCTTCATATAATATGGCTTTGCTGATGATTAAAGCATCATACATCGTTTCCTTTTTACCCCCAAATATGATGAAATACTGCTCAGCCACTCTGGCATCCAGCCATTAATGAGCCATATGATTTATGTTTTCAAATGCCTGTTTAATTCTGCAATAATATTACTGCAAGTCAGAGTGCTGATTGCCCCACACGGCAGAACAGATCACAGATAAATCTTATCTTCATTGGTGGCTAATGCATTTAAATGACACTGATTGCTCATCTCAGAATGAAAGAGTAAATATAAAGAAGCTAAGAACTGCTGTATGGAGAATAAACTGTAACACAAAACAGTGGACATTTTTTAGCTTTATCTATAAATATCCAAATAAGATGTAGGAGAAGACAATGTCATTTATACTGATTGTGTTTATGTGGGTTTGGAAACAAAGATGCTTCGCCTGATGCTCAGTAAAATATGGTTTACAATAAGAACCACCAGTACCAACCAGTAGTGGACCTGTTGTTTAGTAGATAATCCCTCTGAAATGTTTAGCCCAAATGGGAAACTATAAACGTAATTATTTTAAACAGAAGTCCTTTACCACCAACACTGGTTTTAATTATTAAAAGCTGCCAGAAAATTCTGGTGAATTTTGAAAGAGTGGGTAGACACATAACTTCTTACTTGTCCCACTTCTATATATGTAGTGAAACTATACAGTGCAAGTGGGTCGGCTTGATTTCATGGTTGTAATTGTGCAGATTCATCTCGCAAAGCTTCAGGCAGAAACGATTGAGCTGAGTCTGCAGAGGTAGTGACCGATCAGAGTCCTTTAAGGAGAATCAGGTGAAGCATGACAAGAGTAATGTCAAGCAGCTGCAGGCCTGTTAAATGGCTGCTTGACGTTAGCATGGATGCTGCCTGTTTTAGTGGTAGTTTTATCAGAGATGACAACATTTTTCTTTTGATGAAGAAAAAGCAAAGCACTGATTATATACTGAATATACTCTTCAAAAAAAGTTTGGAAACATACTTAAAAGCCTGATTAGTCTTCTTTACAACAAGGTACAACTTGTTAGTATTGTGCATTTGTGAAATAAGCACACAACACAACTAAGTGCAAAAATCCCCTCTTCCCTTGGAAGAAAGGTCACGGTTCCTCAGTGAAGCCAGGGTGAGGAACTGGTCTTCTTGGGGTGTTGTCTTCCTAGGGTGCCCACTTTACAGACTGTCTTTGACTTCACCAGTATCATGGAAACTGGTCCAAAGTTTTGAACGTTACCAGAGCTGACACCAAATAATTCTGCCACTTTGCAAACTGGAACACCAGCCTCTAGTGGAAGGGGACTTTGTCACATTTTTTGTGGGGCACTACCCACACGTTTAGCTTTCTTGCTCACTCAAGGAATACACAATAATTAAAAGTTGTACCTCGGTTTATAAAGGGTTGAAATCGACGAAAATAAAATTTCCAACATTTTTCTAAGGAGTGCACACACACACACACACATATACATGTGTATATATACATACATATATGTATATTTATATTTATACTTATATATGTATATATATACAGTAACTATATATATACACATATATACATGAATAATATGTAGTATTTTCACCCCTGTATTGCGATACAAATTGTTTTACCAGGTCCTTGCCAATATACCCCTTGCATTACAAACAATCCTAATATGTGTTTATTAAAAAAATAAGTTTATTCAAGCATTAATCTTTTTTTTCCTGATATATTTATCTTTAAGTATGTTAAAGAGGATTCACATGCTGCTTGAGCTCAATTATACACAATGTCCCAACTCTTTCTGCATGGTACAGTTTTACAATTTCAGCAAATTAAAACTTTATTTTCATTTTAATAGTCTTCATTCAAGTTTGTAAGCTTAATGATATTAAAAATCTTACAAAATAAGGTATAAATTTAATATAAATATTGAATAAGTATAAAAAATACTGATGTTAGTTTGTGTCTGGAAGGAATATTGACCCACAGACTTGGAACCCCACCCAAAGTTGAGACCCTCTGATTTACTGAACCATAAACTAAAGGGATAATGTGGAAACAATGCAAGCAGATGACAGGTTCATTCAATATTTGATAAGACGCCATACAGCACAGCTTAACTCCACCCTTTGCCTCCCTTTGTCCCACCTTTGTCTCTCAAGCCGACTGAATGCTCCTTCTATTTCAGGAGCTTGGTGGAGCCCTTTAAGGTACACAAGGTGAAGTAAATTAGGATGACAAGGACACTGAGGGCCCCTTCCTTTATCATCTCACCATTTGCTCCCTCCCTCTCATCTCGTCTTCCCTCCACACTGGTCAATCACCGCAGCCAGAGAAGCTTTTAAAGGATCCATCACTGAGACCAGAATCATTGACTGCAGTGCCAATTATTAGGACACTATCATCAAGCAACCCCCCACCCCCAAATCCAAGGGGCTCAAATCCCAAAGAACTAATTATTCAAACTTTTTTTGTGAGCAGAGAAGGTCACATTAACAGAGAATATTACAGTCTCAACAGACCCTCCTTGTAGTGATGGGTGAAGCAAACTGTCCTGAAGATGAGTTACCAAAACTGACCCTAAACCCCAGCCTACAGTTATTAGATTATTAATCAGCAGTGGGGATTAAAATCTCATCAAAAAAAAAAAACAATGCAACTTCATCCAAATGAAAAGGAGTTCCCCTCAAGGTTGGGAAGCACGCGGTTGTTGCTATGATCTAAATTTATCCTGACAACTGCATTTGCTTAAATCAATGTTAGGAGGTCACAAAAACAAAATTACGGTTTTTATAAACTGACTGCTCTCCAGCCAGAGAGGAGAATTAGTCAAATAAACATTTGAATAGGTGTGTCTAGTTGTGTGAGAACAGTAGCAGGAGGATACTGAGGATTATGAATGAGTTATACTGCTAAAAGTGGCATTATTACTACTGTAGTGGACTGCAGTTCCTAAATGCTGGTAACCATGTAACTCATATTTTGTTGGTTCTGTTCTGGTCAACTGCTTCATGAAGTGAAGATTAATATTTAACACCATAATATTAATTCAACATCAGAATATTTAAAACTGTATCTGAAACTTTTTAGAGATGGTGAGCTTCTCATATACCTTTTGTGTCTACTCTTTCAATAAGGTCAAGCTTATAAAAGAATTGAATTAATTAATTATGCATAAAAATCAGCCAAATTGTGAAGTATTGTCAGTAGTTATAAATGAAAACAAGCTCAGCAACAGGAGTTTTGTCAAACCTAGTAACAGTAACTAAGGAGAGGAGGGGCTTGACAAAGGGTGACTTCCTGGTCAGGGCTGAGTGTGACAAAGGGTCCATCAAATATGTCTGTGTGGATTCTCATTCATCCAGGTCATGGTTATCTTGAAGATTCAAAACAAGGCAACTGGACTGTGTTGAAGATTTCTTGGGAAGAAGTTTCACTTCTTGTCCAAGAAGCTTCTTCAGTTCCTCTTCAGTCTCCCCAAAAAAAACTTCAACACAGTCCAGTTGCCTCGTTTTGAATCTTCAAGGTCCATCAAAGAGTACATTTATTAAATCAGATTTGGCTGTGTGAATATTTTCTACTTAGGAGCCTGGAAATCTCAAATACTTAACAGTACACACTTTTAATGGGCAGAAAAATACTGTGCAAATTTTGATTTGTGTGCCCTCTAAGGTTTGGCTTTTTTCTCAACAAATAAGCTGAAATTCAGACTTAGAATACCCATGAGGGAAATACCTCACTCTACAACATACAGCTCCATGTGAGCTGCTATTACTTTTTAAACATACAAGAGCCAACTCCCAAACAAACCAGTCTGACCACCATGTAAATCTGCTTCAGCTTCCACTGAACAGAGCTGAATGTTTTTTTAAACAGCAAAAATCCAAATGCAAGGAAGTCTACAACTCTGCAGCAACAAGCATTGAGCTCTCAGTGGCCTCTTGTGCAACCCTTGTGGCCTCAAACTGAATATTTGAAGGGCATTACTAAGCCAGCACCTGCCACAACCAACATCCCCTGAAAATGTCAAAAATACACCCACAACTTGGTAAATGTAAAAGATAAAAAAATAAAAAAGGTATAGATCTTCTCTTTTGTAAACTGTCTTGAGATACCATTTGTTTTGATTTGGCACTATACAAATAAAGAATGATACAGTTATGGCACAACTTCATGAATACACTTGTTCCATTTGAGGAAAACAAAGAACTTACTGAGGACGTAGAGAGAGAGGGTAATCCCAGCCAGACAGAAACCCTCAAAGAAACGCAGCGTGCTGAACATGGGGACGTTGACAGAAAAGGCCACAGTCAGGCCGAACACCAGCATGAACAGCACCGATATAATAAGCACTGGATGGCGTCCAAACCTATGGAGTAATGTAGACAAAGTTACTTCAGAAAAAAAACATTTTATATCCAATAATGTTAACAGTTATCGGATGATTTGAAAAATATCTTACCAGTCTGCAAGGATTCCAAACACTAAGTATCCAAAGATTGATCCCACCAACAGAGAAAACTTTGCAATATGAACTCTCCAGGCTGAGTCACACACCAGACTCCACTGTGGAGACAAACAAACACAAGCGTTAACTTTAAGAGTGTATGCTGAGTAAGGCTGTTTGGATGAGACATTTTTAGCATTTTCATTCATTGCTCATTAGCACTAAGTCTGTGGGATGTTTGACATATTTTTACCGACCTACATGCAGAACAGTGAAATCTGAAAAGGGCATAATTTCAAGCTGAGGAGACGCTGACATTTTTACATTCAAATAAGAATGCATCTAGATGTTTATATTGAACACTTTGCAAATAAGTGGTGTGAAATGTCACAGTAATAGCTTATACAAAGTCTGACATTTCAGATTTTTCTTATTTATGCGTCTTTTGCAGTGACATAAAATGGGGCACAGCATTACAGATACTGTAGCTCTGCCTCCTCTACGACTGAATTACCCCTGAGGCTGGGGGATTTCTAGAGTGCAAACAATACAACATATGCCTTTTAATGTTTGATTTGAGCATACCCTGATGATTTTCCTCTTACTGTAGGAACAGGTTAAGATAAATAAACCTTGTAAACAATGATTGTAGAGACGTGCAGAACAAATAAAGCCTGGTAATGTGTGTGAGGAGACAACACAATAGCAGAGGACATCCACCAAAGGCTGCAACTTTTACTATCACTCACTTTAATATTTGATGATAAAAACAGTGGAGTAGTGGCCCCAAGGGGACAAGAGGTGGGGATTTTAGGAAGGGGGTGGTTGTAAGGGGTAGTTTCTGGCGCCATATGCCACCCAGCTGTCTGTGAAAGCACAAGGGGCAGGAAGGAGCAGATTGGGGTGTGGCTGCTGAAGCAGGTGCAGGGTTTAACGACACAAATCTCAAGTGTTCTTCATCAACACCAAATATTGTAGAATTAATGTAAGAAAAATCTTTAAACTAAAGCAACAAAAACGGAAATAAACCAATTTATAATGACAAAAAACATCAGTGTGGTGCTAACAGAGAGTTTGACTTACAAGATAGCAAAATGCCTGAACTATTCAAAAGAGGTTGGACAAAATATGCTCATTTTGTCAATCTGACTCGGGGTAAAGGTGAATAGAGGTCAATTAGTGAAAGACTCAATAGAAGAGGATGATGGTGGGATAATGTTGAACAGTGGGGTGAAGGGTTAGACCAGACATGCTTATTATGAAGTGGCTTTAAAAGTCTGTGAATGTGCTGGCTGGTGAGGGTGTACCCCGACCCTATCCCCTGACAGTCGAGATGGTCTTCTCTCATAAGAAAAGTGTAATATATTACGATTGGAAAATCATGTACTTATTTGATGTGAAAGCTGAGTAGACAACTGTTGAATTTTAAAAATTCCCAGATCTTCTCTCCCAGTCCAGCAAACAAAAGTCAATAGCAACATGAGCTGTTTTGCAATTTTTTCAATGCATGTCCTTTACAAATGTGGTACCATTTAAAAGGGAACTAAATAGGCTTTCTAACGGGAGGACATTTATTGCCAGGAAGAATTGTTACAACAAAGCAATAATCTACCGAAGACCAATTTCCTTTCTTTTTGTGCTGTGGTTACTTGTGTTCATTTATGTTTAGCTTTAGTCGATTCACACATGTTCCTGCTCATAAATATATTTTTTTGGTCCAAGCTCACATACACATGTTCACATTCATCCAAGACTTTAATTCATGCATATACATTTGTTTGACATACTATTTATGAGTGATGCATCAATTATGAAAATCAGGGCCAATGCTGTAACCGATGTTTTTCTAAGTACCTGTTTTTTTCATATATTTCACTAGTCCATCTGAGCAACAGCCCATAGAAAGCATGTAGGAATGGGTAGAACCTTTCAAAAGCAAATCTGGCAGGTTATTGGACGATCATTCCATCAATCACATTTATTATGGGCCTATCAGATAATGTAGCAGGTGGGAACTACTGCAGCCGTGTAAAATACAAAAATAAGCCACTACATTAAAAAACTGTTGTCAAAACATGTCAAAAGAGTGAAAATATCTCCTCTATTGACAAATGCTTTGAGTGTTGTTGTTTGTTCTTCATTTAATAAAGAAGTGCAGTCTAGATCTGATAAAACTGCTACTGAAGCTGTTAGCATTTATGCTAATCTCTGTACCAGCAGTCACTTATGCTAATAGTCGATATTGTAAAAAGGCCCAATAACGACTAACAGCGATGCTGAACAGATACTGTTGTGCACCTGCATGTGCACATACTTCTGTTCATTAATTTATTTTCCACATTAAGTCCATATAATTCTGTTCACCTTATCATTACATAAGTTTAAGTTTAAATAGTACATTTTCACTCTGATATCCTAACTTGTGTTTGTATTTTTGCTTCATTTTTTGCTCTATCCAAACAGTTTTTTTGCTGGTTGCCATCTTGCAAGATTATTTTATTTCTTGCATTTGATTCATGTGCAAATAGATTACCGGTAGCTGAAACTTGGACGTCCTTTGGTGTCAACAAATTATTTATCTAGCCACCCTTTAAACATCATCATAACTGAGACTGCATCAGTGTAAAACATGTGACACTAAGAATATTTGTTTCAAAGATTTATATAGCTTCAACTTACAAGTACCAGCCTGCATCAGAACATTTCATAATCAATCATCACACGTATTCCTTTAAAAGATGTGGCTCAATAGATAGACACGTAAGACAACATGCACTGAAACATAAAGAGAGGTTTGTTCTTCCTTTTTCTTTACTGAAGGGCTCTAACCTCTGGTAACCTCTGTCATAGTGACCTGCTCAGAAAGGAACGCTCCAGGATTACCCAGAGCCACACAACCATCACATGATCCAGGCATGCCACTCATTCACGGTTTCAGTATCGATGTCAGCGCAGAAAGGGACAGAGGCAGGCTAACAAGTTCCTGCTACACAATCACTGCACAACCAAGGGTGTTTAAAGAAAAAAAAAGAAGCTGACATCCTGGAGGACTGTGACACACTCGGACTGCACAGCACAGCTGGATGACCATGTGTTGACTGTGCCGAAACAGACATCTGTGGTTAAGATGAGGACAGATGACCAGTGGTGTTAAATAGCAACATACAGCATTCTCGAGTCACATGCTGGAGACAAAGCAGCAATGTGGCACAAGTGCTAAGTGCTGCTGAAATGTGAAGCCAAGAGGGGAGAGCATGGTACATTTGGATCATTATATGTCTGCCTATTCACATGTAATATTGATGAGGTTTCTCTCCAGGCTGACACACTGACCGAGCTCAGACATGGGCATTAACGGGAGTCCACATTAGCATAAAAGGGGAAAATTATGAGCACACTTTTAGCCGGGCAAAGAAATCCAATCAAGCATGTGTTAAAGTCATACAGCTTGTCCTCTGTTCCCCCTTTTATTTCTGTCGGATGCTTTGTTGCTGTTTCCTCCATCATTTGGGACTGTTTTGAGAAGTCTGTAGAGAAGGGTTGGATTGGGAGTGGGCAACGGGCAACCAGGGGACCACATGGAGGACCCTTCTCACTCAGTGTGGACTATGAATCAATATCTAATATCAATAACTGTCTATAAGTCTGTCTTAAAAAAAAAAAAAAAAAAAACATTGTGGATAGAAATATTTTAATAACAGTTGTTTTAATAACAAACTATATATTTTTTTAATTCTTTGCATTTCATCAGACATGTCAAAGTCAAGGCCCAAGGCCCAAATTCGGCCCCCGATATAATTAAATATGCCCCACAAGAAAATTTCATATGTCTATTTTTAATGGCCCTCTGTTAAATAGCACTCCAAACACTCTGCAAATCCCACAATGCACTGCAAGAGCCGCCATGCAGGCAAAGACTTGTACACCAACCCTCCTCCAACTGCTTTAATATCTCATCAGTGGTCATCGGAGTGTATTGATCAATGACTTTGAGGCTTAAAGAAATAAATTTGCTGTTTAAATTAATAATTCAAATAAAAAATTAGTCACTCTTACCCCCAATTCCCACATAATATTTCTGGACAGTGCTCTGTATGTGCAGCGCACTCCTCAATCAGTCTGTTACCACAGCCTGTGCTTCCTTACGTCTGCAGAGCGGACCAGCAGCACAAATCTGCGCTGGATCGCTAGAAATACGCAGCTAGTTTATCTTCAGCTCTGTGTCAGTCCCTGCCAAGGTGATTGAGCAAACAACGGAAAACAAGCACTAAGAGTTTTCGGGTCATTTCAAAATACAGTGAAATAGCGGGATTTATGTTGATGCCCACAGCAGAAAATATAACCAGTTGTTTACATGTTCCTCTTCCTGTAAAGTTGTGGTTCTTTTGTGATCTTTATGATCTTGTGTTTAAAGCTTACAGGACTGCACTCCATGGCACTTTAAATACACTCCCAGTTGGTGAGGACTTGTGCCACTGACGCAATGCTTCACAGGCGGACTATGTGGAAATCTGGGGTTAGGCTGTTCAATAAATGTTGATCCTGTTTGGCCCACATCTTAGACTGTGTTTTAAATTTTGGGCCCTTTGTGTTTGAGTTTGACACCCCTGCATTAAATTATCTTGAATGATTGTTTCTGTAAAAATCAGATCTATTAGTACTTGGGTTTAAGGTGCTAAAGCACTTGTTACTAATGACTTACATCCCTCCTGATGCCAATGAAGTGTATATGGATTTATGAAAAACCAGATTAATTTCTGGAGAGGGAAACATATAACTAACTATTTCTATTCAAAGGTCCCCTTTTAGTTTAAGCCCAAGGTAATTACTGATCTTTGCCTAACGGTAAAGATCAACTCTGACAGAGGCTGCAGGACAAAGAGGGGCCGAAAGCATAACAGTCAGAGCCCCAAAGGGGGATGCTGACTTTCCTTACATGACCGGCCCACCAATGTCCGTTCCTCTCCAGCGGGTCTCATTATCTCAGATGAAGACGCACGAAACTACAGCTGCACATTTCTGCACTCGTTGAACTACAGAGTGGTGGGTGGGTGGGTGGGTGGAAGGGTAAGGGGGGGTTTGGGGGCATTCAAGGAGAGGGGAGGAATGCCTGATTAAACAATGTAGAAAAACAGAACATGCAAAAGAGTGGGACGCATGCAGAGGATTAATAAAAGTACAGGAACAGGGGAAAGAGAGGAGGAGAGGGTGAGAGATGCTTTAAAGGCAGAAAGCATTAAACACACATGGAGACGCTGCTGCAGAGTTACTGCCTAGCAACAGAGCAGCACTGTAGTTATCAGGCTCAAGATGCATCCAAGTGCAAAATATCGCAGTATATTTTAATAGAATGACAGTAGAACTTATAAAAGGAGGGTGCAAATAAAATCCAATTACTTGACGCATGGAGGTTGAATAAAATGTAGATAAAATCAGAGTTTGATGATTTGCTGAACATTATACCCTTCATTTACTTGAAAATGGCAGCAGACAACAAAAAGGGTGTTGAAACTAATAAATGTAATTGATTTTGGAAAATCAAATGCCCACTTGAAATGACAAACATTTTTTTCAATTATTCTATTTCCAGCCTCCAATCCTTAACAGCCCTTTTTGCCACTGTCCCAACTTTTTGAACGAAGTATTCAACATCGACATTGACACTCCCTGACCACTTTATTAGGCACACCTGCTCAACTGAATGCTAATGCAAATGGCTATCAGCCAATCACATGGCGGAAACTCAATAAACAACGATCTTTAGGAAGCATCAGTTCTCATGGAAGATGCTTTGGCTTCGTCAATGCTTAAGGTCAGAGGACAACAGCCAGAGTGGTTCTAGATCAGGGGTGTCAAACTGATCCAGTAAAGGGCCACTGTGGCTGCAGGTTTTCATTCCAACCAAGCAAGAACACACCTGATCCAACAAATCAACTGTGTAAAGACAATCCAGTTGATTGAATAATTTGCATCAGCTGTGTTCTTGCTTGGTTGGAATGAAAACCTGCAGCCACAGTGGTCCTTTACTGGATCAGTTTGACACCTGTGTTCTAGATGATGGAGAAGTAACAGGAACTCAAATAACAACTCAGTACAACCAAGGTTTGAAGACCATTCTGAGGGCACAGAAAGTCAAACCTTGAAGCAGATGGGCTAGAGCAGCAGAAGACCACACCAAATGTCACCTCTGTCAGGTAATAACATGAAACTGAGCTAACAATTTACATATATTTTCATATGGTTGGTGTCAAGATTTTGCAAAAACAACATGAAAGCATGGATTCATCCTGCTTTGTCAGGTTCAGGCTGGTGGTGGTGTAACAATCATGAGATCTCTTCTTGGCACTTGTCAAACTTTAGGCCCTCCAGTACCAATTGAGCATCACTCAAATGCCACAGCCTACTTGAGTCTTGCTGCTGACCATGTCCAGTCCCCTGTGACCACATTTTACCCATCTCCTAACCCATACTTTCAGCAGGATAACATGCCATCAATAGCTCATATAACCTGGATTTTTGATAATAACAATGACTTGACTTTGCTATAATTATGGCCTCTACAGTCACCAGATCTCAAGCCAGTACAGCACCTTTGGGATGCGATGTAATAGGAGATTTGCATCATGGATGTAGAAGCCCATAAAGTCTTAGAAATGTTTTCAGCACCTTGTAAAATCTATGCCACCAAGAATTAAGGCAATTTTGAAGGCAAAAAGGGGGTCCCACCAAGTGCTGGAAAGGTTTCATAATAAAATGGCCAGTGAGTGTATTGTCCAAAAATATATATATTTTTTTTTTTTCAGCTTTAACATTTGACGAGCCATCATTGTTATAGCATGATTGGGAAAGATACATTTTTAAGATGTATGAATACATTTTCAAACTAAATATATGGTAAACCAATAATTCAGTTATATTGATGTTGCAAGGCCTGATGCTCAATAACAAAACTGTTCAAAGTGAGAACGACTGACATTGATCAGTGGTTGCTTATTAACAGCAAGATAATGTCTTTGAGATATTTAGTCTAAATAGAAATGATCATTTTATATTCTTACTTCATTGAGAGTCATTTATATTGTAACGGACTGGATTTCATGTTTAGAAATGTGCTGTTAGTTAAGATAAAGATGGTTTGGGAAGTTATTGAGTTTTACGTGATGTCAGTGAAGGCACCAGTCGGAGAAGGAGTGAGATTAATTGTAGACATGTTCTGTCTGTATGCTCGCAGGTGTTGATGAGGTGTTGCCCCGAAAGAGAGTGAGAGCTAAGAGCTAAGAAAAGGAGACACTTGTACATGTGTTGCTGGCGTTTTCTACGGCCTACAATAGCCTGTGTTTAGCCATTAATAAAGTGTATGGATAGTTGGAAAACATCTCGTAGCATCTCTACAGTGGAACACTACAATATCATTAAAAAAACCTATGAGGGTATCAAGCAGTGTTGGATACCAGGGCAACTATTTACTTTTTTAAAAACCAATACTGACAGCTTCTTGTTTTTTGTCATCAATAAAAGGCAAACCCCTACACCCTGAATCCTTGTCACAGCATTGGCAAAATTAGCAAAAAAAAAAAAATGCAGAGCAATAAAATATGTTTCAACTTTTTTAAAATCATCACGTTTGATTTTATCAACATTTCACACTATGTCCAAACTTCTTTGTTGAAATGGGGTTTGAGTCTTGTATAGCTGATCAAGATAAAGTAAGGAAAACAGTAAACAAGCACGTGTCAATAGAGTAGTAGCCTGAGGGCCTAACAGAAGGAAGTTTACGATTCGTAACTATGCTTTGAAACTGTCCACCCTGGTTATTTAACCCATCCACTAACATGCTCAACATGTCAGTTCATGTTTTCATGTTTTCATGCAGCCAACAGGTACAAAAGTTTCAGAAAACCATGAGAATCCCTTACATGTTTCATTGTCCGGTTCGCCATCCAGTTCAGTCACTTAAGACACAAATTCATACAGTTCCAACATATTTACAACCTCTGATTAGGCCGGCAGCGTACATCCACTACCTCCAAGGTACCAGCTACAAGATTAGTCCTGATTTGTTACTTTAATGTGAAAAAAGAGCATTAATATTGTGTACACTTGTTGCTACCCATGAGATGACATTCCTTTTTTCTGTGCAGAAAGAAAGACAAGGTTCAGGATCTTTGGTTCAGACACCTGGTGAATGCACCTAAATGAACACTAACTTCTGTGAATAAGACGGCTTATTGCACATGTTCTTATGGTTCAGGTACCACATATATTAATATTTACTTGGTTACATTATGTAACTGATGTATTAACTCACACATACAATTATTTTGAATCCAATGGCACAGTATTTCATCATAATTTATAGATCTGCTTTGCATCATATCCAAATGTATGTTACCCTGCACTCACCACTCCAAGTTACAAATGAGAAAACAGCAAACTTTGTCAGTCTATTCCTCTTTGCCTACGTTTCTTGTCACTTAAAAACCACATCAGCACCAAAGTCAACATTGACAAAGCTTACAAATGAAATTCCTTCACATAATCCAGCAAACTTAAAGCGAAGGTCAGGGATCCCACAAAGCTGAACCCCTCCCTGTTACAAAACAGCACTTATCAGGAACAAGCCTGCAGCATAAACACATACGTATAGAGCCTCATCAGTTTTATCTTTGGGTCACACAGTCTCTTTCCTCCCAGCTGACGCCGTGAGTGGCTGTCATTGTGCGCTGCCTGTGTATCTGCAGCGGGGTCATCGCCTCTCAACAGCTGAGAGTGTTTCAAAGTGTCCCACACTGATCCGGGGTCCGTGGAAGGAGACAGCCAGCTGGGTAAACAGTATGAAGGGACACAGAGTGGAGAGAGGCCTGCATGTTCAGCTACAGTATCATCTTTCACATCTCTGGGTGTGCACTGCAGCCTCCAGCTCTGTGATACTGAGGCTGGGTGGACCCGACAATGTGCTTCTACGACATATCTGCCTTATCACTGTCACACAATGCTCTCCTCAAACATACCGTCACACAGACTGTTTGATTATACATATGAAGAAATGCTGAAAAAACCTGAAGTAAAACAAACAGTTACTTACATCAACGGTTACCCTGTATTTTTCTGTATAGGTCAAAAACATCAGTTATTCTCAGTGATGCTTAAACTGGATAATATAAAAATGCAAAGCAATTATAATAAGGTTTAATTATACAAAAGGTAAGTTTCTTGGTCATGGTGTCTATAGAAGAGCTGAATAAGGCTGCCACTACCCCACATTTATAGAGCGCTTCAAAAATGTATTAGACCACTAACCAATGTAACGTTTATGCCACAGCATTGGTAATTACCAAAATCATTTTTTATGTTTCTGTAATGGTTAATACATCAGTATGTAGAAGCTCTTTACCTGAAGTTATATTTTTGATGCTAACATGTAATTATTACTGTCCTCCATGTATTTTAAAATTTAGTGTTTAACAAAAAAAACTAGTAAAGTGCCTTATTAATTCTAGATTGAGATGTCAAATTATAGGTATTTACTTGCATTCCTGAACAGAAAAATCAGTTTTAGTGGTTTGTTATGCTTGATTAATTGCTGACTTCTCAGAGAAGTCTCGTGAGCCATCGAAAATTTGGGTATAAAATGTGAATTCAGTTTGATATGCCTCATTCCTGCTCAAAATGTATGTTCAATAACAATAACATTTGTAGGAAAGAGACTTGGGCCCAATTCAAACTAAAGCTGTACACACTGAAGACACAGTGTATGTGGGCTGGCGGATGTTATCAGTCTATTGTTGCCCTTACAATACCAGTGAAATCAGTAATCATTGATGCCTGTTTCTAAACAAAAAATCCCAATCCATATACTTGATACACGACTTTATCTTGATTCTAATTACTGAAAAAAGCATGAGCAAATTTTTGCACACCACTTAAACAGTGCAAAATCATTGGCAACCTTTACGTATCCTCGCTCTTTCTTTACGCTTTACTGACTTAACATCTAAGGCATTTGAACCTCAGATATCTCAACAAATATATAACTCCAACCCTGATAAACTGTCTCACAACTGTGTCTTCACAAATCCTGTTGTACCTCAGGTTCATATATTCATTTTTGATGACTGCTAGAGTATGATCACAATAATTAATGTTCAAAAACCTTTTACTTTTCCATTACTGAGTACTCCCGATAGTGCTGTATTCTCTCTCACTCTCTGTCTAGACATTCTGTTAGAGCTTGTGCCTTAAGGCTCCCTTCCCAACATGGGTGCAGTAATTGGCTGACAGGTCAACTCTGACGTAATTGGTCAATTCAGAGCTGCACAGTGCTACATTGTCGACAACTCTGCATTCTTCCTAATGTCGATGCTCTGCAATAAGCTTGCTATTAAGAGCAAAAGGACTTAAACTGATGAAAAAACATTGGATGTCACACTGGTAGGTTTATGCGGGGAGGCTGGGGGAACGAGACAGAGGCTGCTGCTGGTGTGTGTATGTGTGTGTGGGCCTATCATATGGTAAAGACAATGTAAACAAACTGAAGGGTGTAAAAGACTTAAAAAAAACAACTTTAGAAAGTGTTGATAACGTTTACCAACATGGAAAGCATCTATAAGTTGTCCATTTTTGGCTAAATTTACAAAAACTGGTGTGCAGATTTGTCTCAATTGCAAGTTAACTCTTATTTTTAGCACTATAACAAGGGGAATCCTCCATTCAGACTGTAATATGATCATCTGCCTCTAAATGGCAACTGTTTCATATAATTGAAATGCAGAGGTTAATCTTAGCCTTGAAGAGGTTCTCCGGCCATTATTTCAGTCTTCTTGTGAAGCTGACCCAGGTCTGAATGGGATGTGAGGCATGCAAGGCTGCAGAGAGACTCGAGCTGTCTCTGAGTAATGATACATTCTCATTTCTCGGGCTCAGGCCAATTAAGACAGACCCTGAGGAGAGCTTAGACTCAATTAGGATTGGTCTCCTCATTAACCACTTCAGATCCATCACCACTGCAGCCTCCATCAAAATCGTCTTCCAGTGATTTGCGGAGAAAAACAACCAAAATGCATTCTGAGAGTTTGTATCTACAGAAAAACATTTATTTACACGTTTGCCACATGTGTTGGAGTATGAGGTCAGATTGTGTTGGCACATTCTGACAGAGACACTACCGCATTTCATCAGTGTTGGCACTCTGCTCTGCTTTTTAGGCATCGAATGTCACAGATAGCTGAGCCTGGTCATGTGCAGTTATGCCGGTGCAATCCAAACACAGGGAGAAATGCCAAGTCATCAAATCCTGCTGTAGTGTCACATCCTCACTACTGCGCTGTGGCTTTTAGGGCCCTTGAAAGAGCAAGGGACAGGCTGTCTTATAAGGGACAAGTTTTATGGGTCAATTCTGTGACAATTTTGGCTCCAGTTTGGGAATGTTGAGCCAAAATCTGATTGAATTTCTCCTGACGGTGACCTTGTCAGAATGTGGAACGCGTGGGCCCTGCGCTCACACCAACTGCTCGGGCCTGTCACCCGTCTGCAGTGGTGGTAGTGTCAACATGACATTCTCAGGCTGTGTGCAAAAGCAACACAAATACAAGAATCTACAGGTTATTACACAAGCGTGAGAAGACAAGGAGAGAGGGAGGAGGAGGATTTGAGTGGACTTGGAGTAAAAACTATCCATTTGTCCTGGGGGAACTTCACATGTTCTTGATTGTTAGCAAGAAGGATCCACCCAGTCGATTTTCCCCAGTTTCTGACTTCATTTCAGCTGCAAGTTTAGCATTTTTTAAGGCTTCAATCACCCATAAACACAGACAATAAGGAACCCCGCCTTCCCTAAACATCACACTGTGGACACCAAATTAAATCAGGGCTTTTACTGGCCCTCTGCATCATGGCTGAAATGAAATGTGCTTTATTTAAATGGGGACATTATCAGTAATTAGCAGATGGGGCTGTTGGCATTACAGTGGACGCAAGCTCGGGATGCCCCCCCCCCCAACCCCTTATTTTCTGCAGCACAGAGAGGCTTCAAAGCTCGGCATCAGATCTTACTCTGTCCTGATAAGCCTTTTGATTAGCTCACCGCATGGTTGCCAAATACTTCACAGATGAAGATGCTGCAGATGAAAAAATGTTTTTTGTGTGCTTTGTGAGGGCGTGGGAGGTTATTTGAGGTTTTATCAATTAATCAATCAATCGATCAATCTTAATTTGTGTAGCGCCAATTCATAAGAAGTGTTATCTCGAGGCACTTTACAATAGAGCAGAAAGAAACTGTTTCAAGGGATAGTTTAGAGTTTAGAGTTTTAGTTTATAGTTTATTTAGTTTGCACAATAAGTGATTACATAAGATCAGATTGGAAATGTTTCAAAAAAAAAATGTGTCAGGAGAGGTGAAGAAGCCATCAGGCTTATGCAAGGGACCTCAACTTTCTATGAGAAGAAATATAAAAAATAAAGAACTATCAAGAAGGGATGAATTGTTTAGGATTTTTGCCTGCATGCCGATGTTTAAAACTAATTTTAGCCTGTACCAGTGATACTACCTACATTTATCATTGCAAGAATCCCCATGTCTCCTGTACCAGATTTGATCTGTTATTGTGGCAGTCAGTACAGTGGTCAAGTAATAAGTCCTAAAACAAGGAAGTGAGTTAGCATTTAAGGACACCTTTGCTGTTCTTTAACATAGAATATATCTGAAATTCCCAACTTGTGAAAGCATAATCGCATCTAAAAAGGAAAACTGCTAACAAGTTGCTAACTAGGACCACAGAGTTTGTCAGGGATATCAAACACTGTCACTACTTACTGTCTTTAAAAAAATGACATTATACCCACAACTAAGCCATGAGCACCAGGGATGCCCCAATCAGGCTTTTCTTGGTTTGTACTGATCAAAGATCACCTGTTTTTGAGATAAGCCAACACCAAACGCATTTAGTGTTCTGTTTTAACAACTGGTTAAGTGTTAACTCAACGAAGCAGTACAGAAAGATCTCATGGAGCATTGCAATAAAGTATCCTACAGTAAGGACATCTAAATTACACAGTAAAAGGACTAAATTATTATCTGTTTTTATTTTTGTATATTAACAAAATTATTGGCAGACTGACTAAAACTGTTACCTATATCCAACTAACAAAACAGTGCAAAGTGTATGATAATAAATAAAAGGCAATAAGTTTATAAATTTTATCAAGTTTTAACCACATTATTTTTCACAAAAGTCATCCGGATTTTTATTAAAATTTGTTAATCTGCCAAAACTGGTCAGTGGACTATCTGTCAGGGCATCTTTAATGACCACTAACAAAGTGGATACCTTCAAGTCTGAAAACTTAAGCTAATGCAGAGAAGCCTGAAACTACAGCTTCTTACGTCCACTTGGGGCTGGCTGCAGGAACCCTGGAGGTCGTGGACTTGTATATAACACTTTTCTAGTCTCTTTGACAACTCAAAGTAGCTTCACAGTAGGTCACATCTCCACTCACACATTCACCCAGTGATGGTTTGAGAGTTTCTATCAGTATTTGCTAACACACCCTCTCCATTTCATATCCATCTACATGCCACTGATACAGCCATTGGAGCAACTTGGGGTTAAGGACACATCGCCATGTCACAGTCAGAGCTGGGCTTGAACTTGCAACCTTTCAGTTACCAACAGAGCACACTATCAGACTGCTCCACCGACACACAACATGATATTATTTAGGGAACGAACAGTTCTTAAAGCCAATAAATTATGGTTTGATTAAAAAACCAGCTTCAGCCCACTTCATCTCAAAGGCTCCCACTGTACAGTGTTAAAAACTTTTCTATCAAGCCTGTTTTTATTCAAACAAGAATTTCTGTCTTTGGAAATTAGGGACATGGTTGACATGGCCACAAGTACATAAAGAGTTGGTATTGGTCAGAAGAACATAAGGAGGTCATATTTTACATCAAATCAGGTTCATATATTCATGTTTTGACAATTGTTAGGGTATGTTCACAATAATTGTTTCATACACAGACTATCCCTGATAGTGCTGTATTCTTCCTCTGTTAGAAACACTCTCCCCTCTGTTGATCCAGTCCACTCTTATTAGTTTACAGATCTACTTAGTGGTAATTGATCAGTTCAGCGCTGCTCAGCACCATGTTGTCAACAACTCGGCATTCATTTTCATGTCTATGGTTGGCAATGGACTTCCTGCCATGAGCCAGTGGGCTTAAACTAGTGTACAAACACCACCAGGATGTCACACTGGTAGATTTATTTATGGGGCAGGGGGAATGAGATGTTTTAGGCAGCTGCTGGTGCCGCTAAGAGGGGAGAGGAAGAGATGAGAGAGAGAGAGAGCTGAAAAAGAAAATGTCTGTGGCTTTGTGGTCTCAAGAAGGGGCTGATGCACATGTAACAAGCAGAAACATTTGTCAAGGAAGCGCAGTGTTGAATATGAGGGGTGTCATGAGTTACTTGTTCTTGCTAAATTTCACATTTGAGCATTTCTCACAGTAAATGTGGGATGATCGGAGTATCAGTTGTAATCTCTTGGTGTTGGTGCTATGTTGATACAGTATTCCTCCTTCATGGCCTGATATTTAGGGCAGGATGTGAGGAAGTTAGGCTCTGTCTCTACCTGCTGAGTATCACAGTGGGGTAGAGTCTGTCCTGCTCTGGGAGCCAGTCCTTTTTGTGACGTCTCGTCTCTGTGGCCAGTCTGAGATCACTGAGCCTGTACCATCACATGACACAACATCTATCACAGCTTCAAAATTGGTAAAGATTTGAATAAATTCATGTGTGTGCCATGCACTTGATATTTTTTCATTCAGATAAAGGGTTTTTTTTTAATAGCTCAACTTAAGAGACATTATTTGGCACTTTTTATGCAATAAGACAGGAAAGATGGCTTTGTGTATGCATGTGTGTGGGGAGGGGGAGTTAATGCAGAAAAGTAAGAATTTGTATCCTACATTAAAATTCTTATAGCTTTTACATATACTGCTCAAAAGATGTTGTCAAAAGATGTCAAAAGATGAAAATGTATTAATAACACTTGGTATTGTGTTTCATAATCACTGGAAAGCCTGAAAAAAATGGGCCAAAATTCCCTGCAGCTGGAATTTGGCGCTCTGGTACACAGAGAGGCAACAACATTTGCTGTCAGCCCTGGTACTATTGAAATCCATGAAACTGGTGAAGCCAAAGACAGACCACAAAGTGGGTATCCCAGGAAGATAGCACCCCAAGAACAGTAGGTCTCATTCCTGGGAAAGAGGGGATTTTGGCGAATCTTTTGCAGGTGCTACCTCAATGTTTAACTGTTGCTCATTCCATGATCCTTATAAGTTGTACCTCATTGTAAAGGTGACTAATGAGGCTTTCCAATGAAACAAAATACAATACCAATTGGTATCATTAATGGGGAGAAATAAACAACCGCATTGAAATGTCCAAACTTCTTTTTGAGGATTTTATTTGGACAAAAAAATAACATATTCTTGTGTTGTTATGACTAATTAAAATCTGAAGGGCCTGTCCACAGGGTTTTTTAGAGGCCTTGTGGACAGCCCTACTTACAATACTAATGGTTTACTTATTATCCAGATTTATACCTATAATACTGTGCATCCTCTTACATTCACTGACAGTGTTTGTTTCAGTTTCTGCAGCCCTGCTGTAGGAATGAGTCTCTCTTAAACATCCAATCAGGTTATCCAACACTGTTGGAGAGCCATGTAAATCAAACTTTGAGTTTTTTCCTCCTCACAAAATGGTGTCATTTGATATGTTTCTTTTTGCTTGCAGCAACAACAATAGGAGAAGAGTGGATAACGAGATCGAAAGGTCTTCCTCCTTTTGCTAAAAGCAGACTGCAGGCCCGTACTGTCTCCTCAGCTTGAACTAGAATATCCTCACAGGACAGTGATGTGATCGCAGGTAAAGACTTCACACGCACATTGAAGGCCCTAATGAGTGAAGGCTATAAGGATACCATCCTGGTGTTTGTTCAGGGTGTTTGGTCAGTGATAGGCTTACAATATTCTAGATGACCTTTGCTCTAAATCAAACCCCCCTCTGTGTCTATTATGTTCATTACCACAAACCAGTGGGCTGAATTCCAGCAGGCCTTGGCTGATTTGTGCCCGGTGTGCCAATGTGTGTTGTCCCTCTGCCACAGGTCACACACAAGGGCAGTTTGAGTCATTTAAGGACCCAAGTAAAGATCATAACAAGAACCTTCCCCTTTTACTGGCTACAGGCATTCACTAAATTTGTAAGCAAATTCTTTGAGGCTTTAAGAGCTTTTCATCTACAGAAACTCAATGATCCTCTGTCGTATTTTTCAACCAAGAAAAAAAGCTACATTTATACTGGTTGGTGAGAAGTTGCTGAATTATTTTTTTCAAATAAATTTGTTTAGTCAGTCATGAAATTGCACAAACAGGTAGGCAACATTTGGAAAGTGGGTGTGACTGGCTAGGAGCATACCAGCCTCTGCAGCGTTTTTAATTAAGAGTCATCTAAATATAGGAAAGTCTCTTTTGTTTTGCACAAATAAGTTGGTAACATTCAGATCCACACACTCTTCCATACAAGGCCAAATATTGGCAACTTATTTGTGCAATTTAGACCATGTGCAGAAATATATCTGCAGTATTTTTTTTTTACCAAGACAGAGCATTGTCCTGATTGGACAGGTAGGTTGGCAATGTTAAATTGTACAAAAATACTTAAAAAAACAGAGTAGTTTGAATAAAATTGTATTTCATTATTAAAGTAGTTCTTAAAAATAACAAGGCATTCTCTCCTATCTGCACAATTAGTCTGCAATTTGCATTTTATATTCAAACCAAAAGAGAAAGCACTGTCAGAATTGTACAAGTTTTCAGTCATTTAATAAAATTTCATTTTCTTTTCAAATAGCGGAAGTCTCCTGATGTTAATCTTAATTGCATTAATACGCTGCAAATGTTCAGTTTCACCAACTTGCCCAAATATTGACTGCACATGTCCACAATTTAGATAGTGCGTGATATATTTATAATCCATGTCTTAATCATAAAAGTAATGTAGCTTAATATCTAATTTATTCTGTTGTTCCCAAAGTGGGGGACAGGACCTGCTTCCATGATATACAGAAATATTTCAATGGCTTTCATTGGTAAATTATACTATTATTGTGAAAGTCTGAGCACATTTAAGTTCAATTTAACATCAAACAGTTGCCATTACATAAGATCTGAGGATAAGTAATGTCTAAAAGCAGCTGTAAACTGTTTGATACATGCTCTAACCAGTTCTAGGACAGAGGGCGTCCCCAGTCTCTAGCACGGTTACTTTGAGGGTTGCCTGGAAAAAAGTCTGGGGAACCCCTGACCCATTTGATGCTCTTAATGACTACATTTTGTGGTCTACTGGAGCACCAGGCTCCAGGCTTTTGCCCACATTTGCCCAATGGTTTACCAGCCCGCGGGCACACACTGTGTCAGCTGCTGCGATGAGTCACTGTCAGCAGCAGGGAGATGCATGCTCTCACCTGTGCCAACCTGCTACTCTAAAGGGCCAATTCATACATCTCTGCCCAAAACACATGACTCAGGCACAATCATCATGGAGGCAGAGCTGTCAAAAAGAACCAATATGGCCACAGTTTGTGTTGGCATGAGTGGTAAGCTGTTTAATGCAGGGGTGGGCAACTGGCGGCCCGGGGGCCTCATGAGGCCCCTCCACTCACCAAATGCAGCCTGCGGTCAGTTTTAAATTTCTGAAGACTGGAAGCAAGACGATGACAATCTACTATTCATTTCAGTCTGATTTACCCCTGCAGTGGCATGGACAAAGGAAAAAATTTATTAAATCATAAAAATGTATCTATACTGTAGTTATCCTAAATAACTGGTGCATGTTTTGTTATTTTGTTATTTGCAAGAAATTAGTAGATAATTATTTGTTGTATTGCAGGGCTGGGCAACTGGTGGCCCAGAAGCCCCATGCAGGCCTCCCTCTCACCAAATGCTGCCAGCCAGTCAGTTTTAAATTACCAAAGATTGTATAAATGACGATGACAATTTGCTGTTCATTTCAGTCTGATTCACCTCTACAGTAATACATACAAAAAAAATGCATTAAATCATGAAAATGGAAACATTTCTATACTGTAGTTACCCTTGGTAACGGGTGCATGTTTTGTTATTTGCAATAAATTAGTAGATATGACTTGTTGCAAAGCAGGGATGTGCAACTGGCAGCCCGTGGGCCACATGCAGCCCTCCTCTTAACTCAATGCGGCCTGCTAGTCAGTTTTAAATTTGTAGCCAAATAAAAAGTATTTTAGTCTGATTTGCTACTGTGATACTGTGCACACTGGGAAAATGCATTATGACATGGAACATTTAAATTATTTCCTAAATGGTCTTTAATAACTGGTTTTATTTTATTCCTGACAAGATATTACTGGATATGACTTTCTGGAATGGTATCTGTCATATTCTACGAAGTTTGATCAATACATTTGGGAAAAATGCTAATCAAGTAACATCAAGGACATCAAGAACCGATTTTTACGACTCCCTCCTTGTTCAGGCTACTTTTTTAAAACATTGTTTTTTTATTCTCAGTTGGACTAAATGGTAAAATAACGCAATGAATTAAACAAACATCATTTCTACTAGTTCAGTGCAATAAACTGTTACACTAAATTAACTTTAATATTGTATTTGGCTCAAACGATTTTGCTTTACTGTTTGTTTGTTTTTTACAAGTATTGTTGGTATCTTTTCATTTGGAACAATTCGGCCCTTTGCAGCCAACAATAACATTAACGTGGTCTTAGTGGTAATCAGAGTTGCTCATCTCTGTTGTAATGGGTTCTGTGAAGGTCTTTTATAAACATTAGTAAATATATATTTAAAAACAGACAGTCAGATAAATTTCAATTACCGGTAGTTCGTTGAATTAAAAAAAAAAAACTATAACTGGTTTCAATTTCATGTTTAGCTCACTAAACAGAGCTTTACTTTATGTTTTTGAGCTCAACATATTAATGTTTGGCATAAAAAATTCTGATGGAAATATATATTATTGCTGGTGGGTAGAAACGTTGCATTTCCAAAACTACTGATTTTTAAGGACTAGCAAAAACAAAAAAAAGAAACAAACAAATTCTTATTTTTGGATAAATAAACTCTGTGTGACCATAGTTGGCAATCGTTAACTTTTCCAATTGGTTTGAATTTTATCAAACAAACTCACTGGGGATGCCCCATATTGGATTTTTGCCAATATCTTATATGTCGATATTTCAAAACTCGTCAATGATATTGATACTGAAATGTTTTTTCAAGAGCACAATGTCTCAATTTTACCTAAGTACACTTGTTCTTTTCATGGTGACAGTCCATTTGTCACAAATAGATGTGAAGCAAGACAAATAACTTTTTATGCTTTAATAAATTATACTTTTGTTTTATAAAAGGGAACCCCCAGTCATGATGAGGCGAACTATTATAGTACATTTGTACATTCTGCCAACACTGAAGCAAAACATTTTCATGCCAATCTCCTTTTCAGGTAATTATCTGCTAATACCAATATTGTTCCAATAATATTGTGCATCCCTACCACTCATAGATGTCGGGGGTGACCAAGAGGACTGGATTTTTGAGGAAAACAAAATACAGATTTAAGGTTTGTGCATGACAGCACTAATATTGAGTCTTTTTGTTTGCTGACAGTCATTTTTGACTGTCTTATTGAGTGCCTGCTTTAATGTGTAACAATCTGACCCTCTGAAAGCAAGAACAGTGATCCCCAAAGTTGCCCACCCCTGGTCTATAACAATAGGGCTGGTGTTGATAAGTGCTGGAACCCCCTCTCTCATAGATCGATCATAATGGGATTACACTGGATAGGGTTTCACTGATGCATAAACACATCATGAAGGAAAAATGATGCCCATCCTTACCTTGGTAACAACATTCTGCACGAGCCCCGTGTGCAGCTCAAACGTCCACTCACTGCACCGACACTGCATGTTGGTGTCATTGTGGGTACTGTAACTTCCATTGGCATGTAGGTGAGCCGGCCGCGCGGTGCTGTTTCTGGGACCGTCCAATAGCGAGGAATAACCCACCGTGAGGTTAGTCAGGTTGGCCAGCGGCTGCACGCATGTGTTGTTGGGCTGCGCCAGGAGGAAATTATCCGAGTACTGACTGAATCCAATGAACAACGCCGGGATCCATGTCAGCACGATCAGCTGTTTCTGGTACTTCCCAAATCCCCCGAGAAACGGAAGAACCGCGGTGTCGATACGTGTCAGCAGCCCCGCGGACGTGGTTTCGGGGGACACGAAGCCGTTCTCCGGTTGGTGGTGGTGGTGGTCCTCCGTATCGAGCTGCACCACGGCCATCGCGGTTCCGCCGAGAGAGAGATGCCTCCGTAGTGAAGCAGAGCCGGGGTTTGCAGTGCTACTACCCCCTGTCGACTCCACAATGCGTCAATGCCCCCAGCTCCAGCACCGTGCGCAGTCAATCACTGGAATGGAAATAAGACGCACCTCTTTATTATCAGGAAGCACTTCCCCTCCGTCTGCCGCCGCCACAGAGTTACAAAATAAATAGTAAAAAAAACAGAAATACAAAAAATACGGGGCTCACAGCGATAAAAAAAAAAGCGTAATGCGGACAAAGAAACGACGGCGAGGGAAACTAAGTGAGGGTTTTTCTGTCGCGTGATTCATCGGTCAGCTCAGCCACAGGAAGTGCTTCCTGAGGGAGCCACAGGTAAAACACCTGCCCACAAAGGCCGAGAGATGATCACCTTTACCCAACATGGCCACCTGTAACCACCAGTCACCACCTTTGAATGGACAATGCTCATTCTGTGCGGCAAATAAACTGCTGAAAAACTACGTGTGTGACATTTATTGTGAACATATTCAATAAAGAGAAACCTGCTTGTTTTAATAAGATTAAGATATATTTAAGGACCGCCATTTCCAAAGGTGCATTTTTTTTAAATATTACATCACTGAGACAACAGCAACGTTGCTATTGTTGTGCTTTTAAAGGGAAGAAACATCATTTTCCTCTATTAACACAATTCATTTGACATTTTTTAAGTAGATTTCTTAGTTCAATTTCACAGTTTAAATTATTATTATAACCAGAAGTGCTTCAAGGGCACAAACCTCTGCCAAGGCATTTCCTACACTGTTGGGTGAGATCTTGTCAAAAATGTGGAAAACTGCCCTATCTCGCACTTTTAACAAATTCTTGAAAAACTATCAGGATCCACATCCACATTTAGATCACAGCCAGAATCTAGTCACTTCTTCCTTGTGCCATGATCAACACTCCCTGAAAATGTCATCAAACTCAGATGACAACTTATCGAGTTAATAGTGGAAAATTGGAAAACAGACCCATCTCTAAATCTTAACAAATCCTTAACCCTTTAACGCCTTTTGTATCATATTTGATACATACTTTTATGATACCTCTATCTAATCAATATGATCAACAAATTACTAAACAAAACATCTGAATACAGTCAGATAAATGATAAAAATGTCCTCAAATGGATTATCAGTTGCCAAAAACACCTAATGTATCAAATGAGATACAAAAAATGTATATGTTAAATTTTACGGGAATTTTGATTTTTTTTTTTTTTTTTTTTTTTTAGGATTTAAGTAGAAAGTGAAATAAACATTTCAGCTCCAAAACAAAAAGAAAAATAGAATTTTTGGGCTATAATTTGTGTTGTCAGGAATTAAAGGGTTAAAAACATTCCAGGATCTGCAACCATGTTCAAGTTACCACCAAAATTAAATCACTTCTTCCTTGTGCCATGCCCAATATTACCTAGAAATTTCATCAAATTCCACTTAGGACTTTTTTAATTATCCTTTTAACAAACTTAACCACAAACTCGACAAACCAGAGCACAAATCTCCACTTACGCGTTCAGACACTATTTGCCTTGTCTTTCAATGTTAACAAATCCTCCTTGGCTGCGGTAATAAGGATGAGGGTACAGTGACTTTTAGTTCAAACAAATTTCCTAACAGGGTTATCTGGAGGAGGATCTGGCTATGGCTCTGTCTTTTCAGTAGCTAACATCAAAATATGTCTCCTCCTTTTAATCTTAGGGAGGCTGGGGGCAAGTGAAACACAGCCACTGAATTACAAGGGTGCATGGGTGGGGCTGAACCCTTATTTGCCACCCCAGCCAGAGTCAGAGTGAATGATCATTTGAAGAGTCATCACTAATTTTCTGTGAACTGTTGTAGAATTATCAGTGCGATCAACCAAAATAAACATTTAAGTGCTGTGATGAATATCACTTCTGCCCAGGAAGACATGTTTTTGCCAGCGTTTGTCTGTAGTTAGTCTGTAGCAGGATAACTGAGAAACTTATGAACGGATTTTGATTAAAAAAAATTAGGGACTGTTGGTCATGGCTCAAGAGAGAAGTGATCTGATCTGAATATGGATGTGAATCCAGATTTTTTAAAGGATCTCAGAACAGTGCGAGATAGGGCAGCTCTCTGCATTACTGACTCGCCTGACAATGTTGGAAATGCCATGGTGGAGGTTTGTGCTTCTAGTAACAATATTTTTTTAATCATTTTATGATCCTATAGTTTTCATTTTTCAATAGTGTTTAGAAATGTGTTTTGAATAGTATAAAAGTATGAACAAGGAAAGGCTAATGTCTCCTAGTCCACTGGGGTGGCCACAGCCCCTTAGGACCATCCACACCATAGAGTTGTGTCTGTTGTAAAACTTTTATACATTTTCTCTCACAACTCATACACAGTTTGTACAGCAATTATCATCTCTTTTGACAAGAATCACAACTACATGCGCTAATACACCTACATAAGCTAATTGTGTTTCTATAACTTATTTTAGTATACTTAATTTAGAGAACAAGAATTGGTTGCTGTAAGGCAAAAACCTTGTTTTGCCAATCAAATCTTTAGAACACGATGTCCAAAAAAGTCTTAGTGGTTTTCTTTTATTTATTTGGTGCTTTGACCACGTGACCCTTGAGATTTAAGGACAAACTAATTAGATTTTTGGAGTCACGAGTTAAAGGCCTAGGTAATAGATTACTGTGGTCATGCCTTGCTTGTGAACACAATATCCCAGAATGCTCTAGGGGATTGAACTTTGTACAAATGTCTGCTCTTGCTCAAGGATGAAGTGATAAGATTTTAGGGGTTAAAGGTCAAGTCAAAGAACCTCATGTTAAGCCATTGTTAACTTACATTCAGATAACTGGATATTCAAGGTTATGGGGCAAAGGTCAACATCACAGTTTTCATCATCATTTCATGCTAATGAATGCCATTTTGGAAACAAAATCACCTGAATGCTCGTGGGGATGTTTTTTTTTAACTCTGCACAAAGGCCTTACATGATACAGAGATGAACTAATCATATTCTGGAGGTCAAAAGTCACAGAACCTTTTGGTTAAACTTGTCTTTTAAATTTGATCTTGTGATTACAATATCTCAAGAAAGCTCTAAGTAATTGTTCTCAGGTGTCTGATGTGACTAATGGATGAAATGATAATTAATCATTAGGAATAAATTATGTAGGTTAAGTTATTAGATCAAATGCCAAGCTCACAGAGTCTAATAGCCATCCATACCTATATGGCATTATTTCTCATAGAACTTTGCATCAATGTCTATTTTTACTTAAGGATAAACTAAGTAGATTTTTAAGGTCATGAGTTAAAGGTCAATGTCTTGGACTTTGATCATCATTCTTTGCTTGTGAAAGCCAGCATCTGGAACCCTATGTCAAGAAAAATGAGTAGAAGTAGAATGTCCTTAATCTTGGCATAAAGTCTATCATGACACAAGTTTAAACAGACTCGAGTTTGGAGACCATACATTAGGTCAAAGGTTAAAGTACTGTAGCTTTCTGGTCACCCTTTGCTCTTGAATGCAATCTCTAAGGAAAGCTTTTAGGGAAATCTGATAAGCTTTGCGTGTTTGTCTTCCTGCACTGAAAAATGACCTGATTAGATTTACCTCATCTTAACTTATCATCAAAGAAAAAATAAACATGGCTACATTTTACTGAGTAACGCTGAGTAAAATGATTAACTCTACTGTCCACATGATAACATACATGCTCAAGGAACTTGTGTAATCTTAGATTAAAGGCTTTACCAACTCTGTTTGATTAAAAGTCACTTTTTAAATCCCGTTGGAGGAATTGATTTGGTTCAGCTTGTATGCGAAGGAAATATATTTAAATTTAAGTTTGTATTTTGTTTAAAAACATGTAAAGAAACAAACAAAAAAAAGGCCTTTCAGAAATCAGTAATGCAGAGAAAAGCATCACATGATTGCTTAGCTTTTATATTTTGGTTTAGGTGTTATAAAAGTGGGGTAAAATGCACACTTAATAATACCCACCACTTCACCAAAAGTAACTGGTTAATACTTAACTATTTTAATACTCAATTATTGAAAGTTCATTTACAATACTTTTTCTCTTAGGCTTGTTTAAATCCAGCTGTCTTTGGTCTTGGCTTGACAAAGTTGCTGTCGGGCACAAACCTCTTATCTCCAAAACTGCTTCTTTTCAGGAAATGAATAAAAAACTACTTTATCACTGAATGAAAGAAAATTGTACTGCCTGGATAACATTTTTTTGTACTTTTATTTGTTAAAAAGTTTTTAACCTGTTCACCAACATAGAAGGTGACCAACAGCATTAGCTCATGAAAAAAACGAAAATCATAAAATATGAAGTTAAAAGGTTCGTGCCTGGCAGAAAAAATATAATATGCTGCATAGTATGTATATTATATATTTATAACATATTTTATCCAGGAGAGTTCGACTTATATGAGTTTGTGCTATAATGACTGCTAACTAACCCTGCTGCAGCACTGACATGAACAGCCAATGAGAGGAGGGCAGCGTGTGGCTGGTTGAAAGATGTGGTGTCCATTGTTGCATCACGAAATACTGTAGTTTCAAACACATGGGTTTTGTCAAGGAAACCTGAAATGCTGTGAAGTGGGTTAAATATGAGGCTTTCTGAGGCTCCATTGGCTGGTATGTATCAACTAGCTTAGGTATCTGGCTCTCTCCCTCAGGGGGAGAGTGGCAAGTTGCTTTATTGGCAATCATATTTACTGATGCCATGGGCCTCAAGCAGCATCACCTCGAAAACTGATCTATCTATCTATCTATCTATCTATCTATCTATCTATCTATCTATCTATCTATCCGTCTGTCTGTCTGTCCGTCTGTCTCTATCGATCTATCGATCTATCTATCTATCTATCTATCTATCCGTCTGTCTGTCTGTCTCTATCTATCTATGTATCTATCTATCTATCTATCTATCTATCTATCTGTCTGTCTGTCTGTCTGTCTGTCTCTATCGATCTATCCATCTATCTATCTATCTATCTATCTATCTATCTATCTGTCTGTCTGTCTTTCTGTCTGTCTGTCTGTCTGTCTGTCTGTCTGTCTATCCATCTATCTATCTATCTATCTATCTATCTATCTATCTATCTATCTATCTATCTGTCTGTCTGTCTGTCTGTCTCTATCTGTCTGTCTGTCTGTCTATCCATCTATCTATCTATCTATCTATCTATCTGTCTATCTATCTATCTATCTATCTATCTATCTATCTATCTATCTGTCTGTCTGTCTCTATCTGTCTGTCTGTCTGTCTGTATCTATCTGTCTGTCTGTCTGTCTGTATCTATCTATCTATCTATCCAGTACTGGGAACTTTCAGCTCCTGCACAGGGAAGCAGCTGTACCTCAGCTGTGTGAAGGTGCTGAACCTGCGCTCCCTCACCGGAGTCAGAGAGTCCAGGTGGTCGGAGGGTTTTGGCTCAGACTTTTCCCCTAATGGCAGCTGGAGGGTCCTGTATAAGCCTCCTGTTGAGAAACGTGTGGCCGATCTTCAGTGGAGGATTATACATGGAGCGATAGCTACAAACAGGTACAGAGCTCACCTTGATCCGAGCACTGGGGAGGGATGTCCTTTCTGCTCACAAACAGAGACCACAGAACACTTGGTGGTGTCCTGTCCCAGATTGGCTGGTCTTTTCAAATGGTTGCAGGAGTGGGTGGGGGGTTTGGGAGAGGTTTTCTCTTATCCCTTCTTTGTCTTTGGACCCAAATACACTCCCAAGAAAAAGAAAACTCTAGTGCTGATCAACTTTATCTTTGCAAGTGCCAAACTAGCAATCTGAAAGAGTCGCAAAAACAAAGTTCTGGGGGTGGGTTGGACTGACCCGGTCTGTTGTCTGAAGGGTTTGGTAGCAGCCCCTCTCAGAGTTGAACACACTTTTTACAAACTGACTAACAATTTGGATGGTTTCAGGGATGTGTGGGCTGTCAGGCAGGTCCTGTGCTCTCTGGGGGAGAATGGCTCCTTAGTGCTGAATTTCTAAAGGACTGTTTTTTTATAGTATGTGCGTGCGTGTGTGTGAGAGTTGGTAGTTTTTAATCATGTTTCATTAATTAACATGTAATCTGTCTTAAAATATTGTCAGAATGTCTCGGAAATAAAGTTTGTTAAAAGTCTAAAAAGTCTGTCTGTCTGTCTGTCTGTCTGTCTGTCTGTCTGTCTGTCTGTCTGTCTAAAAATGTAAAAGTCACGCTGGGGAGAGTGAGGGAAACATCTGATCAGAGGACTTCTATCCTTGCTATCTGCAAATAAGCACGGTCACCTCATCAGAGCAGAAGTTTAAGGTTTTTCAACATGTGGATTTTTTTTCCTCTGATTCTTTAAACTGGAGGTGCAGTGTTTTTACTTTTTACACCATTTAAGGTTCAGACATCTGAGTTTAAACCAATGGTCATCACTTATCTTCTGTTGTGCCCCCCAAGAGATTCATGTGTTTCCTGCCCCTCCTGTCCCTGCACAAAGTAATACATAGTATTTAAACTCATGTAAACTCATTGTTACTGTATATTCTGTTATATAGGTCTCAACAATACATTTTCATACCTGGTATAGTTTGAACAAAATGTATATCTACATTTATATTTACTCACTAAGTACCCTCACAGTTTAATGTACAGTGTAAACCTCTTACATTTTACTTCAAAGGAACATATAGTGAGCTTTACTTTCAACAATTCAAAGTATTTTTCATTAATTTGATTTTGTGCTCATTTAGGAACATTGCTGTCACTTAAGAACTTCATTTTACAGGTTTAGTGTTGTAGATCAGTTTTTTGTCTGAAGAGGAAAAGTAGTTAGTAAGATTGGGACAAAATGTCATTATGCCATGTGTCGTCTTCCCTGAATGTCAAATAGAATCATTAATACAATGTCCCCAAGCATCAAAATTTCATTTGAAGAGATATGGTGTAATACACTGCCTGGCCAAAAAAAAAGTCGCCACCTGTATTTAACTAAGCAAATAAGTACGAGCCTCCTATTGGATAATTACTGCCTGGGTGATTATCTTTCAGCTGGCAACAAATTATTTAACCCCAGCTAATGCAATGAGTAGCTTCTCATTTCTTAAACAACCATGTGGAAAGACACATCCTGTGGTCGTGGAAAAGATGTTAGTCTGTTTAAGAAGGGTCAAATCATTGGCATGCATCAAGCAGAGAAAACATCTAAGGAGATTTCAGAAACTACTGAAATTGGGTTAAGAACTGTCCAACACATTAATAAAAACTGGAAGGACAGTGGGGAACCATTGTATATGAGAAAGAAATGTGGTCGGAAAAAAAAACGTTTGGCCAAATCAAATCAAAGAAAAACAACAGTAGAACTCAGGGGTATGTTTAATAGTGAAAGTAAGAGCATTTCCACAAGCACAATGTGAAGGGAACTCATGGGATTGGGACTGAACAGCTGTGTAGCCTTAAGAAAACCACTAATCAGTAAGACTAACCGGAAAAAAAGGCTTCAGTTTGCTAGGGAGCATAAAGATTGGACTCTGGAGGACTGGAAGAAGGTCATGTGGTCTGATGAGTCCAGATTTACCCTGTTACAGAGTGATGGGCACATCAGGGTAAGAAGAGAGGCAGGTGAAGTGATGCACCCATCATGCCTAGTGCCTACTGTACAAGACTGTGGGGGCAGTGCTGTGATCTGTGACAAATCTTGTGACATTGCAGAAGCTTATTGAAACAATGCCACAGGAAATACATGCTGTAATCAAAGCTAAATGCGGTCCAACGAAATATTAGAGTGTGTGACCTTTTTTTTTGGTGGCAACTTTTTTTTTGGCCAGACAGTGTATTTACCGGTCTTCACATATGAGTTGATTATGTCTGTCAATTTCTTTTGTAATTATTTTATGTCTTCATTGTAAGAAGTGTGTTTTAACACTTATGTGCTCTTTCAGAATAATGTTAATTTCATTTTAAACTAAAAACATGAACATTGTTTGATCTCCATCTTCTCAAATTAAGGGGGTATGATACTTAACCCTTTAAAGCCTGAAAACACAAATTATAGCCAGAAAATTCTATTTTTTTGGAGCTTAAATGTTTATTTCACTTTCTACTGAAATCCAAAAAAAAAAAAAAAATCAAAATTTCCATAAAATTTAACATATATATTTTTTGAATCTCATTTGATAGATTAAGTGTTTCTGGCAACTGATAATCCACTTGAGGACATTTTTATCATTTATCTGATTGTGTTCAGATGTCTTTTTAGTAATTTTTTGATCATATTGATTAGATCAAATATGATACAAAAGGCGTTAAGGGGTTAATTGCATAGGAAATACATTAATATTGCTCTTAACCTTATTCAAGAGATTAAATACTTCTCTTTTTGTTTGTATCATTGTTTAATATTCTTGCAGTGTTTTGATTTTGGAGTTTCATTGTGTCATGATATGATTGATATCAAAAACCATGTTTCGCATATGGTATTGTACTGGGAGCTACACTGGGATTCCTGGTCCCTTTAATAAAACTTGAAAGTAAAATAATTAGCTACTTTAGATACTGAGTGCCAACTACAGTAATGATATTACTGTTTTAGGGAGTAATGAGTAACCAATAGGTTATTAGATATTTTAAGTAACTTACACTTATGCACGTGTGGGTTTGAAATTATATGAGTTACTGTATTTGTTCTGAAGGGTTTGGTATTACTCATGTTTGATTTACTCACACCAAGTTCATTGTCTGCATTCATCCAGCCATGTGACAACAGACTACACTTCAGCTCAGGGACGTCAATACCCCACTCTCCTGGCCATAAAGTGCAAGTACATGCATTATAACTCAAATGTTGAATCGAACAATAAATACTCTTTTATGATCTAGCTCTGAATATGGAGTGAAAATCATACAGTTTAAGTATTTTAGACAAATCATGGTCTTCTTTTGAATTATTAGTTCATTAAATATTAAATTGTAAAACAAACCCCAATCCCAACTAAGTTGGGACATTCTGTGAAATATAAATTAAAACAGAGAAACAGTGATTTGCAAAATCTTTTCAACCTATATTCACTTGAATACACCACACTATGATACCCACACTCTCCTCTGAAGCCCCACTGTTGTAACATTGTCTGTGGTATTGTCTTGCTGAAATAACCTAGGACGTCCCTGAAGAAGAAGTCACTTGGATGGCACCATATGTTGATCCAAAACCTTTATGTGCCTTTCAGCATTAACAGTGCCTTCACAGGTGTGGAAGGTACCCATGCCATGGGCACTAAACACCCACATACCATCACTGATGATGGCTTTTGAACTTTGCAATGATGACAATCTGGATGTTTTTTTTTCTCTTATGACACGACTTCCATGATTTCTAATAACAATTTCAAATGTGTACTTATTGGACCACAGCAAACTTTTCCAGTTTGCCTCAGTCCATCACAGATGAACTCGGGCCCAGAGAAGCCGGAGGTGTTTCTTGGTGTTGTTGATGGCTTTTTGCTGTGCAGGATAGAGTTTTATCTTGCACTTGTCGATGTAGCAGCAAACTGTGTTATTGACAATGGTTTTCTGAAGTGTTCCTGAGCCCACATGGCAATATCTTATACAGAATGATTTTGGTTTTTAATGCAGTGCTGCCTGAAGGATTGAAGGTCATGGGCATTCAGTGATGGTTTTTAGCTTTGCTGCTCATGTGCAGAGATTTCTCTGAATTCTCTGAATATTCTGATGATATTATGGACTTTAGATGATAAAATCCCTAAATTCCTATTTACATTTAGAAATGTTGTTCTTAAACAGTTGAACTATTTGCTCATGCAGTTGTTCACAAAAGCCTCTCCCAGTCCTTGCTTGTGAATGACTAAGAGTTTTGGGAGACTCCTTTTATGCTCAGTCATGATACTCACCTGTTTCCAGTTAACCTGATCACCTGAGAAATGTTCCAAACAGGTGTTTGTTGAGTTTTCCTAAACCTCTCCAGTCTTTTGTTGTTAATGTCCCAGCTTTTTTTGAACATGCTGAAGGCATCAAATTCGAAATGGGTGAAGATTTGCACAAAACAAAACAAGTGTATCAGTTTGAACACTGAATATCTCATCTTTGTTGTGTTTTCAATTCGATGTAGGTTTGTTTTCCTCCTCAGCCCGCCTCTGTGCGACCACAGCTTCTTCTACATATTATGCCATCCTGTGATGCCCCCTGCTGGCAAATCATAATAACTGCACTACTTTGCTGTCTTTGCACCTACTTTCAGACAAATCAGGATTTGTTAAGTCTTTTTCAAATTTCTTAAATTCTTTTGATCTCAACAAATCAGTGCATGGGGCAATATGAACTCACTGTGAAGATTGTAGGGTTAAACATTGTCACAGTACATTTTAGATTACAGTTAACGTGTCAAGAGAGGCTGTTAGATGCTAGTTGTAGTATTGTATAATATATTCAGCTTCTCATGCTTAAATTATCTCTGAAATAGTCAAAGTGTCTGTAGGCTATTGTCTGCCATATTTTAATATAAAAATATTCATCACCGGATCTGTTTCTTTTGCCCCTGTAACACACCTTTTACACTGACAAACCCTCTTCCTGCAGCATGCCCAGTATGAATCTCATGGCAAGGCGCCAACAGAAACCAGCCGACCGTTGTGCCTTCATATTATCTCCCTTTGCTGTTTGTTATCATTCAAAGCTGCTTATTACCCTCCTTAGCAACTAATACAGGTGTGTCCAGGACCCGCCCTGAAGCCATGCTATGAGTCACCTGGAATATGTGTGTGAGTTTTTTTTCTCTGTCTGTGAATGTGTGTGTGTCATAAACCGGCTGCAAGTACATGAGATGTACACCTTTCTATTTTACAAATATCAAAGGTGTGCCTGAGCTTTATCTAGGCTGTGAATCATGCTTTTATTTGAACTTTTACCTTTCAAAATAAGAGAGCATATCAATAGGTTTCTCAGCAGAATTCACTGGAATAATATCAGATTTATCATTATATTCTTAAGAAAGGCAGAAGAACAATATAATCTCAAAAAATAAAGTTGAAGTGGTTTCAAAGTCCAAGAGATAGCATAACACCATGTTTTATGACCACTATGGGTTAATGTCAGCTAAGATAAAGAGTGTTAAGACTGAATCATGAGCAGTGTACTCAGTGCAAAACCACACAAAGACACACATTAAAGCTCACACACAGTGGAAAGCCTTCACTTGCTCTCTCTGCAGATAAGTAAATATCAGAGATGAAAAGCGGGCAACAAGGAGTTTTTTTTTTTGTTTTTTTTTTTTGGAGCCAAATCACAGCGGAAAGGCCTCTGATGTTGATTTTATTGTCTAATGCAAGTTGTGGGGTCACGTCCTGTTAATGTAAGAGGAGTTCAGACGATTTTAATGACCGGGGTAGTTAACATTCCCTGATTACAAGGGAATTCACTGGAAAACTGGACAATTAAAACCTGTTACTGATAACTCTATTCCTGGGAAGAGGAGGGTGATTACAAAAGAAAGTAGAAGACCCCAAGCAAGAGTTCAAGTAATATGAACTCAGAATTTCATAAACCTTGAAGAAATAATCAGAAAAGTGTTGCATAAGTGAGATAACAAAGCACAGTGGGTGGCATAAGTGGGGAAATGGAGGACTTCCGTGGAGGCCAGTGTCCCTGTTTGACCTGAAATAGAAAGTACTGTTTGGAGTTGCTTCTCTCTCTAACATACTGTCTGTCATAAGAAGGGTGATTCTCGTTGAGTAAATGACCATGAGGTTTACTATCTCTGAACTATTTAAAAGGAAAAAAAAAATTTAAGTTCCTTGTAGTTCAATATCAGGAAGATGCATAGATGACATCGCCCTTACAGTTATAAACACCCTAGTTTCGATTAATCTGAAACGTTGGGAAAAATGTAGATATAAACAGAAAACAAAGACTTGCAAATCTTTCTTGACCTTTATTCAGTTCAATACACTACAAAGACAAGGCATTTAATGTTCAAAGTGATATACTTCATTGTTGTTTTGCAAATGATCACTCATTTTGAATTTGATGCCTTCAACATGTTCAAAAATGCAAAACAGGACAATAGTGTTTGTTCATAAAAGTACAAAGATTCCAACAGTATTGAATAGGAAACATTTTGACAACCTAAGCAAAAAGCTATAATTGCTCATTTGTGTAATGGATGTGACAGTACCAATATCACGGGGCTGGCTGAGGCTGTGGGGCCTGTCATGATATCTGTTAGTGCCCCCATTCAAGAGAGACAGTTGTCTTGACTTGTCTCATCTCTTATTAAGAGTATTTGCCCCTGAACTGCCACTGAAAGCACATTCTTTTTTATTCATGTTTACTTTTTTGCATTGTGAATTTTAGTTTTATGTGCACTGAAGTTAAAAGCTGTAATGAAGTCATGATCAAATTAAGTTTGTGTGTAAAATGGATGTGTAAAGCATGAGGAATCATCTTTATCACATCAAGCTTCAGGGGAAACTCAGATCAGCACACAAGGTTAATGTAATGACAATGTCAGTTCAATAAACCAGCTGTCAGTCTTTAAAATGTCACTGTTTACTCAGTAAATGATGTCATTGTTAGTGTCTGGAAATGATATCTCACACATGTCTATGAGCAGGTCGCACACTCATTATGAATCACCAGGCGTAATGTGTGAAAGTTAACCCGGTGTCGCCCTTTCTGTGTTTTCAGTTCATCATATTTCACTCCCATTAGATCACACATCTGGGAGTGAGTGTTTGTATTTCCAGATGTCAGTCTGAAGAGGGTGAAACAAGTCATGAAGACCTCCTGTTTACAACTAGGATCTCTGAGAGCTGTGACCCACACTGGGATTTTCAGTGCGCTAAAACAAACATTTGGTGAATTATTGACTTCCAAGGTTTTACTTTCTTCTAAAAATGCCTGACACAGACAGTGTAGCTACAGTGAGATATAAGCCATAAAGAGAGATAAGTTGGAGGGTGGATCCAGAGGATTATCACTAAATCTGATGGCCTCCCTTCAGTAATCTCCACACCCAAATGATAGTGCAGGGACACTAAAATTTCCAACAAAGGCTGTTAACTTGCTGCAAAACAAAACAAAACAAAACAAAACAAAAAAACACCACAAGCAAGTATAAATGCAGTATCATGCCAAGATATTTCTGTGTTTCTTTAATATAAGGGCCAGGGCCGGTGTTAGCAATTTGGAGGCCCCACACAAGGACCAAGGTTTGGGTAGTAAGGTGATACTGCTGATGGATTTTACCAGGATTAAGAGAGTATTAAGATCTTGCTTGCAATATTAAAACTATTTTCTTTATTCCTCATAATTTCCTTTAATTAGATATGAAATTACTGGTAGATGGCATCATTCACAAGATTCAATGTGAAATGCATTTAGAACATGCATCTTGATCATTGATGTAATTGTAAAGGCGTATATATGATATTTAATCCTCATCAAAAGTGACTATATTTACAATTGGGCCACAGGTAATGGGCTTCTTTTACTTGATGGTAAAAACCACTTGTTGGAAATCTCAGTATTTCTCACAGAGAAAGTCCCTGCACTCCTGTTTATCTGATTTCCTTTGGCACAAATCAGCTGTGAAGATGAAGCCAAGCAAAGCCTTCATGTTCAATCTTGCGGCAGTTTTTGTTTGGAATGAATAAAGACAGAGCAGAGCAAACCCACCTCGACCTAGTGGGAAGGAAATGAAAGGTGTGTCTTTGGGTGTGTGTGTTTGGCGTCTAAGGCAGTGCCTTACAAAGTTTTCACTACAATAGATGAGGCTGTCATCATACGTTTGAAACTTACTCTACACAGCACAGGCATGTCATGTCAAGTTATTTCCAAAATAAAACTTGCACTGAGAAAGATTGATCACCCAAAGAGAAGGACATACAATGTGAGGCTTAAATGGTTTGAAAATTCCAGTTCAGGGCGTTGGTTTCTTGAAGTCGTCAGTTTAGTTGTTACCCATGAGCACGCCTCCCACCCCTCCTGTCTCCTTCTGTCTGTCACGCCTCACACTTCATAGTGACAGTGTGGTGGATTTAACTCAGGCCTAAAACACAAGAGGGCACAGTATGGCTGTCAAAAAAGGCAGCAATACTGAGATAAACCTGAATCCTCTCCTTGGCTTTTTGAGGCTTCTGCTTCAACAATTCCTCCCCTAAGGGACCTTTCTTCTTAACTTTTCTCATTCATTGCTCAAAATCCAGGTAATCATTTTCCCACCAGACATTTCACTTTCCCAACCACAGCTATGCCTCACACTGACTCTAAGTATGCGTGACCCTCCCTGTTCGGTCTCTTTGTCCCTTTCACTTTTAAATGCTGCGTCACACCCACTCATGATGTGCCCTGACACCTGAGGAATGAAGAGCTAGTGCAGGAGAAAGGCAAATAGTGAGAGGGCGAGAGAGAACATGGGAAATAGAGAACATGTATTTGGTAAACTTGGTGTCTCTCAGTGGTTTACTTTAAGCTACTCTGCAAAATACTGAACCCTCAAATGCACTCTTTCTGACCTCAAGAATGTTGAACTCTGGATGACAGAGTCTTTGCACAACCACTCTTTAGAGATGAAATGTGTGGGCTGATGGGTTTTCTGTCAGCTGGATGTATGGGACTATCATGTACAAGAGTTGAAATGAGTCCACATTGATCCTGAAGATGTAGAACTGGGGAAAGGTTTGAAGTGGCAGCGCAAACTCTGAGGAAACCACAGTATTTATAATGCTTAAGAAGGCAAACAAGCCAGTCTGTGTGCAAACTAAGAGTCACTCGAGACAGCTCAAATCAGGGATTTTATTTTCATTAATACTGGATTTTTATTTACTAAAGGGAAAGTACAATGGTCCACATTATTGAGGACGTGCCAGACTCAACAAAAAAGCAATCTTAGAACTGTTGTACTGGTGCCAGACAAAAAACAGTACAAAGCAGAATCATCAAGAACTCATGGAAGAGTACTGGAGACAGCAGGAAAGATGAAACGTTAGACAAGAAAGTTATTTTCATTGTGCACTCTGAAGGAACTAAATGTTATGGGTAAAGAATCCAGTAAAAGATAAAATGCCAGGAAAAAAATTCAATTGTTCAATCAAACTTAAAATATCAAGAAAAAGGTCAAAATGTTGGAATAAAATCTTGAAATATCAAGAAAAAATGTATTTTTTAAGGAAAAGTAAAAATCCAAAGGAAAATTCCGTATTTTGAGAGAAGTCATCGTTGAGAGAAATTTTTGAAAAGTCATAAAAAATCATTGATGAGTGAAAAAGGTTAAAATGTAAAAGAGAGGGGTTATATTTTGGTGAAAGAAAGTAAAAAATTGAGGAAAAAAAAGTCAAAATTCTAAAAGAAAAATTAATGATAAGCAAAATGTCAATATGTTGAGAAATAAATTCCAAATTTTGAGCAGATATTTAAAAGGTTTCAGAAAAAGTTGGATTATCAAGAAAAAGTCATAAGGTTGATAGAATTAAAAAAAAAAAAACCCAACAAAAACAGTCAGGATGTTTAGAGAAAAGGATTTTTATTAAGAAAGCAAGAATAAAGTTGTAATGGTGAGAGAAAAATAAATTTAAAAAAAAAAGCCAGGAAAAATAAAATGTCAAAAGTCAAGAACTAGAGTCAGAATTTTGAGGAAGAAAGTTAGAATATTAATTAAACAAGTGTTGGAGGGCAAAAGTTTAAACAGTGTTTACAAAAAAGTCAAAATTTGAAAGTAAAAGTAAAAATATCAAAAATAGTTTAAATGTCAAGAAAAGGTCACAGTTGTGACATTGTTTCAAAAAAAGTTTTTGGAAGCTGTGAACTGCCAAGAAAAAAGTCAAAAATTTAGAGACACAGAGAATGTTCACTGATTGATTATACCTACAAAACAAATTACTGTCACAAACAATCTTATTTATTAATTTACCTTCAGTTAAATTTTCTCCTTCTTCTGGAACCTTCCCAATGGGTTGTGCCCCCCACCTTGAGAAACTGAAAGCTAGCCTTTAATTTTGAACAATTTTGAGTTTTGAATTTTATTATATAGCTGGTGAAATACGTATGTACATCTTACATTAAAACAATTAAATTAGCCAACAAAATGCAGTGGGTCTTAAATCTACCACCATCACCATTAAGGCAACACAGCAAATTAAGAAGTGTTCAAATTTTAGTGCTGAGTTAATTATTCTCTGGAAGGAGTCAAATCCCTGAAAAAATTACTCTTTTGTTCAGTAAATCAAATCCATAGGTGTCCTTGTAGGATCTTTAGCTCAAAACTTTTCACTCTGAAATCTGAACATGTAAGTGAGTATAGTATTTAATATTTACTTTATTCATATATATATATATATATATATATATATATATGTATATATATATATGTCCTAACCAAACATATCTTTATTTTAACTAATTATCCCTTATTAATATACAGTAGATAAATCCAGTAATGTTTACACTTTGTAGCGTTCATAAAGAGCTATCACTTGAGTAGTTTAAAAAATATAAATACAATACAAACAAATTAATCAAAAGTAACACTGTTAAATGTCACAAAATATAAAAAATTTCCTCCACAAAAAGTCAACAGTCACACAACATAAGAGGTAAGAATGAGATAAGAGTCAATCAACATTTATTTTGGGCTAATAAGATAATATTGTAGGTGGAAGCTACTGCGGTTCAGACGTGAGCCACTTCATACAAAAAACTCTTGTCAAATCATGCCAGAGGTTGAGCTAAAACCTCTTAACTATAGAGAAGTTTTGGGTGTCGGTATTTGTTTTTCATTTAATGAAGAAATGTGGTTAAGATCTGATAAAACTGTTGCTGAAACTGTTAGCATTTAGGTTAGAAGATACTCTGAGAGAGTACTTAAACACTGCATGGAAGTGTTGATCCTAAGTCACACTGTAAAGTGTTACAAAATGTTTTAACTCCAAAAGACTCAATAATTACTCTTCACACTTGTTAATGCACCAACTCTCAGAAAGAGTTAAATCAAATCCCTGTTGTATGGACCTATAGACACAATAATAGTATTAATATTAACTCCATCCATCTATTGTCTACACCGAGTTAATATTAACACTTTAAAGGTATTTATAACGGAGATATTAGCAATAACAACCATGTATATATTATTATCATAAACTATAATGATAAGGAAGTGGGGAGGACTGATGCATTAAATCCAGCTGTTTTACATAATGTTATAAAGAAAAACACTGTAAAATAAAATGTATACTTTCATGTTTTCTCTGTGGGCTTCTGTCATAACAAGCTTCTTTAACTTTTGTTGTTGTTGTCCCATCTATTTAATTTTATTTATTTGTATGTTTTTACCCCTGTACTGTCTAAACTGCAACATGTTTCATTAAATATAATTGATAATATCAGAAATTTACTCATGGAGTTCTGTAATCTAACTGGCCTTCCCTTCTTCTTCTTTACCACTATTATTTTATTTTATTCATTTATTTATTTATTCTTGCTCCAGTCCAAAATTAAGGGTCCATGGTTAAATCAGCCTCATAAAATGATAATATTATGGGTAAAAGGTCTGTAACATTTTAGGGAAAAGTGGCTTTAAGTTTCAAAACAGGCTACATTTTACTGAAGCTCCCATTTGCAAAGGTGCATTTTTGTTTCTTTGATGGGAAATGTGAGTATGTATTCTGAAAGTAAAGTTTGGTTATTACTGCCAGAATAAGGATGGACCATGTTTAACCCTTAAAGGACCCTCATTAGGCTGGGTCCCAGAAACCCCTCCTCTTTTTTTCCCCTTGCCTAAACCACTGTTATCATCATCTAAAGTCATAGGCTACACTTGTTGTAAACTATTTCATCATAAGACAACTCCTCCAAATTTTGATTGCCACATCTCTCGTTGGATTTTGCAGTGTAACCCGACATGGCCGATCTTCCCACACAAGCCAAGTGAGCACAGGAGCGTTTCATAAACACAGCAAGGTGTGGTTTGTGTCCAAAAGAGCCCAGCTTCCGTCTATTCACAGCAGAGCAGCTCTATCTGCGCAACAGGAGACGGGGAGGGGAGAGGACTGCGCTCTGTCCTCTGTAAGGACAGCAGAGCAGAGACTTGAACGAACAGAAACTCTTCTTATTGAAAGTTTTGGAACAACACAGCAAACATGAGTATGTACGGCTCCAACCCGCAGCTCAACCAAATGGGTCCGAGGAGTAACTCGCGTCCGGATTTGTCGAGCGCAGCCTTCAGAAACGACGTGTTTGTCGGTGGAAACGGCTTTCATGGAGACTTCCAGGGAGGCGACGGATACACCTACACCACCTTCTCCAGGTCCTCCGTGCACGGCGGGGGAGGCGGACAGATGGTGCAACTTAGCAGGGCTGGGAGTGGACGTGCTGGTGGTGGAATGAAGTAAGGAAATAAAACACCTGTTAGTCCACTGATACTACATGAGTGTTAACTGTTGCCATTAGAGTGGGCTACGTGACGTAGAAACGTAAAGGTAACATATTAACTTAGCTAACAAAATAAAAACTAGAAGATTTCTTGGAGGTCATTCTAATGTCCCGAAACTGAAAGGTGCGTTCAGGAAAATTAGTCATTTTTATTTGCCAAATGTTGAGGCGTTGCAGGCCGACTCAAGCAAAACCGCACCAAAAAGATAGAGGTTGGACTCAAGCTTAGTTGCTCATTTTGTTGGTCTCATTAATTTATTCACTTCAGTATTTAGGCTAATTCAAATACCAAGTGTAGCATTGTTTCTGCCTACGCCATTTTTATAGTGCACTGCGAGGTTTCCCTTCAAGGTGTAGGATACAAATTGGGCTGCATGATGCCTTCAACTGATCGCCGAAGTCGGATTGTCCGAGTCACAATTTAGATACGTCACCGGAAACGCCCCCTTAGGTCGGAATTTTTTACTGGAAAGTTGGACGACCTTCGGGTACCCCGACTTTACCATCTCTTGCCATTGGATGTGAGTATACAGGCTCCCCACATCCTGGGCCTTATTGCAAACAAACTCTGCATTGTTTCTCAAAACAAAAAATCTGTGAAGCTAATAATATTTTTTTTTTTCAACTTATAAGTGTCACAGCCAAATTATTCTGTTTAAAGACACAACTAGTCTTCAAACAGTGGTTAAAACAGTTTTGAGCTCACATTAGTTAAAAAAAAAGAATGGCACTTTGTTTGTTACAGAACTATCTGTCATTTGGACCATTTTAAGCAGTTGAAATGTTTTTAAGCATTTTAAATGTTTTATCATATACTCAGTATTTGATCTTTTACCCCGTAAAAGATTCACAATCTTTGCAGAGTCTAAATATGTCTTGCTTTAACCCATTTATTCCAAAGACCTAATACCTAATTATACTATTTCATAGGAGTTGCACAAAGATGAAAACCAATGTAAGAGATGCCCCAGTATTATTGTTTTTGAAAATACAAAAAAATGAAAGCTTGATATTTTTTGTATGCAATGTGAAAATAATTTTTTAAAGACCTTTGGCAAGAAGTTAATGAATTGATATATTAAAATTAACATTGATATTTTTATTGGCCCCGATCAGTCATGGTCCCACAGAATTTATCTAACTATTCCCCCCAAAATGACCCCTTTTGTTGCAGGAATAATATTCAAAATAAGTAAACATTTGTTAATGTGTTTTTATAAAAGTTTATCTGTTTGAATGTTTAGATTCTTGTCTTTGTAGTGAATTCACTTGATTATAGTTTAATAATGATCATCAAACAATCATTGCTTTCATTTTACACTGCCCCAACTTCATTTGAATCGGGTTTTGTACAATTATCTTCATTTTACAGTCTAATATGTTAGTCTACAGAGAATGTGGTGATATGTCATGCCACATTACATGCCATATTTCAAGGCTTTTTTGCTGTTCTAGCTGCTTAGTTTGGCTGAAAACTAAAAAAATCACAGTATGACAACACAGCCGCACTAAAGATGGCCAAAGAGGACTATGGTCCATTAACAGACCACGTCTGCTCTTATCTTTGTGAATATTTACAAACTTTTGACCTTGTTCCTATCCTGGCCTTAATTGTTTAATAATGTGAGTAACCCAACTTTTCTCACTACTCCTCTGTGGCCCAATAAACCGAATGACATTGAAGGAAATACTAGCTCACACCCCTGAATGTTTGTCCTCTACTATCACTCACTATGATGTCAGTTTCTAATGTCAAGAGCAGTGATGTAGGTGTTAGAGCATGGCTCGGACAAAATAATACAGAGCATTAATCACTTCAAATATATTCAAAGAAATTAATTAGCATAGAAGTAAGGACACTCATATCGGGGAGGGGGACAGGGGAATGCTCCCGGGGGCCAGGGTCATGGAGGAGCCCTCAGTGGTTCAACAAAGACATAGTACACTCTAAATTCAAGCTTTAATCACATTTTATTTTTACCTTAAATGTTACCATTATTTTCTGTAGCTACAAACATGAATATCTTTCTATTGCTGCTTTCACAAAATGTAAGCCCCCTTTTTAATAATGGGATGAGCCTTTGTTTTTGTTATAATTATGATAATAATGGGTTTTGTAAATCAAAATCATTTCATTTGCTTATGCTAAAGAATTGTATTTACAATCAATATAACCATGTATACACTTGCAAATAAATAACCAACATGGGAATGTTGGATATGAAAAATAAATACCGGTAGTCAGGACATTGACAAAGATGCTTATCAGCACTTTGGCACACCCATGTGGCCCCCTTAGGTACTGAAAACATACAAGGAATCAGCAAATATGACACAGCTACGTAAGAGCAGACCTATAGGTCAGGAATGTCCATGTAAGTAGCTGTGCTAGATACCAGCTGGGGTCCAAATTAAAATTTAAAATAGAAGGTTTGCCTTTTAAAATTATAAGCAGTACTACAGATTGCCTTATCTTCAAGAATAAAATACACAGACACGTAAAGGAAAAATAGAAAAATAATGTAACAGGTTTCTCTTTTATGTCTTTATTTGTTTATTTCTTTATCACAAATGTAATTACACATACATCTATGTCTGATAAAATTGCATTTACATTAATACTCTAAAGACATTTTATAAATAAAGTTAATCCTGGGTCATATCAAGATGGGCTAATGCCAAATGACACACAAGCACTTTTGTCAAGGGCTACCTACCTCTCTGAGTGTCGAACTAATGATAAACACAGTTGAATTCGTATTTTGTTGTTTGGAGAAATTTAGGCTTTTAAAAAAGAGGAAGTCCAGAGCACTGAACTCAATTTAACCTAGTTCTTGCATTGGTGACCCAAGGTCAACTCCTTACCCCAAATAACCTCTAGCCAGACTTGTACAAATGACAATTGAATGTTTTAAGATTTTTTTTAAGTTGTTTAGAAGTTTTAAAAATGTTTCTAGCTTTATTAAAAAATACTTCCTGTTCCTGTTATACAGCATTGATGTTCTGATTTTGGCTCTCATGAAAACTTTGTCTGTTGGAGTGAAATTCAATACTGATTTTCAACCATTTATAAAAGAGGACACATGTAAACTACATTAACAGAATCAGCCTTGAATAATGTAGTTGGTTTGAAAATAAAAAAGTGGATTTTGAGATATTTGTCCTTTGGTGTAAGGGTGTGAAAATATGAAATGTTTACAGTTTCAAGCAATGTATATGATCTAGTAATGCTTATAGACTGCTCTTTTGATTTTATATGTATTTTATATGTGCACTCAATTTTATACATGTTTACATGTTTTTTTAGTCATAGGCTGCGTAGTAGTGTAACTGGTTAGCACCTGTGTCTCACAGCAAGAAGGTTGCTGGTTTGACTCCCTGAGTTGGTTAGGGTCTTTCTGTGTGGACTCTGAATGTTCTCCTTGTGTATGCGCGAGTTTTCTATGGGAACTCCAGTTTCCTCCCATAGACCAAAATCATGCTGATTAGGTCCACTGGTGACTCTAAATTGCCCTTATGTGTGAGTGTGGATATGAACGGTTGTCTGTCTCTACATGTTGGCCCTGTGTTTGGCTGATGACTAGTTCAGGATGTGCCCTTTTTTTGCCCAGTGTCAGCTGGCAAATGCTTCAGCCCCCTGCAAACCGGGAAGGAACAAGCAGCATAGATAATGGATGGATGGATATGAAGTAATCAATTCATGTTTTTGAAAAAAAAAAACATATAAATTATGGGTTTATTTTTTTGTTTACACTTAATAAATACTTAAGCAATGAATTGCATGTTTCTAAGATCAGGTTAACTGGTATTTGAGACTATCTTTCACATTAGTTTAAGAAATCAATAGTGGTTGAGGATTTGATCTTTGTGACGGCTCAATAGTTAAAACTGAGTGAGTTATTAAGACTGTTGGGGGTGAAAAGGTGTAAAATTCTTCTCATTCCTCTTTGAAATATGCAAACAACATAGTGTAGTGTTTGACAACTTTGTGTTCTCTTATGCTTTCTATTAAGTGAGGTATTATTACTTTACGTATCATCATTAATTTTTTCTTCCGTGTTTAAAATACATTTAATTTCATGAAAAACAGACAGCACCACCCCCACCAGTAACACTTCCTTTGCTGACACCCTCTGCTAAAAATCCAGCTCCTATACAATTTGTAACCTCTTCCAGAATTTTTTTTTTTTTTTTTAAAACATAGTTAATGTATAAGCAGAGTTTAAATAGTGTCAAAAAACTGATTTGTTTTCTTTTTTATTCACAGTGTACAGGCTATTCATCAAAAGGCGATGGTCCTGACGGGCCAGTGTCACGACTACCTGCAGCGGGCACAGATGATTCTTCAGAGTGTAAGTTAAGCATAAATGTTACACTGAAAACAAGCTCTCTTAAGTTTATTTAGATACAGTGATGATAGCTATACTGATTAATAGGCATATTTAGTTACTTGAGCATAAATCTGTGTTGTGTGTGTTGATGTAGGGGGGTCCAGCAGCAGAGGCAGAAAGGTGTTTGGTCATGGCCGCAGAAGCCATGGACCAGATGAACGTGTACGGCAGAGAGCTGCAGCAGATGCGCATACCCAACGACATCCCCAAAAAGTAAGACAAGACTCGGGTGTGTGCTGCCCTTGCAAACATTCATTCATGACTGTGTACATATTTGAGAACACCTGCCTTCATTTTAACGCAGCTAAATCTGTAAAACATGCTAATGTTTGAGAAACATCTGCACGTCAGCTTGAACCAAAGCTATAAAACGAAGGAATTTCAGATGGAAGGATTCTTCTACGACAGCTTGCTGGGCTCTTTGAAGTTGGGCTGTGATGGTGATAGCTCTCGAAGGCTGCAAAAATTATTTTCCTTTTTTGTTCGACTCTGCAGCTTAGAGCAGTTTAGGAGCATGCATTTGGCCCTGAGACAGCAGATGGTTGGCAGTAAAGGCATAAGAGCGAACCGGGGCAGTGTGAGCTCCCTTGACGGGGGCAGGGTCTTCAACGATGCCATGGCCTGGATTGGACAACAGAAGGTGAGCTTTTGGTACCTTTGGAAACAAACCAAACAAAAAACAAGAGGACTGTAAAATTGGTATTACAGTGTTGATTATTTTCCCCCATGAAGCCCCTTTTTCTGCCACTTTGTATGTACAAACAATGCAGTACATGTTTTTAATGGAAAATTAAAACAGCAAATATGAAAATGAAAAAAGCAATTGAAATAATTTGTATACCTTTTATCTGTTAAGATTTATTTGGAGCTTGTCTGCCTCAATGAGAGCAGACTGGACAACAGACACAAGAAAGTGTGGATAGGTTATAGGGGAATAACAAGAAGGAAGGAGTTCACAGACTAGATTTGAACAAAGATCAACCATAATGAGGACAGTAGCCATTTTACATGGGTTGCAAGGACTTAACCAGTGGGCTATTGGCTCTACAAAGAATAAAGGTGATGTTGTTCAGTTGTTTAAAAAGGAGTAAAAACACCCACATTGGATATCCATTTGCTATTTACTACTTAACTTGCACCTTAAACAAAGCTAAGTTAAATTAAACTAGAAGTGCTCCATGTAACTAGCTAACTCAACTTGTTTTGAAGTATTGTCTCAGGCGTTAGTATTTACTGAATGTACATACTTACTGAGATTACTTTACAAAGTGGTCTTTATATGGTAATTAAGAGTTTTCTATTATTTGGTGAATGGGTGAGACAGTGCATGTATTACAGAACTTGTATTTTTGTTTTATATTTTTGTAAAAAACAGACACGTCTCCTCTAAAAAACTAGATATCATAGGTTTAAATGTTCATAAGCCCACCCCAAGTATTTAGTCTTGTTTGGTTTATTTCTTTTTGTACCCATTCCCAGAAAATGTCGTCAAAATCAGTTTAGAAGTCACTGAGTGGAAAACTGCCCATGCTCACAATGTTAACAAATCCTTAAAAATACTCCTGCATCTGCATCTGGATTCATATCACCACCAATATCTATTCACATATTCCTTTTGACTTGACCAACATACCCTGAAAATATCATCAAAATATGTGTATTACTTTTTGAGTTATCCTGTTCACAATCTAACAAACAAACTGACCAACAAACACTGGCAAAAACACATGGTCCTTGGCAGAGGTAATTATTAAAACTTTAAGTTTAAATTCACTTAGAATACGGCAGTGGTGGTGTCTAATATATTTTTTTTCCAGGATTTTCAAAGCTTGGTTGTAAAGGCACTCTAAAGATCTGACAACTGATTGGGTATTTTGAGGCCACAGGAAAAATGTTAAAGTATGATAGCATTTAAAAACAGGAAGGCACAGTTCAGTGTCAAGCAGTGCCGTATCATCTTAAAACAGCTCAGATTAGCTTTAATGGTTTGGCTGACCTTTTTAAAACTTAACTGAGAATCTAAAGCTTTGGCATATTTGTCTGACGTCTTCACTGACGACATCATCCTTATGTGTCTCCGATAAAACTCTGACTGTACCCGACTGTTTTAACCTGTTGGGGTAGTGTGATAAATTGCACCTTCATGTGTCTGCATGCCTGTAGGATGCATCAAGGTGTACTGTGTTTTACGTGAAGTGGAAGGGGGACAGAGGGGGTAAGCACTTACACTATCATGTATTCTGACCTCCTGTAACCGATACCATATGGACACACTGCCAAAACCTGATCCATGAGAGAAAAGAGGCCAAGAGAGGTGAAGAGGGATGGAAACAAAGACGAGGGAGAGAGAGAGAGAGGGAGGTAGATAAAGACTCTGTAGGAGCAGAAAGTAAAGTAGAAGTAGAAAGAGTGTGAAATTTGACACTTTCTACTGACTCACTTGTTTTGGGACGGGGCAGTTCAGCAGATCTCTAACATGCTCATGGGAAAACGCCCTTGAGCAGTCTACCTCCCATACCCTCCCAAAACAGAAAAAAACACACCCTGTCTGTCAACACTTAGAGCCTCACCCTGCATATTTCGTCATTTATTTCACTCTTGTCATTCAACATTTCTCAGTACAAGTGAATCTAACAATCAATGTGGGGAAGATTTTTTATTTTAAGCTCAAGAACTTTGAAAATATTAGCCAAAAACTAGCCACTACCCTCTTCTGCCCCTGCCGATTACACTGTCAGCCATTAAACCTGCTCTCCCTCTTAGAGTTACAGAACTCAGTCGACCTTTCTCCCTTGGACATTAGCTTCACTTCAGACGGTCTCCTAACAGCTTAGTTGTGTGCAACGTCTGCCAAGTAACCATGGAGGGGAAGGGAGTGGCGAGAGAACAAAAGTCTTGAGAAAAAGAGAGACAAAAAGAAAAAAAAAAAAAAAAAAAGCAGGGCCTGGCTGATGTCGACTTACTGGCAGAGCGCTTATCGGAGCTGAGGGCTGCAGACAAGGGGGGAATAGTTGGGATAGTTTCCTGCCTGACAACATGGTTAATGATTATATGCTGACACCTAGAGGACACAGAGGGGAAGGAAGTGGATTTAAGGTCAGAGAAATTAACTTTGGGTGATAATAAATAGCAACAACCACAATGACAGATAATATGAATGTTAGGGCTGCAAAATCAGACTTTATCATTTTAATTTATACTGAGATAATGGTTTACATAGAAAATAGGTAAGAGACAAATAAAAATCCATTTAAATGTTTGTTCATTTTTGTCTTCAAAATATAGCAACAAACATGCAACCATGTAAAAAAATGACTAAATTTATGGACAAAATGGGCTTGACATGGCATTCATCATGAATTTTGACTATTCTAAATTATATTATTTGTTTATATAATAGCACTATGTTATGATCTTAAATCAAAATGAAACCTTATGTTTAATCTCTGTACTATTGATCAGGGGCTCTCAAATGTTGTAGTGAGGAACCCAAATGTTCCTTAAGACAAGTCTGGGTGTCCCTTGGAAATGTGTTACCATACCTTGATAACACAACTTTATATCAAATAATGAATGATTTTTAATTTACTCAATCAGAACTGGATAAACATTGTTAATTAAATATTAATAATAATAACAATAATAATAATAATAATTATTGTTATTATTAGTAGTAGTAGTAGTAACTGAATGATACTGAAATCCTAACAGTTTTACTTGCATGTTAGGTTTTTAGAATTTATGCTGTCTGATAAAAAGAGCTGATTTAACTGTCGCTCACCTCTGGTTTAATTTATAAGAATATATTACTAGAAGTGTTCAGAGAGCACAAGCCACTGCCAAGGCATTTCTGACATTCTTTGCTGAGTTAATAAAGAAAACTGTAGAAAACTGCCCTCGCAATGTTAGTAAGGAGTTTAAATAATTCCTTAATCCACATTCAGATTTAGGTCACCACCAAAATTAAGTCACTGCCTCCTTGTGCCATGACCAACAATTCCTGAAATCATCTCTGAGAACATTTTGAACTTTTGAGTCATCCTGACAGACAAACAAACGAACGCCAGTAAAAACATGCATCACCTTTTCTGCAGAAGCAATTAGGCAAGATACTCTGGTCTCTCAGATTTATGTTCATGTTACCAGATTAACCTGCAAAAACATGTTGCAAAATATTGTTTTTCTTAATTTGAAATGAACCTTTACATCAAAGTTGTGCGTAGAATATGTTGTAGTTTTGAGCTGATCATCTATGTATTTGCATTCATGTAGCGCATGATAGAGACAGCTCCATTTGGTGATGACTCTGAAGCCATAGAAAAGCAAATCATGGCCCACAGCAGAACCCACAGCTCAATCCAGAGAGGCCCTGAAGTCGACAGAGCCAGGGATGAACTGGTAAGTTTACTTTGTCTACCCTCTTTCACCATTTTAGACTCACTCTTTGAGTTTGCACTGGTGAGGTTTTCTAACTATTTGTGACAACTTGTTAATAGAGGGGTGTTACATTATTATTATTATTTATTTATTATCACTGTGGCCTGTGTCTCTTCAGCATTCTAGGGGTGACAAATACAACCTCTCCATCCTTGAGCAAGAATGGGACAGCCTGCAGGTAGATCAAAACTCAGCAAATTTGTTATTTTTGTCATAATTGTAAATTTTATTTTATTGATAAATTCAATACCGGTGTCTCTCTTAGAAAATGTCCAGCAACCGTGTGATGCAGCTGCGGGAGCTTCAGGGCATCATCGAGGAGATCTCCCGAGCCATCATGTGGGTGAACGAAAGAGAGGAGGAGGAGCTTATGTTTGACTGGGGAGACAAGAACATTGATCAATACATCCCACGAAAGCAAGAGAGCTATTCAGTAAGGGTTCCTGGATACTTTTCTTGTGTTTTAGCTAAATAAACAATCAAATCTGAGTTGGTATCTTGGCTCTTGAGCTTAGCTTTGCTAACTCTTTGTTCTCTGTACAGGGTCTGATGAGAGACCTGGAGGAGAAGGAGAAGGACCTAAACAAGCTGAAGTCAAAAGCAGATGGACTCCTGAACAACAACCATCCCGCCTCAGATAAGATTGAAGTAAGACCTTAAGTTCTTTTCTAGTGTCCAGCCATGCACAACAGTGATTGTTTGGTTTTTGTACTAATGATTGAATGTGCCCACAGGCCTACATGGACACCCTCCAGACCCAGTGGAGCTGGTTACTCCAGATCACCAAGTGCATTTCTACGCATTTAAAGGAGAATGCTGCCTACAGCCAAGTAAGTGGCTTAACATAGGGGGGCACACTCAGTAGCTGAACTTATTTAATTTTTAAAGGGATACTTTGGGGTTTTTGAAGTGGAGTTGTGTGAGGTACATGGCATGAGCCTGAACGTGTACCACAGTCACAGCTCAGTTCTCTCTTAGAGCCTAGGTAGAGCTTTTAGTCTAACTGCGTGATCCTCAATTCTCACACACAAAAATCTCAAGAATAGGAGGCTTGCCTATTTTTACCTTGACCTGCATGCATTTCTCAGCCAAAAATGAGATACATGCCTTGTCTCAGAAGATACATATGCGGTCTTTCTACACTCTGTGCTCTGCACTTGGCTTGCCACCTGTAACCAACTGGCTTGATCCACTGACAAGTCGGTGTTACAACGTCACAGTGAAAAGGGGGATCAGCCATTTTAATATGATTGAAGACTTGTCGAGGACTTTGTTGTCTTGCATATAGATGTATAAAAGTATGTGGAAATGATGTGTAAAATGCACTGGAGGACTTGTAAATCTTAAAAAGCATAATATGACCTATTTGAATATAAATCCTTTTCAAAACTAAACAAAAAAAAATAATATTCAATTTTTTTAACCATGTAGTCATTAGATTACTCTCAGTTCATCAAAGATTTTGTCGCATTTCTTTTGAAGCTCGATGATTATGATACTTGCTTTTAACAAGATTCAACTGACTGGTTATTTAGATTATTGTGAATCTAAACATGTCTATTATTTCAGGATTTAACCATCTCATTAGCCACAATTAGCCACTCATTTATGCTTCTGTCAGACAACCAACAAATGAATAGTTTGTAGTCATCTATCATTTGAAGCTTTACTAATCCATCAGTAATCATCCTGCTGCACCATAAAAGTTTTCAACCAGTCAAATCAAATCAAATATTTAATCCAAGCATGTATCAATAATGACCCAAAGTTTGTCATATATACATATTTTGATAAATCACCAGTTCCTTCTCTAGAGGTGCTTCAGATGTATGTAACTTCATGAGGGTGAAGCAGTATTTGCTTATGTCCTTGGATCCTTCTGTCAGGTAACATAAAGACTATGGGTAAACCCCAACAAAACATTCTTCCAGAGATAACTCTGACAGAAACTTCATTAAACCAAAATTAAAGGTCTAGTTAATCTTTTTCTCGAAGCAACAATTTAATTGGAAATTGATCTAAAAAACAAAAATGCAACATGGATTATTAGAAAATAATGTGCTGACCATATGTGCCCAACTCTGGGGCTCATTTCCTTTTTATTTACGAAACCGCTTTGTTTTCATGTGAGTGAGTGAATACATCTTTCTGCTGCATTCTCTAGTTTTTCAAAGATGCCAATGAGACCTATGCAAAGCTGCAGAAGGAGCACGAAAACATACGGAGCAAGTTCACCTGCGACAAAAACACTACACTGGAGAACCTCATCGAGCTCCTGAAGAACCTTGAGGTATCATTACTATCCTATTACTACAGAACATGCCTCATTGCTGGTGTGAAGAGCAAAGAAATATGCTTTAAAAGTTCTGTCCAGTGACCTGGGTGTTCACCATTTTCATGTCTGCTGAACTGGTTTGTCAAGTTCTTCAAATAGACCAAATGACTCTGTGTGTCTGTTCTCATAAACTTTAATCATGGCTTCAGTTCAGAGCGACACTTTTCAAAAACACAGAATATTTTTTACATGTTCACAGAGAGAGAAGGAGCAAATTGTTGAGCAAAAGAGGCAGGTCCAAAGTCTGGTCAGCAAATCTAAGAGCATTGTAAGGCTGAAACCTCGCAACCCTGAGGAGAAGAGCAGCAGCCCTGTGATGGTCAAGGCTTTATGTGACTTTAAACAGGACCAGGTGGGATAAACATTCAAATACACAAAGCCCAGTATGTTAAGGCATACACACAAAGCACAAATGTAGCACATTTTAATCTTTTTTTTCCCTTAATTTTGTGTTTAGAAAAGCATATTCAAAGGGAATGAAGGCATCCTGAAGGATAACTCACAGCGCAGTAAATGGCTCGTTACTGGACCAGGGGGTCTAGACATGATGATTCCCTCTGTGTGTCTGCTGATCCCCCCACCAAATCCACTCAGTATCGGCCTTGCCAACAAGTAAGAAACACTCAGCTTCTCAAACTGAATATTTTCCTATTGTTAGCGTAGTTCAAGTTAAAGAGTGATAAATGTCTTTTGCCGTTTACTAGGAATGAGCAGTATTATGAAGCCATCATGGGCATTTGGAACCAGCTCTACATCAACATCAAGAGTCTCATCTCATGGCAGTATTGCCTCCGAGACATCAACTATATCAACTCACTCACCATCAGCATGGTAAGTAATCACATCTAATTCATTTTTGGTCTTGACTCTATTGTTTTCACATCATGCAAAGATAAATAAGATTTTGGGGTAACACTTTATTTAAGGTCACGCTTTTCACTGTTAACTACTTACTTATTAGCATGCTAATTAGTAGATACTGGCTGCTTGTTAATAATTATTGACAGCTTATCAGTACTAGGTTTTGCATGAATCTGTTACACCTTGCTTCCACTTACATGTGTGCCTGGTGTTTGTATATCTGTTAATATAGAAAAATAATGCCTCCTAGGGAGTGCATTTCTTTACGCTGACAGTAGGTCAAAAGTTTGTTTCATACATGCAGAACACTCAAAACAAACAACGCTGACTCATTGAAGTGTTTGACACATTTTGAATATATTTGAGGCATATCCTGGAAGAAAGGGGGGTCTTGCAAGTACAATGGGTATCATGGAAAATGAATGGCCTTCCAGTTGCCTTCCCTTTGTAAATATACACAAGTGGAAACAATAAGTTATCTGATAAAGGGGTCATATTCATAGAGTTCACCCTTAAGAACCTCCCAATTATGGCATATTAATAGCCTATAAACTGTTAGAAAAATAGGTAATGCAGCAGAAACAAGCTGAACCTTGGGAAAACAATGGGTTTACTTATGCTGCTTCTATACCAGTGACTATGTGAGATTGGCCCCTAGCACAAGTCATGACAATTAGGGCTATGTCAATATTTTATCCATTCTTGGTCATCATTAGTTTGCTCAACTTGTGTCTCTTTCTTTCTTCTTCTTTTTCCTCCAGCTTTCTAAAATGCCTCCAGAGGAGTACCGCCGCATCATCAAAAGCATGGAGACTCACTATCAAGAGTTCTTGCGCACTAGTCAAGGCTCAGACCTGTTCGGGGAGGAGGACAAGGTAAACATTCAGGGCCACTTTGACAAGGCCGTGAACCACTATGATCAACTGATAATCCAGCTGCCTACATACAGTAAGTCTCCTTCATTACCCCTTAAGTATTTCTTCAGTACATTAGCAAGTTAAGCAAGAATGCAGCTGTTTGTTTCTATTCTAAAATACTTTGTGCATTTCCACCAATAAAGGAGAGGAAGTGGTGAAGCCTGAACCCCCAAAGCCTGAGTCTAGCAAGAGTTCATCTTCCAAGATTACAAAGACAAATGTGATTAAGATCAACACCACCCCACCTCCCCCACCCACCTCAACCCTCAGCCTCAGCCTGCTCAGTGGTCTGCAGGAGATCCGGCGCAGGCTGGAGCTGGCAGAGTCTCGTCTCACTAGTCATCTCCACATTTCCCTGGGAGAGAACAGTGTACACGAGTGCTCAGTGCATATTGAAAACTTACAGGTATATATTTATTTATTGGTCTATCTTACCTTTTATTTTGTTCATTTTAATTAGTTTTACCTGTAAAAATGAGATGCCACATCTGAAGGGGTTTACCTTTAATAAATGTACATTTAGCAAAGACAACTATTGTGCTATACAGATAAAGATTGATTGATTGAATCTATTCAGCAGAGACAGTGCTGAATTACCAGTCCGGCTAAATCTCACCTATTGTTTTTGAGGGGGTGCACACAGACTTGGACTCAATTCATGATGAGTACCTTCGCCTACGAGAAATGATAATAAAGCAGTTGGAGGGAATACCTGCAGACTCTGAACAGGCAAAGTTCCTTCGCTGTGAACTGGAGATCATCAACCAAAAACTAGGGGGCCTCCAGGGACTCTACTCAGCCTACATTCAGAGGTATTTTTGTAATCACATCAACATGAAGTTATAAAATTGCTGAAAAAAAGAGTCAGTTCAACACAGATTAAATGAACTAAGAGACTAGAGCTACAAAATTGATCAGATTTGATTTTTCAGAATAATTGATTGCATTCTTATACACATGTAGCAGTAGTAATATCAGGATATATAGAAGTTGAATAAGATGAAAGTATAATTAGAAATAAATAAGCACAGAATCTCTTAAGAAATCATAATTATTGTAAGATAAGATAATGCTATGTATGACACAAACAATATACTTCCTGAAAATTAATACAATATGATTATTAATATAAAGTCACAGTTTTCACCATAGGGATATTTGAGTATTGCACGTAAAGCTTATGAAGATAATTCAATTTGATATCAGAGGAAAATCTGAAGACCAGGCGATGGAGCAGTTTGCTATTAACTGGACAATCTGCCACCATGCAAACACTAAATAATGCTGAATTTAACAGTGATTAAGTGCTGGATCTCCAGGCCCAGACAAAGTAAGTGACTTTTAAAGAGGAGAGTTGTTTATTTCTTTTGGCTTCAAATATTTTTTATTGCAGTGTGAGTTATTGCAATACACACATCACAATGGTCTGATATATATTTACCTGCTCTGACATCGTTTTCACGCAGTGGGATGATACCAGAGCTAGCCATCAGCTGACAGTTTTTTGTACTTGATGCTAATGGTGTTTTGTCTTTAACAGGTTGTCAGCTCTGAAGGGTGTACTCCATAGCCTTATCCAGGCTGAAGACATCATTAAAGTCAATGAGGCTCGGCTGACGGAGAAGGAGACCTCCTCTCTGGAACTCCGTGAGTTGGAGAATTACCGAAGCACTCTTAAGGTATGAGACAGTTTTTGTATTATATTTGAGCTGATGTCATTTCAACTTCAATTTTCAGGTCCTGAACAACAAATTGAAAACGTTTTGAGAAACTCTGACATAACACAAATTTTAAACCCATTTCAAGAAGAACTCTGAAACAAGAGCAAAGACTGTAGCTTACAGCACTATTTATGACAAGAATTACACAAATATGAGGGATGAACTTCAATGAGTGCCTTAGAAATAAGAATCTGCTAATGGTTTTGGGTTCAAGTGTCCAAAGAAGACCAGCCACCTTGAGCAAAGCGAGCACAATAATACATCAAGACCCCTAAGATTTGTTACTAACCTCAATGCTCCAACAGTGTCCAAAGGTTTAAGAGGATGCATGTCCATAAAATAGATCGCTCCAACCAGACAAAGCTTGTAGCTTTAGCAAGACACTTTTTTGCCACAAAGAGAAAGGTAGTAAAGTAAAGTAGAGAGGTAATAGTAGAGGGCAAATGTAGTGTCTTTTTTTTTGTTTGTAGCTATCAAAGGTGTTGTCAAGATTCAAATAAACCCTAAAAAATGTGCTGTAAAGCATCAACTGCACTTTTTAAAAGAAAGAGAGCCTGATGCTTCAGTGAGTGGCACAAAAAAGGGCAATATCATCTGCATTTGAATAAAAACTTGTAATACCATGTATACTGTAAAACTGTAAATACTGTAAATAACAGTTATCCCAAAACAGAGCCCTGTGGCACACCATTATGTATCTGTGAATGAATGCAAAAATGAAAAAGAAAAACACAATATGAACGGAGCAATCAAGAGCAGTGAGAGGTGCCTGCCCAGTAATGCAGCAAAGCAGAGCACATCACATAGCCTGCCAATAGCACAATTTATTTTTAATAGGCAATGATAATAAAAATGATAATAATAAAAACGATAATTGTTATCATTAATAATCAACATTGCAATTAAACAATTACAGTGTTCAATGTCACATTGTTACACATTATATATAACATTTAAGTCTTTAACAACCAACAGGATTATTTGATTAACCCAGTAAGACACATGCCTCTCCTCTTTTTCTCTCGTCTCATGCATGTGTCTGCATAAGTGTCAGAGGGAGGAGGGCATGGGCAAAGCACAGAGGGGCAAAAGGGGCCTTAGCCCAAACCAAGAAGAGTACTGCTACCCTGTTTCTCTAAGTTTAATAAAGCTTTTGCATGCTTTATTTCCTCTCAGTCTTAACACAGATGTAGATTAAAATGTAAACAAGAGAGAAAAAAATTATCTTAGTACCAGAAGAAAACCTTGTTATCAACATTATTTACAGATCGTTGAATGTCATTAAGTTTAATTCTTGCTTCATGAAACTTATGACTTGTCCATTGGATGACAAACTTCCAGCTCAGATTGTCTAGGGATAACACAGAGTGATCATTTCATTAATCACAGGATGTACGATAAAACATTTGGGGCTTTATCACTACGAGCAAGATTTTCTGTTATCTTTGAGTAGCTTTTGTGGTATCAGTAGTCGCCATGGAAGTACTAGAAGTCTGTATTGTTTTTAATGTTATGACTGATGTTTTGTTTTAATGCTGAATTTTTATCTGATATTTTTTTTTAAAGCAAATGAAGAGTGACCTGGACCAAAAACGAGGCCTCCTGACAGCCATGGAGTCTGACCTGAGTAAAGCTGAGCACTGGAACAGTCAAATCTCAGAGCCTTTCCACAAGTGTGATGTGGATTTGTCCAAATACTCGGATATGGTGGGTCAGCTGTCTGACCGTTGGCGCCGCATCCAGGCCCAGATTGACAGCAGGTAGAACTGTCTGAACACCCACACACACACATCCTCATATACCAGAGAATATTTTCCATTTGTTCAAGGCACTGTTGATGGGAAAATCAACATTAACAAACATCCTTTCATCCCATCCTCTTCCTCCCACTCTTTCCTCCTCCAGAATGTCGGACTTAGAGAAGCAGGAGAGACAGCTGAAAGATTATCAGCAGAGCAGCACTTCCCTGGAGCAGTGGATAGACAATGCCAGGAAACGGCAGGACAACCTGCAGATGGTTAAACTCAACGACATCCAGACTTTAATAGATCACCTCAACCAACAGAAGGCACGTATTTCCTTGTGTTCATCAGCATTTCACAGCAATGGGCTGCACAGACTAACTGATCTCAGACTTTTTTTTTCTTTAAGTCGACAATGATTCTGAAATTTTCAATTGTTCTCATCTGGATTGTGTTTAAAGCTAAAAACAAAATCAGAGAACACTCAGAAGCTCTGTTACTCACATTTGAGTGCAGATACAGCCTTGGAAACTATATTTAATTGTCTTATTACTCCTTAAGCGCATTTAAAATATCAAACAAAAACTACATTTTTGGTTTAAATGTTGTCAGATTTTAGTTACATTGGGCAGCATTTGATGTAAACTGCAAGATGTACTCATGATTACAACTGAGCACAAGGTAATAATTTTCAAATAATTGTTAAAACAAAATAATTATTCACAACAGCAATAATTTGCCTTTACACAATGGTATTTAAATTACAAATCTGTTACATGGCCCATCTTTTTAGGAGATGTAAGACCTCATCTTTTCTGTTTTCAGTTCTTTTTCAGTTACCGATAACACATCTACATTACAGGGTGCTAAATATCACAAAGACTCACTGACCACATCATTAGGTATACCCCTCTAGTACCAGGGTGTACCCCCTTTCCCCCTCAGAACTGCCTCAATTATTCATGACATACTGTAGATCCAACAAAGTTCTGGGGACAATCTTCAGAGATTCTGGTCCATATTGACATGATAGCGTTATGTACTTGCGTCAGATTTGTTGACTGTACAACCATGATGCAAATCTCTTGTTCCACCACATCCCAGAGGTCTTCCACTGGTCTGAGATCCAAACTCAAGCTGTAGCATATAAAGGATGCTTAATTGGTTCTTCCAGGACCAAATGGGGCTTTTTTACTACATGGTATCTGCTCAACTCAGCTCAACTTTATTTGGTTGTTTTAGTTTTCCATTAGGGATTGTACCTAGTATGTGTAATTTTTTTCATTCCAGATTTCTCCCTTTTCTCTTTTTGAGCCTGTTGACTTTCATCAGCATCATGAATCTGCCAGAGATCTCTTTGAGAAAAATCTTCCGAAGATATTAGTAAATGAGGCTCACTAAGAATAATAAGCTTTGTGGTTTAGTCTATGAGACTTTAGTGTTAAAATGGGATACGTACATTGGCTGATCTTTGAACAAGGTTTACCCAATGTGATAAAGAAAATTAAAAGTTGATTTTGTCATATCATGGTTGGTTTTCAGGTACATTGATAATCATGTCATAGATGTTTTGTATCATAATGTAGTTTTTTGCTCAAAAAAAGGAGATAGCAGACAAGTTATGGTTACATTAAAACAGTGAATTAACCTTCTCCCTCAACTTTTCTTGGCATATAGGCACTTCACACAGAAATCAAAGGAAAGAAAGATAAAGTAGAAGATTTGCAGAGGGACGCAAACACCTGTGCTGCCTCCATCAAGGTAGGTACACTGTTGTTGTGCAGATTTCTTTGTATTTCCATGCATAATGGATGCTTAGACTTATCACCAGTTGCAAATTCATGATATATTATGCAAATTGATACTATGATATTTTGTTGTGTTTCAGGACTACGAGCTGTGCCTTGCTTCCTACAGTTCAGGCTTAGAAACTCTGCTGAATAGTCCAATCAAGAGGTCAATACTCCAATCCCCGGCTTCTGTAATCAGACAAGAGGTATGAGTGCCGTCTATGCCAGGTCTGAGAAGTTCTAGTATTGAGCTATCAGAAAACAGTTTGAAATTTTTGGGACTTATTTTCAGTTAAACTTGAGGTTCTTGTTGGGTCAGAGCCCAAAGTGGTAACCTGATGTACCAGATGGACTTTTTCCACATATCCTTGGGATATTTTTCAAGTCCATCTGGGCAACATTCCACAGAAAGTGATTGGTACAGGCAGAACCTTTCAAGAAATCTGCAATAAATATTTTGTCTGCCATATTCAACACTAGCTTATCAGGGGGTTGCAGTCACCTCTTGCCTACAGCACAAAGGACTTAGGCTCATACCTACAGTCTCTTTGTCATTGAAAGCCTGGTCATTTTTTTACCAGGACCAATCATTTTGTTATGAGACTTTGCAAGATTGATCTGCCTGATGACAGTCATCGGGAAAATCCAGCTGCTTTGCAAAGCTACAAAAGTGTGTAGCAGAGCTGTTTTCAGCAGGTCACAAATGGGTGAATGAATTATGGGGGCCCAAAGCAAATATTCAACCAGTTCATTTGACCATGTTGTTCGAGGAGAAAAAGAGATTTTTGGTTGTTCCCTTGAGATGTTGACTTGTTTTTCTCCTTATGTAATTAACATGATTATTTTACATCAGTATTTATCTTCCTATCACTTCTTCATCAGGCGGCTGACCTCCAATCCATGTACATTGAGCTACTTACCCGTTCCAGTGACTACTACAAGTTTCTTGGAGAGCTGCTGAAGAATATGGAAGAGCTTAAGGTTGGTTGAGGATTTGTATGGAGATTTTCAATGTGCCATTATCTAAGCCAGCATGTAACCCCATGTGATTTGAATAAATAGCATGTTGAGCATGAGAGCAATGTTAAAACTAAAAGAAGATGACTTGGCCTCTTTTTCTCATCATTTTCCTCCTCAGATAAGGAACACCAACATAGAGGTGCTGGAGGAAGAACTTAAACGTCTAAAGATAATCATCCAAGATCGTAACCAGAAAAACAAGGAACTGGAGGATGCTTTGGCTGGATTAAAGTTGGAGCTAGATAACTCAAAGAGCGAGCTCATTTCTCTGGAGGAAGTAAAGAGAACCACTGTAATGCAAGTAAACGCTACCAAAGACAGCCTTGACAGCACACACAGCCAGCTTCAAGATCTGAATGAGCAGCTGACGCGTATAAAATACCAGCTGGAAGAGGAGAAAAGAAAAAGAAGGTTGGCAGAGGAACGCTACACAAGTCAGCAAGAAGAGTACGAGGCAGCGGTACGTCGCAGACAGAAGGAAATGGAGGAGCTCAACTGGGCAAAGATTGACTTGGAAAAGGCAGTGAAGGACAAGGAACGTGAACTGGAGAGGCTGAAGATACTGATGGAAGAGGAGGCAACACGTCGTCGTAACGCTGAATCAGATATCTCAAAGGTAAGAGCACAATGCACCCAGGAGATTAGCCAACTTAAGCAGACATATGAGACAGAGATCCACGTTTCCAAGACGACCATCCTGAAAACCACCCAGCAGAAAGATGAAGACGTAGCAGAGCTGAGACTTCAAATCGACAGGCTAACCGCTGATAAGAGAGATCTTGAGCAGGAGTTGATGAGGATGAGGCAGTCCATTGCCCACACAGAGGAACAGAGGAGCAGGGCAGAGCAGGAGGCCAACCAGCAGAGGGCCTCAGTGACCCAGGAGACAAGGATACGCAGTGAGTTGGAGGTTCAGCTGAGAACCCTCAAGAATCAGAAAGGAGATGATGAGCTCAAACTAAAGGAAGCCATTAACAGCAATCAGGAGAAGTCTAGCGAGATCAGTATGCTTACTTTCAACCTGGAGGAGGAGGGGAAAAAGAGGAGAGCTCTGGAATTAGAGGTCAACCGTCTGAAACAGGCTCAGGCAGAGCTGAAGGCCAAGAGCACGTCATATCTGGAGGAGATCAACATGCTAAAAGTGTCAGAGCAGGAGATGCGCATCACACGAGTAGAGCTGGAGAAGCAGACAAGTGAGAAAAACAAGGCGGAACAGAGTTCTGCCAGGCTACAGAACCGCATCCGGGACCTTCAGGGATCTCTGGATGAGCTGGAAGCAGAGTTGGAAAAGCAAAAGAAGGCAACTCAGGAGGAGTTCACACGAAGAAAGAGAATCGAGTCAGAGCTGGAGAGGATGACACATACTTGCAGAGAGCACACCACCACAATTAACTCGCTGAAATCTATCCAAATAGAGGCGACTAATTCTGGAAGAAAGTATGAGCAGGACCTCAGTGCCCTCCAGGCCGCTCTGGACAAGAGCCTGCGGGATCATAAAGTCACCAAAGATGAACTGGCAGCTGTCACAGCCGAGCTGAGGACACTCAAACAAAAACTAACGCAGGAAGAGGCTCGAGTTCGTGAGCTCAACCAACGCAACGAGAGTCTGTATAAAACAATTGAAGAAAAGAGCTGCCAGCTGAATGATCACACCACAGAGATTGAGAAGCTGAAGACTCTGACACAGAACCTGACTAAGGAGAGACTGAGGTTGGAGGAAGAGCTGAGGGCAGTCAGACAGGAAAGAGATGAGATAAGGCTTAACAAAGATGCTACTGATGGAGAAAGTGCCGCTCAGATCTCAGCCCTGCACGTCCAGCTTCAGAGTAGCACCAAGAGGACCTCTGAGCTCCAGGCTCTCATCAATGACCTGACCAGAGAGAGAGAAAAGCTTAAATTGGAAATTGACAAAATCCAAAAGCAAACTATCGAGGTACTTTTGGCTGCATAGAAGGATCATCTCATCAAAACACAAATAATCTTACTGCTTTTGCATGAATGACTAAAGCTGCATTAATGCTGAACCTGGATTCAGGAGACCCATGCATATCAATGACATGTGACTTTTGCATGACATTCTTCACCTTTCACTAAGATATGCATGTTCACAGCTGAATCTTCACAATCTGTGACTTTACCCATGTTACAATGTCAATGAATCCATAAATCATTGTATACTAACCCATTTAATAATCATAATGTACACAACTCTTAACAAATGTACATTATTAATTAATGCCAAAATTACTGACAAGTGATTGATGCTTCTTAGGACATGAGGTTAACCTTTGACACATTTAAAGGATAGTTTTGAATTTTGGAGTTGTATGTGGTACACGTCAATAGTAAATATATTAGCCACAGCAAAAGTGATCCACTCTGTCCTGCAAAGAGAGAGGCAGCATGGCTGCACATTGCTCCACAAGGGGGTAGTAGCTCTGTGTAGTTCCGTGAATTTAAGGTCAAGACAAGCTACAAAAAAAACCTTTGGTGACTGCACACTGTACTAGACCAGTGGTTTCCAACCCTTTTCCCTTGGAGGCCTTGTTGTTTTTCACACTGGAAAAAATATGCAGTCCAAAATCAACATCAGTTTTTGTTTAATTGATAAAAACTCAGAAAGGGGCATCTCAAAAACTCTGAGAAGACTTAAGATTTAAGTGTTCAAAAAGTAAGTTATCATCCTTCAAGTTAAAATATGAACCAAATTCTAACAACCTCAAATCTGACACAGCTTTGTGCCTTCCCTGAGATCTGTAAAGCCTCTCATCCACGTCCAGGGAAGCCAGTCATCAGATAAGTGTTTCTCAAGTAGTTGGGCACAACCCCTGATAGACTGTAACTGCACACCATGGGGGCGCATCTTGTCTAGGCAGGGATGTAGACAATTTGGTACATGGCCCCCCTGGAATTTTGATTGGCCACCCAATGTGCCAATCAATCACAGTGCAGAATCTCTGATTCTGCACTGTGGTTGGCTACTTGCCATGTCAGAGGTGAAATTTATGTACAAATCACTGTGAACTTCATAGCAACAGATTTCCTCTGGCTGTTTTTGGTTAATGCCTAAGGTGGGAAATATTAATTTGTTACAACATGAATTGTAACTCTTTACTTAAATTTTTTATTTGAGTCCTAAGAGAAAAAAGATATGAGTTGCCCCTGAATTTTATCTTTTGAAGATTGAATAGGGCAGGACTAGGCAATTTATCAATTTAATCAATTAATTCATATTTGTCATTGCATTAGGGTTTATAAAATGAAATAAAAAAAACTCCCGGTGACAAAATCTGTCCTTAATTTTGCCACCCCTATTAATATTTTGTTAAAACGATGCTGCTTTCAATGTTGATGTAGATGAACCTGCCTACTTCAAAACTACTGAACATACTTGTGATGACAGAGTTACAGCAGGCATGCTAATTCTGAGGGGGAGATTCAGTTTAGTTTTGTGAGATATTTGATAAAATTTAGGCAAACTTGTTTTATGTAATTTCTGTGACATTTGCAGTTTTTTTGCTTAGAGGGGAACAAATCTATTGAAATTGTAAAATCAGGATTTCTTTTTAGGCTATATCGCCAAGGCCTAGAATGGAGTAAGGCTATTAATCAAATTTTATTTGCAGATGTACCAAGGGCAAATAAATTATATTGATTTCTGTGTTTTCACACGAATACTTGAAGAAATTAGTATTCACATTTGGAATGCATTTAGAAAAATCATAACTTTGCCCTTTAACTTCATTTGAGGGGGTGGGGGATGGCACAGCAGAAAGTAATAAAGAACCATCAATTAGACACATTTACAACACTTCACTTTTCTGCTAACAGGAAAGTACACTTGAAATAAGTCAGCACAGATATCACTGTAACAGTGTTTAAGTTTATTTTAAGTATAAATTTAAAGATTATCCTGCAGACTTGGCAAGCAATGGCAGCCAAACATGTTATTATAACTCAGATTCCCTCCTCAGCAGTGACCTATCGTTTTTTGGTCTTCAGTATGAGCCAAACACTTACCATGGAGACAACATTTCATTCGACTCTTCTGTGTTTTTCTTTTAACTTTAGGTTTAAATTTAGAAAGATTAGGTTTGAACTTATTTTATTTTGAACATGTCAAGACAAAAACTAAAAAATAAATATCACAAAATATAACGCAAATAAAAAAGCATCCCACAATACCAAAAAGGAGTGGGAAGAAGTATATGCTTATTTAATCCCACCTCTTCCCTACAAGACATAGATTATTATTATTATTATTGTCTTTTTTCTATATATAAACCTTGGCGAAAGATATTTCCTTAAACTTATTTAAATCTACAGCTTAAATCTGGGATCATTATTTTAAACAACTTTGAATGAAGTGTGTATAAACATAAGGCAAAGTAGTAAGGCAAAGTAAACATCCAGTACAATGCTCAGTTGTCTTGGTGCTGGTTCTTAGCTTGTTTTAACCCTAAATTTATAATATTGTGCTAAGCTATTGGCCCCAACAGCAGCAATGCACAGCCTAGTTACCTGAAAGGTTTTCTTCTGACAGAGGCAGAGCTGATTGCCATCACTGTGGCTAATGCATAAACTGTTGAAATACATCTCACACAACCCCACTTCAAAAATTCTGTACTGTCCTTTAACTAACATTAGTACATTTTCTTTTTTACCCAAAACATTTTTGAGATAATTCTTAAGTGCTATTCTGCTTTATTAATATAGTTCAGCTCATTGCTCTGATTTACTATTATTGTTTTTTGTAATGATGCCAGATTCTAAAACATCTTTTCTCATCTGTCCACAGATGTCCATGACAGTGCATCAGTCCCAGAGCCAGTACAGTGAAATGATGATGGAAAAGGAAAGTTTGCTATCCAAGCTTAAACTGTATGAACAGGACAAGAGCCGTCTGCAGCGCCTGGAAGAGGAGCTCAACCGCATCAAGATTACATTGGACACTGAGATCCGCAACAAACAGCGACTACAGGATGAGAAGAACGCCATCCTCAAGGATTTCAACTACATGAAGAGCCAGTTTGAGCTCAGGGACAGCCAGATTAAGCAGTGTGAGACAGACAGAGACAAGCTTGATCGCGAGAGGCTTTCCCTAAAGAATGAGATTGAGAGGCTCACAAGGGAGCTAAAGACCATTGAGGAGCGGTACAAGAGTCGCCTGTTCAGCTCTGAACAAGAGGCTAAGGAACTGGCTCTCAAGAGAGACGCACTGGAGAGAGAGATTCTGAGGCTGCAGCAGAGACCCAGCTCCGCCAGCAAGATGACCCAGACTGATGAGAGGGTCCCAACAATCGATCCATCCAAGCTTGTTTTTGATGGCGTGCGCCGCAAAGTCACCGCCCACCAGCTTTGTGATTGTGGCATAATAAGTAAAGCCACTCTAGACCAGCTCCTGAAGGGTCAGAAGTCTGTAGATGAGGTTGCTGTTGATATCCAGCAGAGTCTGAAGGGTACAGGTGTCATTGCTGGCATGACAACAGGCTTTCAAGGAAAAATGCCCTTCACTGAAGCCAAAAATAAAAACCTACTTAGTCCAGAGAGTGCCCTTATGCTCTTGGAGGCTCAAGCAGCAACAGGTCACATCATTGACCCTGCTTTTAACGAGAAGATGCCGGTGGACACTGCCTGCTCAAGAGGAATTGTAGACACAGAAGACAGAGACACCTTGGTGAGAGCTGAAGCAGCAAGCACAGGCTTCAAAGACCCCTACACTGGCAAAGTGTTGTCAGTGGGTCAGGCTTGCAAACAGGGTCATGTCGACAAAGACACAGCTGTTCGCTTACTCCAGGCTCAAGAGTCCGTTGGGGGCATAATTGACCCTGTTCTGAGTGTTTACCTCCCAAAAGATCTGGCCTTGGATCGTAATCTTATTGATGAGGATCTCTACAGAGCTTTGAACAGAAAACCTACCTGCTATATAGATCCAGCAACAAGTGTGAAGACCAGCTATAATGACTTGAGGAAGATGTGCACGGCGGACGCTGTGTCTGGTCTGCTCTTACTTCGTGGTCCGGAAAAGTCAATGACGGTGAAAGGTCTTCGTGGTGAAGTATCTGTCACAGAGCTTGTCAAGTCTGAATTGCTGGATGAAACTGATCTGGTGAAGCTTAATGAGGGAAAACTCACCAGCAGAGAAATCGAAGACAAACTCAAGTCCTATCTCTATGGTTCTACATGCATCGCAGGGATCTACGATGAGGTCAATGACCGGATAATGCCTTTCTATCAAGCCATGAAAGAGGGTCTGCTCATGAGAGGAACCACCCTGGAGCTTCTTGAGGCCCAAGCTGCCTCTGGTTTTATTGTTGATCCAGTCAACAATGTCTTTTTGACAGTAGAGGACGCCTCAAAGCGGGGGCTTGTAGGAAAAGAGTTTAAGAGCAAGTTGCTGTCTGCAGAGAAGGCTGTAATTGGATACACAGACCCACACACTGGAAAGACAATCTCCCTCTTCCAGGCCATTGAGAAAGATCTTATTGAGAAAGGTCATGGAATCCGACTTCTTGAGGCCCAAATAGCCAGCGGTGGGATTATTGACCCTAAAGAGAGCCACCGTATTGATGTCTCAGTTGCCTATAAAAGGGGATATTTTGATGAGGAAATGAACGAGATCCTGACTTATGAGGGTGATGACACCAAAGGGTTCTTTGACCCCAACACTAAAGAGAACCTTACTTATCTTCAGCTGAAGGCTAGGTGCATCACTGACAGCCGAACAGGCCTAATACTCCTGCCTCTCAAAGACAAGAAGAAAGCCAACATATCAGAGGAGAGCCGTACCAATGTTCTTCGCAAAAGAAGAGTGGTGATTGTTGATCCAGATACTGGGCTGGAGATGTCTGTGAGGGAGGCCTATCATCGACAGCTCATTGACTATGACACTTTCCTGGACTTGTCAGAGCAGGAGTGTGAGTGGGAGGAAATAACCATCAAAGGGTCTGATGGCTCTGCACGTTTGGTGATAGTGGACAGAAAAACGGGGACTCAGTATGACATCCAGGACTGCCTGGACGGCGGAATCATCACCCAGATGTCATTGGATCAGTACCGTGCAGGAACACTGTCCCTGACTCAGTTAGCTGATGAAATAACAAGCAGAGCAAGCACCACTGAGATGACTATTTCAGCCAGCAATGTTGATGACATGGTCACCTGCAGCAGTCCAACCCAAGCTGCACCATCATCTCCTACAGTGCGTAAACGTTTCAACAGTATTTCCATCACTGTATCTCCTGCTGAGCTGTTCGACGACCAGAGCCCAGTGGGGGCAATATTTGACACAGAGACGTTGGAGAAAATAACGATCCCTGAAGCGCTCCGAAGAGGAATAGTTGACACTCTGACAGCACAGAGGCTCCTGGAGGCCCAGGCGTGCACAGGTGGAATCATCAATCCTGCCACTGGTGATAGGCTGTCTCTGCAGGATGCAGTCAGTCAATGTATCATTGATGAAAGCATGGCCACGAAGCTGAAACCTGCCCAGAAAGCCTATGTTGGCTTTGAGGATGTGAAGATTAAGAGGAGGTTGTCAGCAGCTGAGGCAGTGAAGGAGTCATGGCTGCCGTATGATGCTGGCCAAAGATTTTTAGAGTTTCAGTACCTGACAGGAGGCCTGATAGAGCCAGGCAGCGGACGTCGCATCACCATCGAAGAGGCTATCAGCAGAGGTTGGCTGGATGGCAAAGGTGCCCAGAAGCTTCAAGATACAAGAAACCACCAGAAAAATCTGACCTGCCCCAAGACCAAGCTAAAGATCTCCTACAAGGAGGCCATGGATGGCTGCATGGTCGAAGAAAGTAATGGGATGAAGATGCTGCAAGCCTCCTCCATTTCCTCCAAAGGAATCAGCAGTCCTTACAATGTTTCCAACCCAGGATCCCGCTCCGGCTCCAGGGCTGGTTCCAGAACTGGCTCCAGGAGTGGTTCTCGTAGAGGTAGCGTAGATTACTCCTCCACTTACAGCATGACCTTCTCCTCCAGCAATTCCACGTATAGCAGCAACCACTTTTAATATGCAGTACAATAATATAATTAGACACCCAGCAGCCGTTCTTCTGCAATTTGCTTTGATGATCTTTTTTTTTGCCTAACATGAGATTCTTTAAGTTTAGAGAAATCCTGACACTGATCTGTCCGACTGTTTTCATGTTTTTAAGTTTGTGGTGATGTGGTGTATTGAATTCTATAAACTGTAGTGTATCACTGATGCCTTTTTTTCTAACACGCACAGTAATTGAAAATATTTGTCACTGCTCTTTGAATATAATGCCTTTTTTACAATTAAGAGAGTTATCCTAAAATATGCTGGCTGGCCTCAGCTTTAGCTTAGAGGCAACATTACACTTGCTTTCTTGTAGTTGATGTTGTTCACTGCTTGACTGTAATATGATTTGTGTTTCAGAAAAATGACTTGTCATTTTCAAATGCAGATTTTAAGATGGAAAAGCTTATTCGAGTTTGTTATGATCTACATTGATAATGTCCAAATCATGACTTCAAAAATAAATTTTTCTTAACTATTCTGTTATTCTTTCTTTCATTACGTTTTTACGTAGAAATCTGCAAAGTCTACTTAACCCTTTAAAGCCTGAAAACACAAACGGTAGCCAGAAAATTATAATTTTTTGGAGCTGAAACGTTTATTTCACTTTATACTGATGTTCAAAAAAAAAAACAAAATTTCCATAAAATTTAACATATATATATATTTGTATCTCATTTGATACATTAGGTGTTTTGGGCAACTGATTATCCACTTGAGGACATATTTATCATTTATCTGATTGTTTTCAGATTTTTTTTTGTAATTTGTTGATCATATTGATTAGATAGAGGTATCATAAAAGTATGTATCAAATATGATACCACAGGCTTTAAGGGGTTAAAGCTGAGTCTTTTCAGTATATGAGGACTGACTGATGAAGATTTTTTTGTAAAAGCAGGAGTAGTGGGAAATGTTGAATAAAAGAGAGTGAACAGACAAATACTAAAGATCTTTAAGTTCATACTTACATGCAGATTTGGGTTTTTCCTGTGGATTGTGCTAATGGTCATGCTAAATGAAATGAAATTCCAAGCCTGATTGCCCTAGACAAAAAATACATGAAATGAACCAAGCAACAGAAAAAGAGACCTTGAGGAGCAAAGTAAGAGGGGTCAAGATGGGTAGAAGCAGAAGACAAGTGAATAAAAAGAGAAAAAGATAATCAGCAATTGTAGCTTTTTCATTATTGCATTATTTCATTAAATTTTTGGTATTGTATGACATTAAACAGGTGAAGGTCTTGCACTTTTCTCTGCAGCCTTTTAATTTCATAACAAGTGATGTTTTACTAACAATTCAGGAATATAAAGTAACCAATTACAATTACTCACATTACCGTATTATTACCGAGTATTTTTATTTTTAAAAGTCAGCACTTTCACTTAAGAAATTCATGTGGGAATTACAGTTTTTAACAATCTTCATTTTATTTCAGTACGGAGGAAAAAAATGAAAAACTAAACTGATCAATACTTAACATACAATACCTAGTTTTGAAACACAGCACTTAAGACTGAAACAACAGCAAGGTTCAATTCTTTAAATCTGGGTGATTAGAAACAGGAGATCCACACAGGTCACACTTTGAATAAACAGTTAATGAACTAAATTAAGTGTAATAAATGCAATTACAATTAAGCTCAGTAATTTAAAAAATGTTCATTTATAATATATGAGATAGGGCTATAATGTTTTGATTTTATTGAACATTAACATTTTCCAGTCTCTTTTGAATTCAGTGCACTGTCCCATCGTGTCACAATCATTTTAAAGGATTTGTTCACTTTGTTGAATATTTTCAGAAGTATTTCATGTACATGGGCACCCAAGAAGTTCATCGTCCCAGACATCCTCTGCCTACGCAAAATCTTTTGTGCCATTCAAACATACACCTCAGTTAATGTACGAAAAGATTTGGCTGCTTCTTTCAACCAAAAAAATCCAAGTTAATTCATTTCTCAACTTAACAACACGCAGTCTGACCCCGTGGTTTTATCTTCAGAAGAGCAGTCTTTGGTAAGAAAACACATTTTCACTTATATCTGTAATTTTATGTGTATTAGGGAAATTTGCAGTTTTGTGGTTGTTCTACATAAGATATGTCAATTATTATGGTGTTTTTTGGATCCTCAATTATTACTAAAGGTGCAGCTACTTTTCCTAGGGTCCCCTTGTTAAAACACAATCAACACATCTGTAAAATTCAAACTTATAAAAAGACAATAAAATAAACAACCTACAGTATACAGAAAACAAAAATAACAGCAATTTTAACTTAACCTAAAATAAACTAGCAATAAAGGACAACAAGATAAACCTACTGATAATCATAGTCTCTCAGATGCCCATAGAACAGGATATATGCATATCAATTGAAAAATATCAATTTGAAACATTTCTATAAATAAACGTTTCCACAGAAAACAGAGCATATTGACAAAAACAATATACATTTATTCTTCAGTTAATTACAGGACTGTGTATTTCATGGCATCTCTTTAAATTAAACAATAAACACATGATTAAGAGAGTCTTAATGACATTGGATATTTCTTAAAACTCTTAAAAAACAATTATATATAGAAAAACAGACAGTAGATTCAAATGTTATATTTTTATGTGTACTTTAGTGAAGTTTTGTCAAAGTACATTTACTTGAGCACCATATTTTTGTACACTCTCCACCCCTACCATTACTGACCATAAGGACTGGGCAGTTTATTGAGCTTTCAAGAGAAATGTACTTTCATAAAATGAATAAGGTTAGACAGTTTAATCTTTATCAGTACAATTTACACCAACTGGCCACTCTATTAAGTAAACCTTCTTAACTGCTTGTTTATGTAAATAGCAAATCAACCAATCACGTGGCAGCACCTTAATGGTCAAGATGACCTGCTGAAGTTCAAGTGGAGCATAAGAATGAGTAAAAGAGGGAAAGAAACTGCTGATCTCCTGGAACTTTCACACATAACCATCCTTGGTGTCTACAGAAAATGGTTTGGAAAAAGAGAAAATATCCAGTGTTCCACACTCCTCTTGCCAAAAATGCCTTGTTGATACTAGATGTCAGAGGAGAATGGTCAGAGTAATTCAAGATGATGAAAAAAGACAACAGTAACCCGAATGACCGGTCGTTACAACCAATGCAGAACCATCTCTGAATGTACATCATGTCAAATCTTGAGGCAGATGGAAAGAAACTGTGGCTACAATTTTTACACACTTACCAAAGTTGGACAAGGAGATTGGAAAACTGTTGCCTGACCTGATAAGTCTCCATTTCAGCTGCCACATTCAGATGAGGGTCAAAATTAGAGGTAACAACAAGAGGGGGCACAAACCAGGACCAGCAAGATGTGACCTATGAAGGGGTCAGTGAGTGTGTGTTGATGTTGGTTCCAAAAAATGGTGTCAGGCATAGTGTTTGCTTTAAAGTGTTGTTTACTTAAAGATCCACTGACAAAATGCTTATTAACCAAAATATTAACTTTTTCAGGTTGTGTTGGACTAAAGGTTAAATGGGATACTTCACTTTTTTGTAACATACTAATAAAATCAAAACCTTTTTTTCTGAGGCCAGACAGAGATAATACTTTATATAGTAATTATTGCAAGCACTTACTGTTCAGGCATCATATTTCAAAATGCAACAGAAATGTGTCTCAAATTTCTGCCTTCTCCAAATGAATGATTTGCAACATCTATATGTTTGCAGGCTGTATATATACTTAAAAATCCAACCCAATCTGCTTTATTTATATAGCATTTGAAAAATCAAGTTTAACAAAGTGCTGCACAGTGACACCCAAGATGATATGGAATCAAATAAAAATAAAATAATAAAAACTAAGAATTAAAATCAAACAATTGGATAACATTATAAAAACATATAAAACACATAAAACGCAAGACAATTTGTAAAAATAATTAAATAAAAGCCAACTCTAGAGAATTAAAACACATAACACACAGTTCACACATCTCTTTGAATTCAATGAGAAAAAGTAAGTTAGAAGATGTGATTTAAAATTAGGCAAAGAGAGGGACATTCTGATATCAGGAGGAAGCTCTTTCCATAATTAAGGGCCCACCATGGAAAAGACTTGGTCACCTCAGGTTTTTGGACATGACCGGGAGAAGCTGCTCTGCAGACCTCAAAGATCTCACTGGGGGTGTTTTAAAAGAACTGAGATGTATGAGGTGCAGATCCATTTAAAGACTTTAAAACAAACAATAAAATCTTAAAATGAAGTCTAAAATGATCGGGAAGCCAATGGAAAGGCCAGGATGGGGGTGATATGATCACACTTCCTGGTACCTGTTAATAGAAGAGTAGCAGCATTCTAGACTGTAGACGTACAAAGCCTGATTTCTGCCGACACAAACTGTAGTACAGTAGTCCAAACATGTAGATATAAAAGCATGAATCACTCACTCAAAGTCACTTGAAGGTGAAACTGGTTAAACACTGGATAAAACCTCAGGTGATAAAAACTGGATTTAACAACAGAGCTTATCCGTTGATCCAATTTGAAATCACTGTCGGCTTTTACACCAAGATTGGTGACAATGAGCTTAAAATAAGGTTCAATCTGGATGTTTCTAAATGTTAGTGTTTTGCTTTCTGCTAGCTAGAAAAAAGCAAACATCCAAGTAAGAAGAAAATCTTTTCACATATCATATCTAGACCCTCTGACAATCATCTCTCTCACACACACACACACAAACAAATGCAATTACTCAAAGCTAGTAAGACAGGTAAAATGGAGAACTATAATTGTTAATTAAATAAAAGGTTATTTTAACAAATTCAAATTATAAGAAAAAACGAAAATTTCTGCAATAGAAATAAAAGAAATCAATTTATGCCAAGAATGACCTTAAAGAGGCAAGTCAACTGGCAGGTTGAGGAGCATTTTTGCTTCCTGATTGGGTAATTTGATAAACAAAACCTAAAATGTTGCCAAATGGAGAGGCAGGAACACAATCTTACCAAAAAACAATTATGTATTTCATAGTGTGGAAGTCAAAAAATGTATAAAAATGGAAATGAGGCAGTAAATTCTGATTTTTTTTTCCCGCTCAAAATTCTGAAAAAATTCCACTTCAGCTCTAACAGTGAATTCTGACTTTACTAATATGTCTGACTTTAATCCCATAATTCTGCACGTAATCTCAGAGTTTTGACTTTTTTAAGAACTCTGAGCTCAATCTCAGAACTCTGACTTTAATTTTAGAGGTGTAACTTTTTTTCTCAGAAGTCAAGCTATTATTTATAAAAGTCTGACTTTTTCACAGACTTGACAATGAAGTGCGCATTTAGGTGATAGTTTGGATGCCTTGTCTCCAGTTTCTAGGGTGGTCCAGTGGGGGGCGGCTGGAGGAAGTCTCCGTCTGCGTGTGAGGCGTAGAGGGTGAGAACAAATGGAGAGAGGGAGCGGGAGGAGGAGGAGGCCAGAGAGAGGGGAGGCAGAGGGGGAGGGAACAACCAGGGGGGAGACGGCTCTGGCGCAGTGGGAGGACCATCCCATGCCAGGACCCGTGGCGGCTGCAGCGGCTGCAGCTCGGACCGGAGGAAGTGTACCGTGTTGTGCTAAGGAGCTAAAAGTTCAAGAAGCGAGTGAATACTTCCACTTATTCTCCAACCAGAGCCTCAGAGGGACGAAGAGAGCACCGAGAAGAGGCTGTGACCGAGCTGAGAGCAGATTTCAGGAGGGGAAAATGAGCCTCTCGGTCTGCATTAAGCCTGTATGAAGGGTTCTTTGATGAGGGCTGCTTCTCTTTTCCCTTTACGACCAAGAGGAAACACGAAGGGATAAAAAGAGGAATCCGAGTACTTGTTCTAAGACTGAAAAGGTAAGACTTTCTGCTTCTTAACTTTTCCCTGCTCCATTATAAAGCAGTGAAGTAGCCTCAAAAGCAGGATTAAACCTCCACATACTGTTAAACTCTTAGCTCCTTCTCCTCTGTAGCCCTCTTGCTCAGTCACATTTCACTGAGTTTGCTCTTTCAAAGGGCAAAACAGGCCACTGCTGTCTGTATTTACTTTGGCCCGGAGTGTGTGCTTCAGTGTGTTGGTGTTTCTGCTTTACAGGGACACAGAAGGGAGTCATTCAAACCAAACCAAGCCCTCTGGTCTTGGGATCTTTCCTTCCCTCTTAATGTGACAGAGTATCATTTGCAGCCTTTGAGTTAAACTCCCATAAGCTGTGTGAGTCCTCCTAGCTTCTAAATGTCCTTTTCAATGAATTGTGCTTCACAGTGGCTGTAATTTGGGGGTTCCTTGCTGTTGTGGGCATGGTGTGCTGGAGACCTCTATAATGTGAAACATATGGGGCCATTACTTTGAGAGTCTGTTGGGTATAGAGCTCATGAGGAAACAAGACTTTTCTGTTCTTTGTTGGCTCTTTGGATTGACTGAAAACCTTTTTTTCTTTGAGCTACAGCTGCTGGGTGGTATCTGGGGCCTTAAGGCTACGCTTTTCAAACAACTATTGTTCATGACATGTACAAGTGTCCTGACATCCCCGTTTCTCCTCACCTGAGTGTTGCTCAGTCCCTTTCCCTGCCTGGAAATGAAACACACCTGCATTTACACCACCCTGCTCCGCTTCCTTTAAAGCAGCATAAAGACTGCAGGTTGCTCAGAACATTTTGCAGGGTAAACTCTTTCAAGATTACCTTTAATTACAGAGCCCACCAGAGGGAAAAAAAACACCTTTGAAGTGGAGATTACAGCTTTTTGTAGGCTGTTTTGGGTCAACATCACTCTCATTTATATAGCAAGTTTTGTAAAAATGCAAATTTAAGTGTGTAACATAGGGATTTAAAGATGGCATGGCAAAGAAAGAGTATCAAAATCTAGTCCTACTGTGGCCCTGGGACTGATAATTTCAATATCTACAAGGAATGCTCGATATTATCACAACAGTGTTGGTATCAGCAGTTAGTTGCCTAAAAAGTTGATTGTAGATATCAACAGTTGTGAGAATTTTTGCCAATATGATGGACATAAAAATTGTCCAAAAACATCCCATATTGTGGCTGTTATATTAGTAGAATGTACGTTATATCGTAATGATTTACATAATTGTCACTTAATGTGCCATTTTATAAATCAAAAGCGTAATTTATTAAAGAATTAAATGCTGTTTTTTCTTGTGTCAAATCTGTTTCTAACAGCACTGCGACTCTAACCCTGGAAGAAATCGATCAATTAAAGTTAAGGGGAGGGTTTGTGCTCTTGACAAAAAAAAAATACTCGTATCAGAATTGGCCATTATGACTCTGGAAATGTTGGCATATTGAATATTGGCAAAAATTCGATATCATGCATCCCTAACATCTTCTAGTGCTTGGCTATTAATTGACTTTCGATTACACTTACGACAAAAGGTACCGGTCCCTCAAAAAGTTGGAGCCAGTTCTCAATTCTCATCAGACCTTATCGCACATCTTAAAAATAAAACGCTATAATGTATGTTTTGGTATAAATTGATGAAAGTCAGCATATCATAATTATTATTTACTTTAAAAATATACATAAAGTTGATTATTTGAATTGTCGCTTGAAATATCACAGGGTTCCTGTTTTCTAAAACCCAACTGAATACTAACTTAAAAAAAAGAACAACATAAAACGGTTCAGTAGCATCAAATTGGTCATGCAGTGCTGTTTTCAAGTTTTAATTGTCCTTTATATGTGTTTTGTCTCGTCTGCATGATAGAAGACTTCTTCATGCAAGAAAACCAAGTCAACAGGATTGGTACTTACCCCTCTTCTCCAGCAAACAGAGCCAGTAGCTGCCTGAAATGGCTGATTCCCAAGCCCTCTGATAAACCTACCACCGTGACACCCTACCATTTTTTCGCCAGTAGTTCAAGCCCATTAGTAGGGATGGGAATTGATAATATTTAATGGATAACGATGCCATCATCGATTCTGCTTATCCATCTGATTACCTTATTGATTAATGTGGATTTTCAGTTTAGGAAAATTTTGCCTATGCAAGTTTTGAGTGGAAACAATATCAAACACGTCCCTCCTGACATTCAGTGCAATGCTGCTTCTGTAAGTTGCTGGAGTTTCTACCCACTTAGCATCCATTCATCCATTCATTCATCATCAATATGGCTCTTCCCTTTCAGGGTCACGGGGGGCAGGGTGCACCCTGAACCGGTCGCCAGCAATTCACAGGGCCACATAGAGAGACAGACAACCATTCATGCTCACATTTATACCTAAGAGCAATTTAGAGTTACCTGTTATTCAAATGAGCATGCTTCCATCCCGTGAGAGGAACCAGTAGCCTTGCTCAGCAGCTGCATCCACCAGATTCAGTTCCTGTAATCAGGCAGATCCGTCTACAACGACTGTGAGCGGCCCAAAGTGTAGACCCAAGTGACCACTTCTGCCCCCTGACTGCCATGATGACCTTTTTGTTATCATCTCTGTTGATTGCCTCTGATGAGAGCATGATGTTCTTGTTTTGTGAGGCACGCTGAGCAAAGAGGAAGGAACTGATAAGCAGATAGACTTATAATATCGATTCCTTTAGGGCTATCGATTCCTAACTGGATGTTTTTTGATTCTCATCCCTACTGATTAACTTTGGGGTGGCAAGTCAATTGCAGAGCATAGACTATAAAATGTGGTGGGAATTGATAAAGTTTTATTGATACCAGTGTCTAATGATTCTGCTTATTAATCTGATTCTTTAACTATTTCCTGATTGATTAGTGCTGATTTTCTGTGTGGGCAAAAATCAGCCTACACAGGCTTTCAGCTGCAACAATGTCAAACACATGACCGTCCTGATATTCGGTGACATGTTTCATTGATAAATGCTTCTTCAAGTGCCTGGTGATTCCACTTACTGAAAGTTGTGCACTCTTCTTCTTTTTCTCTAAAAACTAAGCCACAATTTTGACCACTTCTGCCCCCTGACTGCCAGGATTTTGAGCTTCTTTGTTATCATTTCTGCTGACTGTTTCTGATGAGAAAGTGATATCAAAGAGGAAGGAACTAGTAAGGAAATTGAAAATCCAAAAACTAATGATATCAATTCTTTCAGGAAGTTGTTATGGATTCTCAGCTTGAATTGTTTTTTGATTTCCATCCCTACAGTGGAAAAAAATGCAGATCTATTGATGATGGTGCTGAACTGACAAATTACCACAGAGTAAATTAATCACAGCAGACTGGGCCCACATGGGAGAGGGACCGTTAAAGTGACAGGAGTGCCCACAGAGAATCTCCGGTTGAGTTTAGAAGTAGATCAGGGGTAGTCAGCATGTGAAATTCTTGTGGGTTTTTTTAACTTAAGCAATGGTAAACATACAGTACCAGTCATCAGACAAACAGATGAACCAAAGATAGGGCAAAATATGACCACTTTAAGAACAGAGAGTAACAATTGTACACATTTTTCCACATAGAAATAGGATTGAAAAACTGAAAAGCTTTTTGTCACGTCAGATTCTTTAAAAAAAGACAACTGTGCATCAGGAAACCAAAATGACAGTCAGATAAGAAAAGGAGATAGTAATTAGTGTCTAGAGATCCCGATGATTTGCTCTGGCGAGGATTGTGTACTGTGAGCAGAACACTGTGATCTAACAACATGAGACGAAGCACTGGATCACTTCTTTTCCTTTGTCACAGCAGTGCCATGGCCACTTGGCTGACATATGTAAGCCATTACACGGAGAGACAGAAAAGGATGGAGACTGAGTTCAATAAAGGGGGAAAGAATGGCAAGAAAGAGGGGAAAAGAGAAAGAGAGAGTGAGAGTGGGAACGTAATCCATTTTGGAACGCATTCCTCTATGACCTTGGGATGGAAAACGGTAATTAAGGAGTACTTTGGGAGCCTTAAGGGTGCACAGATTTGCTCCAGGCTCGGGGCTGTCATTTTTGTTCCTTTCAGAATATCTCGTGAAAATGTGAGACAAATACATGTTAGAGTTCCAGGGTTACTAAATAAACCTACTCCAAATACACACCCTCCCCTTCCTGTGGCTTTTTTTCCCAATAGTTCTCATGGTTTTGTTTATTTCAGTTCTTCGGCAGTGAATGGGTGTCAAAGCCACAGAGCAAACATATAGAGCCCCTGACAGGAAAAGGCCAGAACAAACTGTGGCCTTGTCCCTCTCTGGGCCCTTCAATCAGCCTGTTATGTCACTGTGGACATGTTACCCTGCAGTATGAGACGTGTGCTCATGCCAAGCAGGAATAAAAGAACCAGTGAGGCTGATGGTATCAAAGTTATTAAGGGGCTATTAGATGTGAGTGCTAAATAGTAATAAGGGGCTGAGGGCAGAGGAAAGGTCAAGAAATGTTTGTTGTGGCTTTGCGACCCCTGTCATCAGATGACGTTGTAAACAGGTATGAATGGTTCTTTTCATGGACTGGAGAAAGAAAAGCAAGAGGACAAATTTAAGCTCAGTGGAAGTAAATGCATCAAGCAGAAAAAAACATTTGTAGTTAGGCATTCCACCTAAAGGCAGCCAGACTTCCTGAAAAATTTATGTCACTTTAGGTGTTACTGCAGACAAACAGCCCAGGACATCATTCATCCATCCAGAGTCCCCTCCAGAGAGACCGTGGGGAGCTGTATGTATAGCTGCTTTCTCCATAAATCCGCCACTCAAACCCAAACCCCCTCACACTGGACTGGATGAGCTTTATCACCCCCACTTTGAATTCCAGCTCCGCAGTCTCTGCCGGATAAAGTTTAGGTGCAACAAGGCGTTTGGCGCTCTCTGGGTTATTTTTCCAACTGGTGATGTATATCATGGTGCCCCTTTTTATTTCACCCACATAATTCCACTTTAATGGACCTGTAAAAATATTTAAGTTGTCTCTAAGTGGAGACTGTTGCCACAACACGTCAATCATAAACTAGACGCTGAAGCCAAGAAGCAATTGAGTTTAATTTTGGAGCATGAGTGGGGGAGGGGATGCTTTGATTGCTCTCATATGTGTGCAGGAGTAATTTTTCAATTACTTCAACAAATTATATTAGTTTGAATCACGTACTAAAACTCATCCAGTTCATTCCAGTTGGGCAGTGGGTCTCATCCACCCACCTCCCCCTTAAAGGAAGAGTGAACCCCAAAATCTAGACCTACTTAACTACTCAAATTCTTTTGAGAAAAAATGCAGTTTGTAGTTTGAGCCTTACATGGGACACATGACTGAGCAAAGATTAAAGTGCTTAACAAACTTGTTTGAAACGCACATGGTCACAAACGTGGACGACTTGCTTGCGACTTCCTTATTAGGGCTGCTTGATTATGGCAAAAAGCATTTTCTTAATTGCGTTATTAGATATTGAAATCGTGATTATGAAACACAATTAGTCACTTAAAAAACGCTCCACGTGCTTTCAGTGAATTTACATGTTTTTGACACTATCATGTTTAACATTAAAGATTGGGCAATGCATAGAAATATACATGGAAAAATAGTAATGTCTCAGTATAATGCTAATCATAATCTTTTTATCACAGCAAACTGTGGTGAATTTAAATGTATGGATGAATGTATGTTTAGGGCCTCCATACATTATAGACTTTTTCCTTAGTCTGTTGTGACCACACAAAAATGCTTTTCAGCCTCTTTATGGTTTCAGCCCAGTTGACAAACACAGCCGTAGAATATTGATAGTTCAAAATAGGTATATTTACCTTAAATATGTTGTAATGTTGGCTGAAATTATGGGGTTATAAGATGTGATCACTTTTTGACTTTGTTGAGCTGTAACAAGGCAAATGGCTCTTGCCCTTTCACCTTTGACCTTCAAAATCTAATGTGGTCATCTCTTAGTGTGAGATGTTTGATGGGAATAACTAAAAGCCTTTGTGAGCTTCATCAGCAAAGGGTGACTAGACAACTACATGACCTTGACCTTTTACCTATGGCATTTAAAATATAGGCTGTTTATACTCCTTTCATGTATTAAAAATATGGAAAGTTTGACGTTTCACGTTGGCGTTTACAAGCGATACTCGATCCTGAAAGTCCATGACCTCGACCTTTGACCCATTACTAATGCAGTATTTCCACTTACAGTTGTAATGAGAGATGTCGTGTTGTGGGGATTTCTGTGACCAAGTCTCCATAACCACCACACTGTTTTTATTTTGTTATAGAAGCACTAAATGTTAAGCCAAAGGAAACATGACTTGGCACTAAATTCTTCTGTTTCTGTATCGTAGTTATATTTCATGCTGTCGCAATTACTCTGTAGCTGCTGTTTCATCTGCCTAATCGACCTCATGGCCATCATGTCCCAAACAGCATCCTTCAACAGACCCAGGCTTTGAACATGCAAGCTCCGGGGAGTAACTCCATAATCACCCCCACTCAACAGCAGTTACTGACTTATAACTTTACCCATTTAAGAATTACAAAGAGGTGAGATAAGGCAGAAAATTAGACATACCGGTTGGCACAGTGAGAAGTGCTTTGCAAATAGCATACAGTGCAAATCAGGCAGTCCACTTTTAGGTGATTTTCTGCCTTTATAGAGTGGTATTATTTACCTCAGCCAAGGAGGTTTTGTTTTAGCCAACATTTGTTTGTCAACATAGTAACTTAAAAAGTTATGAACAGAATCGGATAATATTTTTAGGATTGGTCAGAAAAAGGCCAAAGACAAATTGATTCGATTGTGGTGGTGATGCAGTTATGGATTTGGATCAAGGGTTTTTTTTCAGGGGTTATGAACATTGCAAGATAGGGCAGTTTTCCACATTTTGGCTAATAACTCAATAAGTTCTCAACAGATTTTATCACTTCTTTTAGGGAGTGTTCGTCATGACATGAGAGAAGTCATTAGATTCTGGTGGTGAATCTGGAAGTGGATCCAGAAATCTTCTCAAGGACTTGTTAACAGATTGGCAGTTTTCCACATTCTGAACAGCAACTTGTCTGATGATGTTTGAATGCCTTGATGAAGGTGTGTACTCTCTAAGCACCTCTAGTTATAGAAAGAGTCCTCAATTTAAATCTAAAAGAAACCTGAAAAGGTCAGGATGTGACAGTGGGTGAATCTCAATTTCTTCAGTCTCTGGTTGGTCTGTACTGGTGATCTCTTGTACAGTTTTGGTTAAGAGCCCTCTTGCTGCCATTTTTTCATACCATGTGTTTCTGTTTCAGTGACTCACATGTTCATTAATTTGCTTTTCTCATTCCCTCATTCTGACCAAGATTCATCACAGTCTGTATTTCAACCTCCGTGTTTTTACAAACATGTAGAAATAATCTATGATATGAGGCCATTCTGAAATCACTGATGGAAAATACAGCCAGTGAGCCTGAGGACATGTAGCAACCGGCCTAATCACATACAAACAAACTCTTCCGTAAATGGATTTGGCTGCTGAAGCTCAACCCCAGGCTCAGCAGCCTCTCATTATTTGTGACAGACAGGCATGCAAAAGTTTTTGCCAACTGTTGTCACCATAACAGACTCACAAATGAAAACAATGGTGAGGTCACCTTTCACATGATTAGGCCAGGATTTAACCCTTATGACAGGACTTAGCAATGTATTTGTGACATTTCTTCAGCAGTTTAAAGTCTTATTACATGATCCTGCCTTCTTTCATCTTGTGGTTTACCTGCTCACACAAAATGGAAGTTTGCGTAGATGGAGGGCCAGGTGGAGGGTGTGGCTCCTGTATAGAAACTGGCAATATCACCAGCCTTCCCACTCTATGTTCCTCACCTCTGATCTATATATTTCAACAATGTTTCTGGTATTTGGAAGACAGGCATTCAGAGCTGCTTCCAAGTGATGGTCATGCAAGTGTGAACGTGGCTGACAGCACCCACGCAGCTCGAACCAGTCAAGCTCTTACCTGCAGGGTTTGGAGCTGGGGGAGCCATGCAGACACACCCTAATCCCCCAACATCCTGACCTTAGTAAACCTGTTGCAACCTGTTCACAGGAGGAGACCTGGCAACCCAGTTTTTCAGAGCTCTCTGCCTACCCCACTCCTCCACCAGCCCTTGCTCTCACAGTGCCATGGGTGGGCTTGGGATTTGAGTTCCTTGGCACTGCGTATTCTGCCTTTGTGAGCTAATGCTGTGCTTCAAACCAGGAACAAAAGCAGCCAGTGCAAATTAAAGACCAATTATCTTTAGTGCGTGTTGGGACAAGTTGCTCATGTTAGCTTGAATGATAAGCAGGAGAATTGAGATGTTTAGTAGGACAGGATTTTGTTAGTTCACTATTACGCATGAAGGATTAAGATGAAATCACGTAGGTCAACGCAAGATGTGATTACTTGATGTTATATTCAGTGTAGGCTAGAGCTGGGCAATTAATCAATTACAATTACTGCCTTTCACAATTATAAAAACAGAGTAAATAAGATTAAAAGATTACTGTGCCTCATGCTTTGTTGTTTTTTTTCTTTTTCCATTATTATAACTAGCATTATTTTGAGATATTTGTATTTTTACAAGGAGCAAGAGAAGAGACAGGGGCAGAAAGAAGAGAGTCCGCAGAGGAAACGGCAGAAACTATCCAAAGTGTGGGGTCACTACAAGTTGAAACGAAAAGAAAACACAGTGCAGTGTGTCTGTTGTAAAACGGAGTTAGCCTAGCATAATAGCACGTCTTCAATGCTGCAGCACGTGAACAGTAAACATCCAGTATGTGTGTCAAGTCTGCAACTAAAGGGCCTGTTTGTAGATTTAAGTTTTTACTGTATGTATGAGTTGTACATTTTTGAGATATCAGCTGTAGAGATGTCGGCCATCTCTCTAGTATATTTATAAGTCTTGTGATGCTCAAAGCACCAAAAATACATTTAAAAAATTCTAAACCAGCGTCTCATTCTAAAACTCATGCACTCGGTGCTCAAAATAATCTGCTGACCTTGTTGGGAGCCGTTTCATGTAGGAACTACTTTTTAAGAGAGATACATATTTTGATTTTGGGATCCCGTTTATGCTCAAAAAGTTGTTAATTTAAGACATTTTGTATGTTATTGATGCTTTTCAATAAAGCCGAAGTGATTCAATTTTTAAAAAAAATTGCAGTGAGGGCAATGTACCATTTATCCGATGACTTGATTAATCACCAGAATACACGATAGAGCACTCGATTACAAAAGTAATCGATAGTTGCAGCCCTAATCTAAATCATGACTTTTGCCATGATCAAGCAGCCCTAGTATAGGCTACTGTGTATTTTCAAACAATATGATATGCATCATGGTACCAGATTTATAATTCTTATGTGTTACATTAAATTCAGTCAACCCCTGATAGGGCTGACAGCTTATACTCGTTCAAGCATTGGGGTAAAAGTTTCTGCTTGAACTGCAGATAAACATTCAAATTGAAAACATACAGTTATGCAGCACATTAGCATACACTTATGCTGCTCTCTTGACTTCAGTAGCCGAGTGAAGTGCACCCCGAGAAAATGGAGGCTGTGTGTCATAAAATGTGCAAAGTAGCTGGCTCACTCCTCATCCACAACAACCCATGGGCCCATTTGTTGGCCTTTCATCCAAGTGGCTCCCTACTTTTCAAGCACTCCAAGAGCACTTTGTGAAAGACTCACAGCAATAACCTGGAGGGAATCACATTTTCAACAGTTTTTGTCCTTCATTTTTTGGAGTTGAAATGAGTAACAGTAATGTTGGTCTACTGATTAGTAAACATGCATATTTTTTATTTTTTTTTGCTTGAAGAAAATTTTTAAATCAAAAGAGCAAGTAAGACAGGTGGGCAGAGCTGAGCTGCATGTTTCAGCAAAGTCAGAGGAAGTATATAGGGGCACTATTTACCCTTCCTCTATCGTTGAGCTTTCCATAGAGCCTGAAATGATCCAAGTTTGTTGAAGTGTTCATGAGTGGCAGTCTTTTGATTGTAGATATGTGACCAAGGCCATCAAGTGTCCTGTGGAGTCTCTAAATAGCACAGCAACTCGGACAGTCCCGAACAAACAGGTCTAAAATGTCCATGTGTCATGCTTTTGCTCTCTAACTTGTACCTAGACTCAGAAATGCTTCAGGCTGTGGTTCACTTGAGTTTTCCAGCTAATACCTCCCAGTTGTAGTCATCTGCTGGCCTATAAGGATAAACTCGCTCCAAAAGGAGGTCCAGTCCAGTACTAGTAGGATGTACCTTATAAAGTGGCAAACATTCAACATAGCAGACTGTTTGATTGTGTTTGTTTCAGAGCACTCTTTGAGAAGAGGCAGACAAATTACAAGGACAACAAATTTATAGGTAATGTTGTACAGAGGAAGCGAGCATTGGAGCTGCAGAGTGATGTTGGTTAGTGAACAACAGTTGGACCTGAGTCAGCTGTTGTACAGTTTCATCTCCTGGATTAACCTGTGAAATGCCAAGTTCTCCACTTCTTTACAGGATCAGATGTACCCATTCAGTTCTCAATCTTTGGTTTTTTTTTGTTTGTTTTTTTAGGATGAGCCCTGGGTCATCATAAAAGGGTTTAATTTTGATGTCTGGGGTTGAACTTTTATTTAGAACAGGCATAATTTATTAGTGAAATATTGTCTGTCCTGATGAAGATAGAAGGGGGGAATCAAAAATTATCTCTGAAACATTTGCAATTACATGCCATGTATTTGCATTGCTCAAAGTCTGCAAATACCTATGTCTTTGTCTTTTGTAAAGATCTTTTACAAGTTTGATTTGCTATTTCCTAGTGCTAACACCCTCCTTCCCGTCCTCTTTGCTTGTGGATCAAATAAAGCATACTTTGGGTCAGAGTTTTGTTTGTTTGTTTGTTTGTTGGTGTTTGTACTCACAATACATTTTCGGCCGGTCATCTTGTTTCCCTCATCAGTAAAAGGTCATTAAACTTTTTTCTGGTCAAATTTTTTGTTGACCACGTTGTAACTGGTGAGAGGTTGCTTTAAGGTTAGCTTCTTCCCCTTGAACAAAACAAAGCTGTTCTTAAGCCATTAAAACATAAAGTATGTGAAATATAGCTTTATTCAATTAGCCTCAGAATTTCTCAAAGGAAGATTTTCCCCTGTGGACAAAGCTACAATTAGTGCTACTAGTTAAATCATCACATTTTTTAAGCTGACCATCAGCAAGAGAATCAAGAAGTTTCCAACTTCACAGCAATTTCAAACTGCAGATTAAAAAGAAGATCCTCATGGTTGTGGTGCAAACCCAATTAAGATGAGGACTCTGAGGTCACACAGAGGTTAAGTATAGGTTAGATACCCTCATGTCTCTAGTTAGCATGGTACTTTGACACTTCTAAAACATCACTGAGCCTTCTTCCCGTGCCCCTGCCCTGGAGATAAACAGAGCTGAAGTACAAGGAGACCTGTTCATTAATTTCCCATTAGTCAACAGTTTTTCCTCAGTCTCTGGGAAAATAGACTAACCCTGCCATTTGTTACAACAGTCCCTGGGGACTTCTTCTCCTGGCTCCCCCCAACACACACAACCTCAGAAAACAGCGAGGCCTGCTCCCCCCAATGACCTCTTCATACACATGGCCTCTTTCATTCTGCTCGGAGGGTTGGTTTAAGCAGTGGCCACACTGTCCCTGCTTTATGGCTCCTCTCTGGCCCCCTTCAGAGTGTTGGGCTGTAGCCTGCAGTCATTGCTATTTAACTGATGGACACATTCCTGGCTGTGGATCGTTTTTAATCACAACAAACAATTTGAGTGATTGAAGAAGGATGATGATATTGTAGGCAGCTTAGGAATGTGTCTCTGTTAGTGACTTTGTGGGCAGAGGGTTTCTGGGAAATCTAAAGCATTAATCAGGCCGTTAATCACTTTTCCTTTTAAAATGTTAAATGAGAGTGTATGATTAAAGTCAGTGGTTCTCAACTGGTCAGGCCTTTAAACCAACCACTTCTCCCTGAACAAGTAACTGCAACTTAATTTTTTGTAAAAATATTGCTAACTAGACCTTGGAAAGCAGGACCAAACAAATCTATATATTAAGTTTTCTCCATTTCCCATTATGTATACATTTTAGTTTTTTTCCTGAAGAACTCAGGACTTTGCACCATAATGCAAAATAATGTTTTGCTGAGATTTAACAGATCTGTGTTAGGTTATTAAAAAAAATGCAGGGGTTTATAAATGACAACAAAAATACTGTTTATACTGTATAAATATTTAGGCTGAACAATGTATTATTAAACACTGCAAATGCATTGTTGGCATGTGCAGTCTTGACAACGCAGGATGTGAAATGTCAGTCATGCGACTCAAAGCACATCATGCTGCCATTTGTTTGTCATTTGATGGCAACTAAGAGCACAGCTTTTCTAGTTTTCTTGACAGTATGTTGTTGATTGCGTAAGCTAAAGACAAGGCTCTTTGCAAACACAGCTCAAAAGTGACCACGTCAAATGGAGACTGTGGAATAATTATTTCTTTCTTTAGCCTTTTTTCATCATTATTCTAAAAAACAGGTAGTCTACTTTTATTTAACATTTTATGTTCATGTACATTGGCCAGTGAGGGACAAGTAAGAAATACGTAAACAGAAATTTTCAAGAATTTAAAGACACACAATTTAGAATTTTTTGAAGAGGTCATTTGTTTACAAAATAGAAATCAAAATGTTCGAGTGTTTAATTTTTACAGATGGGAATCAAATATTTGATTGATGTCTATGCCATTACTGATTTAGTTTCCTCCAACTATTGTGGAATTTCTTTGTGGAAAGAAACATGGGCCTCCATAGATTTTTGGTGGCAACTTAGTCAAAAACACATGGCATCCCTGATTTTTAGTGTAGTGCTGAAAAGATAAATGCTTTATTATCGTTTCTGTAGACTGCCTTAGATTAGACAATGTGGTCCTTGATTGGCAAGGCATGCAGATGAAGAAGACCAAATTTATAAGAGAACTGATAGGCATAGAGACAAATGATGTTGATTCCTAAAGTTAGATATATCTGTTTTTAAATGGAATTGGTTTTTGTATTTCCAGCCCTATCAATTTTGACTCCATAAACCCAAACATTTTGTTTTGCATCTGCCCGTTACACTGTAGTGTTTGATGCACAAACAATGTCACCTCATCCAGTTCAGTGTGTTTGATTCTTTTGGCAAATATTTACAAAAAAATCTACATAGTGTGCAAATTAATGATTATGTGATGGGTTTTGTGCCAAAACCTCAAGTTTTTCCTTATTACTCAGTCTTTGTGTAAAGTGTAGCTTGATCAACCTCTCAACAGGAGGCATTACTCAAGGCAAGAAGCTTAATATGATATGATTCACTTTCCACTTAAGAGGCAGTTTATACCAAAATATCTCAGATTTTTTTTTGTAAATTTACAGCTGCGTGTACTTGCACATTTCACTTTTTCCTGTAATTTTCTGACTATATTCGTAAATGGGAATATTTTCAGTTTGTTTCTTGTAAATTTAGGGTTATATTATATTTTTAATCTGAACATTTACTGATCACTTTTATTTTTGTGTCTTTTAGACTGGCCCCTATGAGCCACCATGCATGATATCATACATTCATCCATCCACTAGCGATACTGCTTGAGCCTGTCTCAGCTTACATTGTGCAAGAGGTGGCATACACCCTGAACCAGTTCACAGGGCAACGCAGAGAGAGACATAGACCAGAATCTGGCTTTTCACAGGGAAAAATAACTTTAGGATATAAATGGTGTATTTCCATTGAGCTGATGAAATTTTGAGCGAGGATTTTTGGTCCATATTGCTCAGCCCTACCATGAATCAAGTAACTTTTGTCAATTTCTGATGATACAACTTTACCGCTTATTTTTTTGTCCCATAAATGTAACTGTAAAATGGCAGAACCCCCCCCCCCCATATGATTTTAAATGTTTTTACATATCTTTTACAAGTAGGTGATAAAGTTGGTTTCCTTGAATACCAATCATTGGTTTGTTGTTTTTCCATCTTAAAAATATTTGATGTGTTGATAAAAAGAAGGGTGGTTTGATCAGTTAAGTTTGTAGGTTTCATATCTTCATGATTTGACACTTGGCGTCAGCAGTTGAGATTATGTGTGACACGTTGTTCCTCTGTGGCTCTAAAGCGGCACAGATCACACGGTGATGACTAGATAAGAAATGGAGGGATGTGTCCCTGGATGTGGTCAGAACAGCTCTCTCCTGACCACCACTGCAGGAAGTGCATTGCCATGAGGTCACAGCAACACGCCATCAGTCAGGGATTTACAGCGACTGGTTCCAACCGGACTTCTTTGAAAGATTTTCTTTGTCTTTGCCATTGTTGCTCTGAGTGACGGACCGATGGTGGCTTTTAGATTGTTGTTGTTCAATCTTCTAAAACCACTGCTCTGTATCTCTTTGGAAGTGCAGATAAGTTGCGTTACAGTAACTGTGACACAAACAAGAGCAAACAAGACCCCCTCTGTCCCGCAGTCTGCAGCTGAGGTCACACTCTAAAGATATCTGCGGGAAACTCGGTCAAAATGACTAAAGCTTGGGGACTTTGAACGTCAAATATTGACTCAAGCAAAGTCACCTGTTTTTGTGTGAAGTAACTGAAAGACCTCTGATTGTGTCTGTGCTGTATTTTTACAGGAGGCCCCTCAAGATTCAAAATGGAGGAGGGATATGAGCTGGACCTGACTTATATCACAGAGCGCATCATCGCAGTGTCCTTCCCTCGGGGTTGCTCGGATGAGATCTACTCCCACAATCTGAAGGATGTCACACGAATGCTCAAGTCCAAGCATGCCGATAATTACCTGGTCAGTGCTTGTGCTGCTCTCTTTCTTCACCTTGAAAAGGGTCAAGTGTCAAAATGCAAAATGTATTGATGTAGGGCTGATGGGCTTTCAGGGGAAATCAACAACAGAAATTTAATCCGAGGTGCACAGTTCATCTTTTCTTCATGTTAATGCTAAAAAATTGTTTAAGAGAACATGATATTTATTTTAGAAGCTGTTTGGGATTTTTATCTAATTCTTAAGACAAAAATGTGCATTAGTTTAAGTTAATTTTATGTCATTTTTGCTCTTTGAGTGATATTCTCACTAAATTCAAGTTATGCTTGAGTGTAATGCTTGAAATGTATTTATCAGTGTGAAAGTAAATATTGGAAATGACTCAGCAAGTTTCTTTGCCTCTGGGAGAAAAAGGAGGGCTTTGTATTTTTCCTTCTTGTTCGTTTAAATTAAGCTCATGGATCTCATGACATACATCAAGTCTTTGATTCCAGAAACATTTTCAACAGATTAATTTTTATTTATTATTTTTCTCCAAAGATGTGTTTATGGTGCATTCCAGTTGATCTCAGAACTAGGATAGTCTGAACTGCAGATTAGATGACTTGTGACTGGAATTTCCTAACCTTGCACAGGAGCTGGTTAGCAAAGATGCTAACTGTTTCAGTAGCACTTTTATCAAATCGTGGCCGCATTTCTTTATTAAATGAAAAACAAATACCAACACTACAAACCTCCATATAATAAGGACATTTTGGTTCCACTTCTGACATGGTTTGAGGAGAGTTTGTAGTGATGCACGATATGAAAAATTTCAACCAATACCGATAACCGATAATTTCCTGCTTCTTATGACTGATACTGATAACTGATAAGTTCATATTTTTATATTTAATATAATCTTTTTGCATGTTGAAATCTTGATCCAACCACTGAGCTGTTAAGCTAAGCTTCCTGACTGGACTAACGTCAGATGACTGTGGTAATACTTACGTGTAGTCCGTTCTTGTTATGTGTTATGTTATCAAGTTATGGATGTGTGTGGCAACGATACCTTAGAAGGCATGGAGGGATACATCCAAGAAGAAACAACGGCTTGGGAGGGTGTAACAAACTCCAAATGTGCTATTAACTTGCGAAAACCCAGGCTCTCAACGACAGAAAAGGGCTGGTCGTCGAGCCCTATGAACTCCATCACTTTGTCATTGATGGCTTTAGCCTTTTCACTCTCTTAAAAAGTTTTTACAGTTTTCAAACGCCTGTTGAATGGGGACATCCACGCTCTGTGTTGTTGTTTTTAGCCTTAGCACGCTAGCTGCTACCACAGCTGCTTCGTATTCTTTCAGTAATGCTTCACCGCGATGACGACTTTTCAGGTGAGCTATAATCTGTTGTGTTAAAACCTGAAGTCCTCTTTCCTCCTCTCAGAATTCTCGCCGAACAGAGTGTGCAAGCAGCAGTGCTGTTGTTATCTGCTGCCACTGAGAAAAACAACCACAAAAGTGAAGCCATGTTCACTTTTGGTCTGGCAGAGAGGCGGGGGCTGGCTTGGGTCCTTCTAGTAAGGCGCGATAGATGACGTAACCAGCGCGACATGGCTTGTTTTGGGGCTACCCTGCCTGCAAACAATGTCCCCAACAAAAAATGATGTTATTTTTCTCCAAATCAGCCGATAATATATCAGTCCGATAAATATTGTGCATCCTTAAGAGTTTGGTTTATGAAGTGTCTCACGTTCTGAAGCGCAGTAGTTCCCGTCTACAACATCATCTGATTGACCCGTAATAAATGTTGATTGAAAGAATGATCTTCCAGTCACCTGCCGTATATGCTTCTGAAATGTTCGCCCTCCCCAAATAAAACACTTTCTATGGGCTCTTTCCCAGATGGTCTGGTAAAATATATTGAACAGTCCATCTGGTGTGCCAGGATAGGAATTTCCCACATGATGGACATTTTACAGCTACACTGGCTTAACCTGCTCATAACCGGAGCTGCATTTAACAATTATGAAAAATGAGTAAATTATACAAATAGATTACTGTGCCACATGACATGTCAAACTTTTCTTTATTTTTTCATCATCATTATTATAAGCTCTATTTGGAGTATTTTTTATTTTTAAAAGTATATATCTATGCATTGCCTATTCTTTAATGTAAAAAGTGACAGTGTCAGAAGCATATATGATCAATGAAAGCATATGGTGTGTGTTTTAAAATCATTTAGTAATCACGTTTCATAATCTTTATCTCACTAGCTATTAAAATGATTGTGATTATGATTTTTTCCGCAATCAAGCAGCCCTACTAGTACCTACATTTCAGCCATTAATTGATTCTTGAAGTGAAATTGTTTTTTTTTTTTTCTTTAAAACAACTTAATTAGTCATAATTTAAGATTAGTTGTATGTACGGATACAACAATTATCAATAACTTGTTTCATCCCTACTTGTATTTCACTTGTAAATGAACTCTTGGTTCTTCAACTGATTCAAAATGAACCTTTAGAAGTACTGAAATGCCTTGAATAAAGGACTTACACTCATAAATCTATTTTTTTTGGAATCAGCTCCCTAATTGGCACTCCTTTATAACAAGTCTTTATTGATAGTGCTATCAATACTCTTCTGCTAACAGTTGAAAAGATGAAACTGTGTGGATCTACTGGATTTTCTATATTTTACAGTGCTGGAAAAACAAACAAATTTGTCCCTTAAAAACACTGAAGTATCGTTTTAAATATCTGATGACAACCACCTCCTATTGCATTCCTGTCTTATCTGGTTGATGAAAACAAACAATTTCATATATTCTGAGTTTTTACTCTGAAAGACTTATGTTTCTTTTTTAACCATAGAAAAAGGTCACTAATTTTTTTTAAGTCATTTTTATTGGCAAAATGAACACTGACTGGATTTTTCAATCAATCTTTTTGTTTTATTTTGTCCTCAGATTATCAACCTGTCAGAGAAAAGGCATGATCTCTCTAAGATGAACCCAAAGGTAAGTTAACATGGTACTTTGCACCTCTTCAGGAAATGATAAATAACAATGGATTTTTATACATCCTCTTTTATCAACTGTGCTTAATCAACCTCAGATATCAGCATGGTATTGACTGCTCTGCAAAGAAGTTTGTACAGAGGACAACTTTATCTGTTCATGGTGATTGATGTTTTTTTCTTTTTTTATGTAGACACTTGACACAGGTTGGCCTGACATGCATGCTCCACCTCTGGATAAGATCTGCACCATCTGTAAGGCCATGGAGAGCTGGCTGAATGCAGACCCTCTACATGTGGTGGTTATACACTGCAGGGTGAGCATACAGGGGCTGTGGATTTCTAAGATGCCAGTTATCCTGCTTGTTATCTAATAATGAAGCCAAGGCAACTGCATTGTATTAATTTGTTTTTGCACTTTATCATTTAAAAACATGGTCTTTACATTATTTATTCATTTCTGTTATTAGATCAATTTCAGTGACTTAAGTAGCTAAAATCAAAGTCAAATTAAACCTCCAGATATAATCCTTTAATTAAATTTGAATCAGCTTTAATGTTTGTGTTGGTGTGGTTTGGTTAATGTGATCAAACAGCCCACAAACCAACATCATAATCTTATCCAAAAGTAGCTTGTTTTCCAGGTTGATGCCCAGGAATGCCTTTTATTTGCTTTGCCAAATTGTGGCCTGAGTAAAAATACCTTACATTTAAAATGGGGCTTAAATGGCCTTAGATAACAACCTATCAATAACAGAAGGATTAAGAATTACTTTGATTGGTAACTGTGATATCTTTTAGTGGTGGGAATGGATTCTGACCTGAAATTTGAGAAACTTGTGAAAATGGTGAGCAGGGCTGCAAAGGCAAATGCACACACGTTTAGACTTATAAGAGACTGTCAACCTTTCCATGCTGCAAACACCTTTATGCACTCCATGATTTTTCCAATTTAAGTTATTGTGTGACCTCCTGGTAACAAGCACCTCCCACGCTGAAGCCTCTGATGATGATCTACAACTGAGTAATTAAAGTCTTTGACAGGAAACCAATCAGGTCACACCATTGTCATGTTCTGAAAAAAAGTTGAACATGTTACACTTCAATATCTTAATTTTTTAAATCTTCAATTCATCCATGAATGTTGACATGATCAGGCTCCTCCTGCTCAGGGACCTTGTGGTTCTACTGAGAGTTTCAGGGTTTGCAACACGTAGAGCAACTAATGGAAACACGGCTTTCTCTGTTCGAGGCATCAAAATGTGGAATATGTTACCTTCAGATGTATGTTACTGGATCCAGACTGGAATAATTTTAAACTCAACCTGACACAATTTCTAAAGAGGACTTACTTTTGTAGTCATTAATAATCAAGTGCTTCCAGTTTTGCCTGATTTTTTACTGTTTTGTGTTGTCTGTAATTGTTGATTTTGTTAGTTGTTTTTTTTTTTCAGTAGTTATTGTTGTATTTTATGTGTTTAAAGGACCAACTAGGGACTGGCATTGCAAATTAGCTCAGGTTATAAATGCTGTAGTGTGCAGCAATGGCCCCTTGTTTCATACTGTCCCTATTCAAATAAACATTAATTAAAAAATGAATCTTCCAATAGGTGCCGATTTGAATCAATTTCCATTCATCCCATTCAAAATCAATTTTCAATTCAAACTGATTTATGATTGACAATACATTCCTCGTTTGTTAAATATGTGTTAAAATTATTGCAGCATTTGCTTCTGTCTGTAGTGCACTAAGAGGGTGAATAATGTGATTTGACAAAACAAAACACAGCAAAATGTGTTCAAATGTATACAGGTCATGCCTTTGTAATGTTTGTATCAGCTAATTCAGCAATTTAAATACACTGCAGTTTATGTCTTTTTTTTAGATAAGCGAATTTGAAATTAATTTATGGATGTTTTGAATCAATGCTGAATCTTGTCATTGTTACAATTCGATTCAAATGAGAAATTATTTGGTGCACACCTCTAATATCTTCTGTCTTTTTATCTATTGGTATTATTAATTCCTCCCACCATTTGTTATTTCAAAAAAGTGAAATGATCACACTTATGTATTACAAGTAGCTAGTTATTGCTCAGTGGTGGTGTAAGTGGGCCTGATCAACACGCATTTCTTTAATATGACACAAAAGAGGACAAAGGCAACATCAAAACGCACAAGGGAAAGTGTTTGATGCAAAACAAAAACTCATGAGGGAGAACACATTTCCCCTTATGTGACAGTGCTAGCTACTGAACAGCAAAAGTTAAATTATGTTACGACATTAGATTTCAGACTGTTGCTTAACAGCTTTTCTTTTGTTCACATTGTATGTGTGTAATTTATTAAAAATGTGAAACTTGTAAAGGTTCAGAATATCTGGAAATGCCTCACACTTAATTAATCGCTTCCTGTCCTCTTTGTTTTTCTTTAGGGTGGCAAGGGTCGCATTGGCGTCATCATATCATCCTTTGTGCATTTCACTGACATATCAGCCAGGTAACTAGACCCACCTTTATCAGGTTGTTTTGTAAATGTTGTATACTCTGAAGTCTGGATTTTTAAAAAAGCACTCTTTGCAGCGTTTGATATGAAAAACCACCCACAGCATTTAAAAAAAATCATTCTGTCTACCACAAGCCATGTCACCCCCCCAACCACGGCTGAGCTATCCCCCAATTCAATTTAGGGTCAAGGTGATTCAGAGAGTGAGTCAAGGAAAGGCCAACTCACTCAGATCCAGTGGAAAAACCACACTGTTTAAGCCATGAATCATCCTGTATTGAGTTGCATGAATCAACGTGGAAACATGTTAGTTACGGTAATCGCTTCTGGCCATAGTGTCAGGTTCATGAAATCTATTCATCATGGCCAAAACTGATTCCAATTTTGAAACCATCGGCAGGCGTTTAATTTGAGCAAGGCAGGGTGGTGAGCAGGAGTGTATAGCAAACACTGGGAAAGGTGGCATGTGTCATACAAATTTGTGAATCCTTTTATATTCAGACATCCAATTGTGGCTTCAGACTCAGCCGGATACTCCCTTCTTATTTTGTTCCACTGAGAAGAAGGTGGCTGGGGAGGCATGAACCCCTGCTTAAAATCTAATTAGTCTCCACACTGTAATTTCAAAATCCAAGTCAAGGCAGACTTATACTTAAAATTAACTAATTTGGATGATTCAGCAGGCTGCAAGTAGTTTTCTTAGCTTTTTAAATGTGTGTTGATGGTCTTTGTCAAGACTTTAAATAGCAGAGAAATACGTGGGACAGGAGTTAGTCCATCAAAAGCTGCAAACCCCCTTTCACAATTTTAGGGTGAAGTTTTGGAACATTTTCAGAGCCTTAAACTATATTAATTTCTATTAATGAAATGAAAGTGTTGAGGCAGTTTGCTTGCAATTTTAAAGTATATTTGAACTGTGACTTTGGACTTTAACTCAGCAGGCAATTTATTAGGTACACCTTAGTGGTATCAGGTTGGGTCCCTTTTACCTTGAAGAATGCCTTTATTCTGCATGGCTTAGATTTAGAACAGTGCTGGAAATAGTCCTCAGAGATTTTTCTCCATATTGACATAATAGCAACACATGGTTTATGTTTAAGAAACCAGTTTGTGATGATTTGAGCCTTGAGCTTTTTCTTAATATAAAGCACTTTGAGCTGCATTTTATTTGTATAAACTGTGCTTTTTAAATAATTTTTTATTGATTTGTGGCATAGTGCATTATGCTACTGGAAGCAGCCGTCAGAAGATGAGCACACTCTGGTCTTAAAGGGATGGACATGGTCAGTAACAGTACTCGGGTCAGCTGTCATTTTTAAACCATGAGCAACTGGTCCCAAGAGTCCCAAAGTGTGCCAAGAAAATATCCCTCACACCATTACACCATCATCAGCCTGGACTATTGTTACAAGGCAGGATGAGTTCATGTTTTCATGTTGTTCATGCCAATTTATTACCTTACCATATGAATGTCACATCTGAAATCAGGACTCATGATAAGCACTCAGTGAAGAGATCCCTAACCCCACTAGTATCCACATACAATACTGAGGCGTTGCATTATCTACTACACGGCCCTTCATTACCACAGTATGACCACCTTCAACTGACCCAGGCTCCGTTCATGTCAGCCCCAGGCAGTGACAATGTCGATGCTATCTACTTGGGAACAGACATCTTTTCTCCTCAAGGCATGGTGTCGAATACTGAGATTAGCTGCAGCCCCATGTGGTTAAATGGCATATTTGTATACTTTATACGACGTTTGTTGAGTGACATCACAATACATTTTTTTACAACAATCAGCAGTGCCAAGCTACATTAGGCCACATTCCCCTAGCACGAGTGTGCCACCCATGTGTTACATCTACATTGGCAAACATTTAAAATTCATCTACATCTACTATACATTGATGTGAGAATGCCTCTTAAAGCTGAAGTATGCAATTTATTTGTTGTGTCACTGGCCTAAAAAATACAGTAACCTGTTAACATCTTATTACTGAAGCCACATAGGACATCATTAGATTCCTTTGTGCTCCCTTCTTTTTCTCAAGTAAGCCTTCAGAAAATTTACCAAGGGATACCCACTTTTTCAGCCAGTCAGGACTCAGTTCAGGGAGAGTGCTTGGATCCTATACTAAGGTATATGTGCTTGTTCTATCTACATGAGATCTGGTTATTATATAAATGTGCAGGTTATATTAATATTATGAAGGGACATGTGGTTTGTGGCTCTTTCTTTCTGTAAATACATTACATTGGCATAATACTAATGGTAGCTAACGGCACACAAACACAGTGGATTGGTTGTGCATAAGGGAAGGGACATGGTTAGGAGCACAACCACGGAGGGGAGGGGGGAGTAAAGCTGCTTCCACTACAGTCTCATCTAAGTTACAAACCCCAGTTTTAACCAAAGGCTAAAGGCTGAACTACAGTACTAAACAAATATCCCAAATTTCTAGAAATTATAAACTAACTAAACAGAAATACTGTGCAACAGAATATTGATATAATTTCGTGCCGCAAGATTTTGTAATATACCAGCGTTAGTATTTTCTTATCTTATATTTTTTATCCTTGAGTGTTGGTATGACCTCAAGGAAGCTTGATACAGGACAATGTTTTCATGCTTTTTCAAAAGACGTATGACTGACACAAGAATTACAAAGCACTCCAGTTTGACCACCCTACTCAAAAAAGTCTGAACAAGCCCCTGACAAACGTGTCAGTAAAGCAAATGTATGAAGATGGATAGGAAAGGCAGAGATAGGAAAACAATGGGCAGATTCACAATGGACTAGATTGAATGAGGGGAGCAGAGGGAGAGGGCTGGACGAGCGAGAAGCAGAGCTGTGGTGAAAAGGCCGCAGCGTCTGTTGGTTTAAGATCTGTCTGAATAGCAGAGCTGTGCACACACTCCGGCCTCTCTCCGTCCTCCTCTCCCCCTCCCTGTTTACTTAAGGCTGGCATTCTCTTCCTCTCTGCTTGAATCCCCTGCCTCTCTGCGAACTTTCACTCTTGTCCATTATACATGCGTATATGTGTGTGTTGTCCTCATTTAAGAAAGGTTAACACCTCTCAGTTACAAAGCTGCAGAGTGAAAAATCTCTCTCCTGAGTCATAATTACCTAAAGCATTTAATGTGTCTCTCTGTCTCCCTCAAAGTGCTGATCAGGCGTTGGACCGCTTTGCCATGAGGAAATACTATGATGATAAGGTCTTAGCCCTGATGACACCCTCACAGAAACGGTAAGACACTGAAATTCAAACACACCCTTCTGACTGGCAGCACACATCAGTCCATGTGCTGCTGCTGCTTCTTTGTTGACCAACACCCAAACACACACGTGCTCCCAGAGTCACTTGATTCAGTCTAAGACTCTGCATATCCTGTTTGTCTCTGGAAAGCTTGTCTTTGTTGGTGTTTGTAATTTGAATAAGACCCCATGGTGATGTGGTGTCATCCTAAACCGTTGTATCAACAGGAATCAACATTGCTCACAATGATGTCTCAAGGGCAGAGGTTAAGTTTATTCTCACCAGTATCTTTGCTAGAGATGTGCCTATCGTTTCAAACATGGAAAGACAAAATGCTGTTGCTTTGGCAGGGTAACATTTGAAAGTTGATTAGATTGAAGAGCCCATATCATGCTTTTTTGAGTTTAACATACCCTGTAGCATGTTTGACAAGTTTCCTCTGTGTGATAGGGTAGGTCTGTGCAAGAGACAAAAAGTCTGGAGACTACTGGAGACTAATAGCTCCTGCCTTTCCCATGTGTGACCAGTCCATTTTCAGGCCAACTCTGTGGTGATTAGTCAGTATAGCAGTGCTCTCTGCCATGTTGTCAACAACTCTGCATTCATTCTCCAGTCTCTGCTCTGCATTGGGCATGTAACTCTGAACAAGTGAGCTAATGACAAAACAATGGTAGGGCATGGCTGTGGCAAGTCAATTGGTGGGTGAGCAGAGAAGAAGTCATGATGCCGTGGACTTTTTAAGCCTTGCTTCCACTGAGTAATCTGGTTTGGTTCAGTACAGTTTAGTGAAGGTTGAAGTGATCTTGTTTCTGTTTCCACTGCCAGCTGTACATTCACTTGAGGGTGGGGTGTGAGTTGGCAGGATAGAGTCATGCCAGCTATGTAAATGATTGTAAACGGAGATTGTAAACAAAGAGCAACAATGGAGGTCTTCCAGTGCTCCAGTACACTAAGGACCATTGTTTGATACAGACTTGTTTCATACAGACTTTCTTCACAGCAACATCAGTAATCACCAAGTCCACAGCCTATTTGAATATGGCGACGTACTGTATATATTTTTCGATTTAGCTGCTGTTGCTCGAGCATTGACAATTTTTGTGACCAATCAGCAGTCTGCTGTGCTTTTAGCTCCATCTTTTAGGGTCAATTTGGGATGTTTGGCACCCCTTAAAGTACCTTTTCTCCTTATCTGCCAGTGGAAACACCTGTAATTGTGCCCTGTACTGAGCTAAAGCAAGTTCAGGCAGTAACCAGTGCTGCAAGCAGGGAAAGAAGTAGAAGTCCTGATGCTGTGGACTTGTTTTTTTTGTGCATAGACTTACTCAATAACGTGGAGGAGTCATGTTTAACACACTAAAGGGTATACAAAACTCAAAAAAAGAATAATATGGTCGCTGTGAGTTGAACCTGGTGGTAATCATGTTTATTTTTTCTGTAAATATCAGCTTTTCCCCACCCACAGTCGTGTAACGTCCATTTCTTCTGGAGCCAGCTTTGGCTCTGGAGGTGAAAAAGGTTCTCATTAGGACTTTTTGATTGTTAAAATCACTGGATATTTTCTTAAATATAACTACTCAAATGTACAAGATAGAAATAGTAAAGAGATAAAAGTCACTGCTTTGATATTAGGTGTCACCAGAGTTGATTCTGAATAAAAGTTTCTCACAGCACCTTTGAAATTCTATTCAAGAGGAGAAAAGTTATGCTCAACTGTTTTCAACTCACAACTTCAGTGCATCCTAAAATACATTAACTGTTAATTCTGGGGATATGCTGCATCACGTTTGTACCTGTTGCACTCACACATTGATTTTCACTTTTATTTATTTGCATGTCTGCATTTCTGCATCAGGTATGTTTGGATCCTCAACAGTCTCCTGAGTGGATCCATGAAGATCAACGCCTCTCCCTTGTTCCTGCACTGCGTCACTCTTCATGGGCTACCAAATTTTGACGCCACCGGAGGTTAAACTAATTTTCTTTACCACAACACAGACAGCTGCCTCTGCAAATAAAAGTGCATTTGCTGTAAACCCAACAGTTTAAAGGGATCCAGATTCAACCACATCAGTGCTAGAGCAGTAAACAAGATGGAGACCTATCTTTGCTTTATATCTTTCTTGTTTTTTTCCAACACACATACATTCTCAGACAGATAGAGGCCTTTGAATGAACCAAACAACAAAGAAGCTGAAATAGTTCCTTGTGAATCCAAAGGACTTCAAACTCTCATGTTTGCATGTTAATGGACTATTTTACTGAAATGATAGAGATCTTGGTCACACTATAAAGTTGTGAACATCAACAGCTTATCACATGAGTGTGAGAAACAATCAGAGAAGAAGCTTGTGAATGTCCTGAATGAAAATCTGCATATTAAGAAATGTTTAATTTATTGGATTAACACTGATGTCTGTAATATGTGTCTTACAAAAACTTAAGCAACCATTGTTATGGCAATGCTGCCAAAAGGTTGTAATGTTTCTCCCCTCACTTCTTTTCAATTGTACTCACCTCACAGTACCTTTTTCCTTACTCTCCGCTTGATCTTCACTGAGGTCAGAATTGAATTGGATAGGCTTTAAAGGGATAGTTCAGTATTTTTGAAGTTGAGTTGTATCATGTACTTGACAATAGTCAGTGAAGTGGCTGAAAAGGCTTCTAGCAGTGCTGTACCTTTAGGGAGGTCAAGCTGAGACTACAGGGAAGGAATACTGCTGTTGGCAGGCTCAGTTATTTTATATATTTGTGTGAATTTTACCTTAAAGCAAGCCACAAAGTTATTTTGGGTCAAATATACAACTGGACCAAAAAAAAAAAGAAAGAAAACAGAGCACCTCCAGGAAGTCTGTGTGTTTGGCATAGTTTTGTTATGCAGCAACTGGTTATGTGTTCCTCAGGCTGTGTGCATTAATCCCACCCACTAAATCTTATTCTGAATAATTTGTTCTTCAGTATACTCCAGTTCATAAAAGTAACCCTGTGCATCCACAGTAATGGGAACATCATCATCACCTGAGTCAAAATCACGCAAAGTTTGCTCAGTCTAAGTTTCTCTGTTGTTGTGACTTTCTAAGTCCATAGAGCGAAAACGGCAGATGGACAGAATCAGTGTGCTCAGGCGGAAGAACACATGAAATAGTGCCAAACACAGCGACTTCCCGCAGGAAAAAAAAAAAGCGCTCTGAAAGTTTTTACCCACTCACATATTTGACCTGAAATCATTTTGTCTCTCAGCAGCATGCCTTACCTTTTTGACTTAAGAAACTTTTCTGAGACATCTGGGGACTTTTTGAATAACTCTGGATGTTTTGACTGCAGAAACTTTGAACTAATTTTAGGTGATGGGTAACTGACCTACACCATGAAAAGCTCTGCTCAGGGGGCTGCACTTTCCAAAGGCCCAGAAACTGGAGGAGGACATCGAGTGCCAAACAGTTGGATTGTTTGAGAGCCTGCTACTTTTATTACACCTGTGATAACATCTAATCAGAAGCTACTTACAACTAGGCCTCGGATACTATTAAATTCCTCGGAGATGTTCCTGGAACTTAAACTAAGAGAGACTCTCAGTCAAAAAGGGTCTCATTTAAACTCACCAGCCAGAGTGCATTGTAAAACAGCATAAACATGCATGTGAATTTATTTATCTTTTTATATTTTATCAAACTGTGAAGCTTGTGTTTTCTTTGTTCTGCTTACATATAAAATATACTTGTGCTAATACAATAAAGTCAATACATTTTAATATTCAAAGTTCCTGTAAATGTCAGGCTACTGTAGGTCCATGCTCTTGTATCGATGCATTTAGAATTCATCTTTATTGAGACACTTTGTCTTTTTCTCTTTCAGTATGTCGACCATACATAAAGGTGTACCAGGGAATGCAGGCAGTGTACTCCTCTGGTATATAGTAAGTAACGCTCTCATACAGTCTCATCCAGACAAATTTTTTTTTTTTTTTTTAAACTCGGAAACATGTACAAAATCACTGATATTTTCAAACTTAGTTTAATTCTAATTCACATCCTGACTGACTGCTTTCTGTAAATATCCAATCTCGCTTAATTAACCTCTCTGTTGTTTTTGTTGTAGTCACATTGGTCCGAGTCACAGAGACCGTGTGTGCATCACCCTAGAGCCTGCTCAGCTTCTCAAAGGAGACATCATGGTAGGAGAAATTGTATAAAATCTTTTAAAGAGCGTACGACCCATTTTAAATGGAAGCATATTTAATTTACGTGAGAGAGTTTAATGCTGCTCTGTTGTTCTGAATTTACCAGATTAATGTCTCAGAAATATCACATATGCTTATTTTTTTTTCTGCCTTTGAATATCATTGTTGAATTACTGGATGAGTTTTTATGATTTTTTTAAATTAACATGATGACTATCCCAGAATTATATGATTTTTTAAGAATATTTTAGCTTTGTATATCTGTATATTTGAGATTATTATCTCAGGGTCTCAAATTCTGTTGTATTTAAAAGAAACTTCTCTGTTTTTCTTAATTAGATAATTATCAGAGAATTACATTCACAGAATGGTTGTCCAAAAGGTCTGTGCTAAAAAAAAGTGATATGGCAGAATATTGTCACAAACTGCTTGCCTTTACGTGTATCAATATGAAATTCAGCAATTCAGTTAAAGCGTAGTCATTGTCCACAATTTACGAGTGTTGCAAAACATATCATCGTGGCCTCAGTATCCGGATGTGTGTCATATCGTGAGGTTGCTGGAATTAACCAGCCTTATTGTCCAATCCCTTTTGGGGCATGTTTTTGAATGGTTCTGCCTTTCCTGAGCACTTTTGCCCAGGTGGACTTGTGAAATATACTCTGAAGATTTGTTTAACCATCCTTCTGTCATGTCAGGTAGCAATGCTCAGCAAATCTGAATAATTCATGTGTTGAAATAGCTTCTAAGTGTTTTACTGTCTTGAGAAAGACAAACCAATAAGTACACTATGTATGTTGAGTATGCTGAGACAGGAGTCTCACAGATTGGGTCAAATATGAACACAAATATAACTGAATATAACCAAACATTTGGCCCATGTTTGCATGAATAGTACCCTTGAACAATCTGCACAAGTATCTCTGCTTGGATTTTAAGGTGAAAAACAAAACAGAACACATCTTATTTCTACAACAGAGTGTTTTTGAATTGAGAAATGATTTTGAATTCAGAAATGATTTTGTCATTACTTCAGAAAAACAGAACATTTTTTTTTATTTTGCCTTGGGAATGAAACACACTACCGTACTTTTACCCTGGTGATCACATTATTTTTCAGATAAAATGCTATCACAAGAGTGACATCACCTCAGATCGTGAAGTCATTTTCCGGCTGCAGTTCCACACGGGAGCAGTGCAGGGCTACAACCTGATGTTTGAAAAAGAGGACATGGAGACTGCCAACAAAGGTAAACTCTGTGGGCAGGTCTCAACACGCTGCTGCATGTTTACTTCTACGCTCCAAGCAGCATCTGCAGCTTGCTGTCTGCACCCAATTTAGATTTGGCACCTACAGACCAATAATCTTGTTTTCCAAAACATGTTACGTGCACAGAAAGAAATCATTCACAGACAACACCATTCATCTTTTTCTTCTCTGAATGGCCACACTAATGGGATTTCTGCGTGCTTACATTACAGACCCCAGGTTTCCGGATTATGGTAAAGTGGAGCTGGTGTTCTCGGAGGGGCCAGAGAAGATCCCAGGTAGATTCTCAACCTTTTGTCCTTTTTTGTAAAGGTGCTGGAGTTAGTATTAGAGTGAACTAAAATTTTGTCTCATTAAGGCTTCCTATAAGGGGAACAAATAGGAAAGCTTTCTGGGGCCCAGCACCGTTGAAGTCCTAATGAAGGTTAGCCTAAACATGGGCCTTCAACTTTGTAATGGTATGCAAGCTTTTAATTTTGTAATATAAACACAGATAGGCCATTTAAATGTAACTCATAGGACACTTGTCTGTATGTACCCTGTAGCCATGCAAGGACCTACAACAATTTTCTTTCGAACAGCTCCAAGGCCAGGCTCAGGAGACAAATACATCCTAAATTGAAGGCTACCATAAACACTGCTGATCCAACATGGACACACTAATTCAATCAAACAACATCTGTGGAGCGCCTTTTTCTGGAGCCATTCAGGAGTCCTTTTCACCATGTAATTACACTAAAGTGCTACAGTGAGGCTCCATCATCATTACTCCTCTTGAAATTCATATCAATTCAGTGAGGACATAATATAAACGTGCGACACATTTGCTCCTCACACACATAAAGGCAGAGACACACAGCGCTCCTGTCTCCTGAGTCACCGTGTCCCTCTCTCACTGATACTGTGCCTCTGATACTATGGAGATGGCGCAAACAGGGGGTCAACTTGTTCCCCCTCATTCCAGCTCTGGGACGTTTCGAGTGGAGGTGTGTGTCAGGGCATAAATGTCACAGTGGAAATCATCAGCATGAATGGGGCAAGGGACACAGCCATTTGTGCGGATGGTGGTCCAGTCACGGTGCGATTGTCCCACCTATGTCCATTGGTGGCCTGCACTCACACTACTCCAGTTGCAACTGGACTAAAGCATGATTCGATCACAGCGTCATGATGAGAAATAAAATTTTCAACATGAATGCTTCAGGGTCACAACAGAGAACAACATAGCGTTTTCCCTGCGATATTATTGTTTTTCTGGCTTATTATTGGCCATCATTTGAGAATTATCACTGTGAGGAGGGGTTGTGCCGCATTTAAACTTGCATGCATAAGCAGGTGAGCCATGTGCCAGGGCAGTGTTCTGTGCTAATGTACGGCACAGAGCACTCGCATTACAAAAACAAACTGGACTTAAGGGTTGAAACGTGCTTGAACACATTACTGAATGCCGTGTGTGTGCTCCCTCTCAGTCAGAACAGCAGACACAGAGCTTTCTCCAGTTTTTCCCTTGTGTTGTGCTTGGTTCCTTCCCCTCTACCTCCTGGTGTGCGGGAATGAGGAATGCTGCAGAGGGGAAATGTAGTGTGAAGTGCGTGCTGACAGAGGGGTAAAGAGGCACAGCATGCACTGCCCCAGAATGAAACCATGGTGTTTGGGTCCGCACATGTTTGTCAGATGTACTTTGTGTTGTTAATATTTGCTTCACTATCCATGAAACACCAAACCTGTAGCACAATTTAGGGCTTAGAAAATACTGAGGTAATTTTAAATGAGTTGTAGGGTAAAGCAATATCTTTTTTATTAAAATAGTTCATGATGATGTCATTTCAGGAAAAAAGGTCATCCACCTTTAATGCTTATCACTAACATTAATATGTTAATATGTCCAGATGAGGGAGTATTTGTTTTCTTATTCTGTGAAGAAGGCTTAATCATATTTTTTTTACCTGTTTTTATTGGACAAAGGGAACATTGTAAACAAAATTCCTTGCAAAGTCTAATCTTTCTTTCTCTTCCCTCCAGCCATAAATGATAATACAATAACATAATATCAAGTTTTATTTTGTTTAAAGCCCTGTATTGAATGATAAAAAAACACCCCTGTTATCTTTGGGTCTAGGTGCTGACAGGTGGCAAAATGGGGCGGATGTTATTGTGGACTACAACACGGCAGATCCTCTTATCCGCTGGGATTCCTACCAGAACATCTGTGATGGTGAAGGTATTGTTGTTTCTGTGCGTTAGTCACATCATGACTCACTTGTCTTTGTTATAACATTGGCGTGCTCACATGAATCAGACCAGAGTCAAAACAATTTTGTGGCTGCTTTATCATTCAGGCCTTATTCATCATTTTCTAGCTTATACATTAAAGAGCAACTTGCTGGTTAAATTTTGACATCAATACAAAACCGTGTCTGATGATGGCTGTTGGATTAGTTTGTTCTTGGTTGTGTACTTTTTACAAAAGGAAAAAGTGCCTATTTTCATTGAAGCTGTCAAAATGTAGTCATTTTTCATATTTGCGTATGTTACGTCACTGTAGGGGCTTTTGTTTTCTGTCTCTGACTTACAGTAGCTCTGTGACAGTAGTTTTTTCTGAATCTGAGCAGCATTTCTTATTTTCTTTATGTTGACATTGTCAAAATGGGTCAATATTGTGTTTGTTTTGGTGGCACAAATTCCAGCCTGACAGGACATTAAGTCCACTGCTTCAGCATGATAAATAGAAACATATCAAGCTACATGCCTGCAACTGTTCTCAAAGTGTTATCAATAAATGGTACCAGTGGTAGCTTCACTAAAGCACAGTCCACGCTGTATTTATTATAAGTAGTTCACAACAGAAGTTTGCATTTTGTAATTTGTCAGAGGGATTTTAAGATGGAAACTACAGCAGGCTCCGGGGACTACAGATGGAAATTAGCCTGTGGCTACAATCTGGCACATTTACATGTCAGTGTTCATTAATGTGCACCGTCCTCTATTTAGATAAATAAAATAAAATAAATAAACTTCCAGTGTTGGGGGGCATTGTTAGACAGTTTAGGCATCTACTGCCGCTATAAACAGAGGCAAAGGGAGAAGTCCTGATGCTGCAGTTGTGTTGAAGTTTACTTATCACACAGACGAGACAAGTGATAACCCACAAAAGGGCATACTTTTTAAAAAAAATAAAAAAATAAAATAAAAAAGCATACTATGGGCTCCTAAAGGGCTCAGCGTGAGGAAGAATGATGATGATCTTGAATTAACTAATTCATGATTTAAAAAAGATATGAAATATAAATGAATTTCAGGTAAAATGCCAGCATTTACAGTGTCAGCGGCTTCAACTTCAATGTTTTTCCTATATCTGTCTCCTTCAGTGGCTTAGAAATAAATGTTTTAGTAAAAGTTAGAGTTCAATGCAGTTTTTTCAGAAACTTCTGTTGGATCCACTAACACAACAACAGCCCACAAACTAAAATTTGCAGTATTTTTTTACATTTGGGGGAAGGGGAAATCTTCATGTTTAATTTTGAAGCAAGTGAAGGAGAGGTAGGACGATGGACTTGTACTGTACAGTCTCCTTTGAATTCAAAGTTTCTGGGAGTAGTTCATAACCTAGAATGCTGCTTTTGCAGTTTTTGACCCATTCCCCTTAAACCCCTTGATTTTTTTGTATGCTGACTAATACCTATTGGCAGTGGTATTGAGTAAATAAACAAACAGCAATGGCAGCATTTTTACTTCTTTACCTCAGACTTTGATGAAATTTGTGGAAATGTTGTGGATGCAGGTATTTTTAAAAGGATTGTTAACATTGCGATCCATATTTTTGCTAATTCCTCAAAAGTTTGAGATTTTGATAAAATATTAGGAAACGTTGGTCATGGCACAGGGAATAATTGTTAGAGCAATAGGGCAGTTTTCCACATTTTGCCGGAGGTTTTTGATAGGGTAGTTTGCCATGGTTTTGCCAAGAACTCAAAACATCAGGTTTTTAAGGCATTTTTAGTTTTTTGTTTGTGGACTGATATTACATTGGCATCTTCAGGTTTTGCGAGGGATGTTTTTAGGTGGCAGTTTGTCTCAATAGGCCAGGGAATGAAAGAGGTATGCATGGGATATGATTCAGGCATTACATTTTTAGTTTCCTTCTTCTTTCGCTTGACTGTTCTACACAAACCTTATTTTCCTCTCGGGGAGTAAACTCAGAGTGACAGGCCCTTATTCATGTGGTTGAAGGACTGCAGTGTGATTGAATTAACATGCACACAGTAACACCAGCTTGGTTTATGTTCAGTTGTTGCTAACAGGAGTTATTGCTCATGAGTAGGACCAGGCCCCGCAGGAATCAGTACTTCTATTTTAGTGAGGGAAAGGAAATGAAAGCTAAAATTTACTTAAAGGTTTCAGTATGTTGGGAATGACAAACCTTATTTTTTTTTTATCCATGTGTAGGACAGGGAGGGGATTTGTGTGTGAGAAGGGAATGCTGGGTTCAGAGGAAGAGAGACAAGTTCTCAAGCGATTTCTGTTTTGTTGTTTTATCAAATGAATAGGCATGCTTTAACCATCTCCCCCACACACACATACATTCACTCTCACTCATGCTGTGTGCACAAACACACACATAGACTCACACTCAGAGCCACCCTGTCGGGGCGTCCAGTCCTAGCTGCGGTTGTTGCTCTGCACTCAACCACAGAATTCACAACAGCCTCCCAGAATAGAGCGACATGGTGCATTAAAACGCAGATCCACCCTTTCCCAGTATCCATTCAGGGTTTTATAAGCAGAGTTAAGCTTGATGAAAATGAGCTGCCTTTTTAAAATTTCAATTAAAACACTCCAACATGTCCTTATGGGACTTTTACGAACAGCACGAAAAATAAATGAAAGCAGTCAAATCTAAGAATGCATCAAAGACGAACAAAGACAACAACAAAGAAGCATTTTTCCCTCTTGCTGTGATTGCAGAGCATTCATGTGGGATATTTACAGCTTTGTCTTCTCAAGTAAACACTACATCTGAGGGGAAGACTCGGAGTTGTGTAGGAATTCTACATCTACTTACCAGCAGTCATCTGGCGGGCCTAGACTGACTGCAGAGAGGCTGTCGGTCAGAGGAAGCACAGAGGAGGAAGTCTAAAAAGCGTTTGCCACACAAGTGCTAAAGTAGTGAAAAGAAAACCTAATTTACTTCAATGGCCTCTTTTCAATCACCTATTAGAGTGTGTATTTATCCCCATGTGTCAATTAGGAAGTGACTTTTAAAAGATTGTTTTTCCAGAAAGGTGGTTTACTTAAGTTTAACGTCAAAGTGGGTAGAAGTCTCTGTTAGCCTGGACAATAGCTGACTGGGAGACAAAGCAAAAGCTAAAATTTGGTCCAATTCAGTCCATTCATCATTTTTATTTTGCACAAAAATGTTAGAACAATATACTGAATGACACTTTGTTAAAAGAAAATGTGTTGGCCATACTTGTATATTTTCAGCACATTCACATGCAGCGAAAGGACTCGTATTATTGCATTAATCTTACAGAAAGTTGACTTCTGACTGACCTTGGAAAAACTTAAGTTTGTCAGGAGGGACTCCCTGTGTTAGTGCAGTATGCTTTTATTCAGTGTTTTTACTTTAAAAGGCTCAAACAGGAAGTGTAACTGATCTGTGTTTATGTATGGGATTGCCCCACTTTTGTATTTAAAGGGGCTGTGCACATGGAGACGTATTCAGGCATATCGGCACAAGTATTTAATTGTATAGCCGTTTGGTACACACGGATACGGCATTTTAGGTGCCAGAAAACGCACACTTTTGAAAACAAATCTCAGAGTGGATTAATATGAAAATGCCGGCCTTGTGTTTCCATGTGTACAACGAATATGGATAGTGTCAGAAACGATGACAACATAGGCTTACATCTTCCTTAAACCGCATGTGTGAACCCTGACAACAACAGAAACAATGGTGGAATACGGTGTCACCTTTGTGCTGAAGGAGCTACTGCAGATGTTATGGCTTCAACAGCAAAATCTTCTGCTTCTCTATGACCACCATTATCATGACAAATAAAATGAGCAAATTTCGTTTAGTTTTTAATAGTACAGAGCTTATTGTCAGTAACAATCCTGAGAGCCACTAAAGAACAATAAGCTTCTTGTTTTTGTCACAGAAACCAGCACAATGCAGTTATCCCTGTGCCACTCTATCTGCTATGTATATGTTTGATAGTAAGATGTTAACATGTTCCAGTACACAACTTTGCTGACTTTTGTCAAAACTAGGGATGGGAATTAAAATCCAGATCCACCTGAGAATCTGTATCAAAGAGATCATCGATATGTTCGTCTTGGTGCACAAGTTTCTTTATCAGTTCCTATTACTAAATTCTAGATGACTTGCAAAGCATGAGGGTCATGTTTTCATCAGAGGCAGTCAACACAAATGACAACAAAGAAGTCAAAGATGTGATCATAGCAGACAGTCAACAAGAAGCCAAAACTGTGAGTTAATTTTCTGCAATATGATGCTAACCTCACAACATCTGTTGTCTGTGTGACATCAAACAAGGGTGGACACACCAGCAACTTTGCTGAAGCATTCATCTAAGAAGCACAGCATTAAATATTATTCTTAACAAGTGTTTGACCTTGTTGACCCTGAAAATCTGTGTACAGCATTTTTTTCCACACAGATACCCCACAGTAATTGGTAAGGGAACTGATAAAAAATTGGATCAATAGGCAGAATTGCTAATGGCATTGGTATCAGTAAAGTCTTTTTATTTCCCATCCCCAGTCAATACACATAAATCTGTGTTACAAAAGATGCATGTGTCATAAAAACTGTGCAGAGTTATATCTGTGGCCTACACACCGTATTTTAGTTACTGTCATGGAGATAAAATGCCCATGCTGCATTTTTATTGCATGGCAAGTTAACACAAGGAACATTTAAAAATGTTTCTCACAACAATAGTTTTCTCATCAGTTGTTTCCTCATCACTTTTTCTGTATGGACAGTTTACCTTGTACAAAATGTACAGAGGATCTTAAGATACACTCCCCGCAGCTAACATGTAGAAGCTTGGGCGGAAGAAACCGAGGATGATCATCATCATTATGCTTTCGACTCACGGTTTTGGCATCCAGGAGGCCGGGCTTGTATAACTGAGAAGGAATGGAAATGTTGGGTAATTGCAGAGCTGTACACATCTCCTCCTGCGATGTGAGTGTAGATTGAGGAACCGTTCTGGTTTCTCTGCTCTGTAATTGGTGGATTATTCAGGGGCTGACCTCACCACAACATCCAACATGATTAATGCTGGATATAAAAGATCTGACTGACTTTATTAAGCAAAGAACATACTTGGTTAACCGTTTATGTTTTTTTTTAAAGTCTGTGTAATCCCAGTAGGTGAAACAGTTTTAAAAACAATTGTTGAACCCCGTAATTGAGCGTAGAGAACATCTGTTTCTTGATGATATTGTGCAGAAGGGCGGCAGGCATGCAATTTCATGACACACAGGAGTGATAGAAAAACAACTCTGCTGCCTATTTTTTTATGAAAATTGCCTAGAGCTTCAAGTATAAGGCAAAGATTGCTCTAATTAAAAAGTGTCTTTTTACAGAGTGAAAAAGTCTGGAGCTGCAGGAATGTTGTTTTCATTCTCTGATCCGCTGTGCCACCCTCCCTCTTTCTTTCTTCCCTTCTTTTTCTCTCCAGTGGGGTAGTCCCCTAACGTGGGGCAAGAGGTCGGGTTACTTTTCCTCCTCTGGCCCCGCCTCTAACACCTTAGCCCTGCCCCACTTGTTTACATTCCTCTGCCCTTATTTGGAGATCTCAAGGTCCCCCCCTTGTGTGGAGTGCAAACACTCTCACCTTCTCAGTAAGGGAAGAAAGTGGGGCCAACTCACAGGAACTCTCTTGATTTGACCCAGCGTATTATCTACCATGTCAGCTCGTGTGCATTTTTGTTGCCTCTTCAACCCCTTAAGTTTTCCTGGCTGTTCTCATACGCTCACCTGGCTGAGGTGGCAAAGGTAGGAGACTTTTTTACGTTGAGACGGATAGATGGGAGGGAGGAGGATGGCAGAGAAAGATGGCTGCTGTTGAGAAAGAGAGGAAACATCTGTCCTGGAAACCTGCTTGCACCTTGCTTTGAGGAATGTTACAAGAGGGATTTGCTGGGAAAACACCCACTGGATCTGACCTGCAGGGAGGCCTGAGTGGAGGCTGCTTAAGGCCGGATGCTGGTTCAACTTGTGTGTTTGTGTGAGCAGGAGGAGGAGGAGAAAGGGGGGTAACTATACATACAGGAGCTAAGTGGAGGAGGTAAAAGAGGAGGGGGAGCTTTTATCATGCATGTCTGGTATTCAGATCCTCCAGTCATGGTTTGACTGGAAGGCAAGCACTGAGGGAGAAGCATAGGGGTCATGTTCCAGCTTTCTTTTGTTGAGGAAGAGGGAGAGTGACAGTGAAACAGCAACTTTACTTCACGTGTACTTCTTCTTCTTCTCCTGCCTTCATATGGAGTAAGTTCTCAAAGGATTCTCATTATTGTTTTCTTTTGTCATGGATGATGCTTTGTGGGGCCAAATGACTGACTCCTGGGAATTTTTCCTTTTTTCTTTGAGGATTAAAGAGGTTGTTTGGACATATGCAGAGGGTCAGGGGGCAGGCAAGAGGGAGTAAGGAGGCTTAATCACAGTGTGCTGAGGAATGCAGGGGTCAGACTTTGCAGATTCATGGCTGTCTGACTCTTGTAGCGACTTACAGAAAACTTCACATGTACAACTCGACAGACTTGCATACAGGAAGGGGGTAGGGTTGGGAACATTCCCATATTTCAGTGTTGGTTTTGACATGTTTTGGATGCTTTAGTCAACGTGTTATGGTGATTTGTGGTTGTCTTGCAGTATATCAGTAATCACAGAATCCCTGTATAGTCCCAGTACTGGTACTGTAGGCCAGATATTGCCTTGTAAATCCTTTCTCGAGCATATAGTAGCACAAGGGGTGCATTATGTTGACAGCATTGTTTGCTTATATACTTTAGAATGTGAATTAATTGTATTGGCAGATATTCAATTTTCTTCCAATGTTTACATCAGATATATTGGCTGTGCATGTCTTCAGAATACACAAATATACTATAATGTCTCACTTTGTATGATAAATCCTAAAGTTAAAGCAGTTTTAAATAGATTCATTCATTTGTTTTTTCTTCATTCTTGTTCCTGACTTAAAATGGCCTTCAAAGGACTGAAGTCTATGGTCTTAATTACTACTATTATGCATTTATGCACCTGGGAGGTTTCTATTTCTGTGATATTTTTTAAGCACTTTCTTGGGATTGTCGCAGAAAACCACCCTGCAATCATGCTGTTTGATCAGGAGAGTTAACTTTTTTTGAAAGCACATGTGACCATATGTTGCTGTGTAAAGATGAGAAAAATAAAAAGCCCATCCTGCAGCTCCCCATCAATGCTAGTTGACACTCTTTTTGCCCTCCAGCCTTACATGCTGGAAGCTATCAGTACACGGTTATCATGTTATATTGGCATAAATAGCTTTGGATATATTGGCATACCAGGTAGCTAATATCAACCATCACTGAATCCCTTTAAAGTAATATCACTGGTGTTGTGGACTTGGTTACATATATCATATCCTGTCAATCTCCAATTGCTGTGCGATTCCCTCCCCTAACATACAGAAGAATTGTGACATCTTACCTGTCTGGACCAAGTGTTAATGTCTTGATTTGAGCTGAATGTTAAAAATGACATTAAAGTGACAAGACCACCTTCTGTTTTTGTTGTCTTAAACCACATTCACACACTTTGGCCAACTTTTGCCCACGTAGAAGCAGATGTCAAACTGCATCGAGCTAAGTCAGGCTACACATAACGAGGTTACTGTCAGTTTGGCAACGCTGATGTTTGTCAAGGAAGTCGACAAATTTTGCAAATGCTTTAAAATTTGTTACGTTTAATTCAACATGCTTGTAAACGCCAGCAAGAGTTGACCTCTGCTTGCCTTCGCCAACCTCAGTTACAACTGCATTCATCTCTGTTGGATCCAGCTGCTTCCTCCTCACGAGTTTTGTACAACTTTAGGTGCCATTTTGGGGACAGCTGTCTTTTATTCTCTACTCATGATGTCGGACACTATGACCAGCAACAGCTGGATGTGGTAAAGTGGCATATATGTCTGCTTTATATATCATTTGTTAAGTGATGTTTCTGTAAGTGTTTAAAACAAATCTCCCCAAGTTGAGTGCTCTACCCCTGCATTACATCTATGTCGGCGAATAGTTGACATCCATCTATGGTTAGTCAGGGGACCATCTGGAAATGATATACTCCACCAGCACAATGTTTCTCTCTATTTTAGATACATTGACCTTTGAACACAGCAAAATGACCCCGCAAACAAAGAAATTTTGATGATTTCCCAATGTTGACCATCGTCAGCTAATATATGTTGATGTGTGAATTGGCCATAAGGCATTAATTTGGGTGTTTTTTTCACTTCTGTGTCATAATTTAAATGTTGTTCTGTCGTTATATTTATGTCCTACATCTAATCTAATATTTGTTTGTGTCGTCTCTGTCAGTTGATGTGTGATTGAGTTTTGCACCCTCTCGATGATGTATTCTGAATGATAATTTTATGGGAGTACATTACTGTACTTGTTCTAAGTGTCGTTTCATCCGTAGCTTTCTTTGTGTTTGTCTGTGTGAGTCCTTGCCTCCAATTTGTGTGTGTCTCTGTGTGTGCACGTACCAGCTGAGTGTATGAAGCGCTGCATCTCTTCTGTTTTGCAGCGTCCCGCTCTCACGGCCTAATCCAGGACAAAGCAGCCAATAAGAGGAGCCCCAGCAGTGGAGGAGTAGGAGGAGGAGGAGAGGCTATGTTGGGCAGAGGGGCTCGTACGACGTCTGCAACCTCCAGCCCGGACCACAGCGACCACGCCCTCTCCGTCAGCAGCGACTCGGGGCTGTCCAGCACATCCTTGTGGGCTGACAGACCCACACCTGCAACCACAACAAGCACCTCTGTCATCAAGCCCAAAGAGGGCCCCAGCCCGCAAGAGAAAGTCCAGCTAAAGCGCCTTTTGAGTGGATTCGGTCTTGAGGATCCATCCCTGGAGGTGATGGATGATCAGGGCCTGAGAGTGGGCATCCAGCAGGTAGTCCCAGCACAGGTGCACATAAATGGAGACCCTAGACCCAGAGAGAGGGAAACTGACATCTTAGATGATGAGGTCATTACAGGTCATGATTTACATAGTGTGGACAGCTTAGGGACCCTGTCATCCTCCTGCCATAAAAGTAGTCAGAATTCTTTGCTGTCGGATGGTTTTGGGAGTCCTGGAGGTGAGGAGCACCACAGCCAAAGCCAGCACCACATCCACCAGCCTGTGCCCCCTCCAATGGAGGAGTTTGAGAGAGCTTATGCTGAGCCCAAAAGAGGCTGTTTAGGCTCCAGGAGTAACTCTGTGGCCTCCTCTAATCCCAGTGGTGCTTCTATGCCCAAGAAGCATGTGTACAGACAGGGGAGCTATTCCACACAGTCGTGGGTTCGTCAGCAGCAGATGGTCGCTGCAGAGCAGTTCATCTACATGCCTGAGGAGGGAAATGGCACAGAAAGATATCCAAGGTCCAAGCAAGGGAGCAGTCCTACGAAACCGGGCCTGCCTGCTGAACTACAAGGCCCTACAAGAGACAGTTCAACAGCTTCCCAGAGGAACACAGAGCCACACAAAGAGCAGGCAACAATGAACAATAACAACAACAACAAACGGGACGAAGAGTTCAAGTCGCTGACAAAGGACATTGACAACTCCATAGACCAGCTAAACCAGCTGATAATGGATCTGGATCCAACATTCATGCTGGCAAATAGCAGAAGCAGCTCAGTGAAGAAGAATGGTGGGATGCAAGTGAACGGCTCGGCTGCAAAATGCTCGAATGGCATCGATGTCAGATTCAGCAATAATAACACAGCAACACTGAAAAACACACAGCAGACAGGTAAGATTGTTGGACAGTGTGGATGTGGTGGTGTAGTTTACTGTGGAAGTTTCCAAGTGGATTTGTTTTTACCCTTTCACATGATAAGAGAGCTTGATTTTAATGACATCATGTGTCAAAACAGTGAACACCAATGATATAGACTATTGTATATCATGAGCTGTGGTGTGTGAGTAACAGAACTACTTATTTCAGGTAAAAAGTAAAGTAACGCACTACTACTGAAATTGTGGTAATGAAACGTAGTTCCTCTTTTAATTTGGCACATTACTTTTCCCACAGACAGATCTGACACCAATTGTGCCTTCTCAGCTACCTGCAGACACGAGCAGTGTTGCCAAGTCTGCTCATTATAAGCGTCTTTGGGCCTGTTTTTCTCTAAAGTTGCTTGCAAATCTCGTGAATCGCGGCTGCAGGTTGCAGTTAATTGGGCTTGTTTCTTAGCGTGCAGTTGTTTATTGGGGCTTGCTTTTCTGTCTGTGTGATTCCCCCCTGATTATTTATCTCCCAGCTCACCACAATGAAGCAAAACATGAGTGTGGTGGGTAGTTTGTCCCTTCCACTTCCTCATTTCCTGGTTATCGCACCCGCCCCCCAACACACTCACACACATGTTGTATGAGCCAGAGCCATAGTTGCCAGGTCCACTTATAAGCGACGTCAGGCTTCTTTTTTTGAATAGTTGCTTGGCACTGTAATGTAGACAAAAATTAAAACATGCTTTATGTAGATTTCTCTTTTTTTAAAAAAAAGTAATGTATCACATAAGAAAGGAAATAGCTGGAGGTTGCTTGTTTTGGGCTTGTGTTTATTGACCTGGTTTCTTATTTCAGAAGAAAAATCTGGAAACACTGGACAGGGGCTCTCATTCTACATGAAATGTCTTTGTTTAATAAAGAGCACAAAAGAAACACCTGTTATGTCCTCCATAGAAGAACTATATGTAGGCCTACACTTTTAGGAACAGATATGAGGTTCTGCCCAAAATCAAGCAACATAAAAGTTACTTTCCATAGAGGGTAACTAAGTAAGTAACGGATTACTTTTCTAAGAAGTAATAAGTAAACACTACTTATTAAAAGTAACTTCCCAACACTGATCATGAGCCAATAGCTGCCCTCAAAAACCAAAATGGGACCAGTTTAATTTCAACTGAACAGGTCCAAAAAAAGGATTTAAAAGAGGGACATTAAAGGGAATTTCTGAGTGTGTGGGGCACAATGTGAGAGGTAGAGCAGGGGACAAAGGTATGAATATTAATTAATTGAACCACATTTCTTCTTATTGACATTGTAGTTAAGGTGGAGGGTATACGAGGTATGGTTATTATATAGTGAGACTGCGCTTATGAGGATAAGACCACATGGTTCAGTCACACAGAATGTTGTATATTAAAAGCTGTGTATTCACGCACAACTGCGGTGATTTTCCAATAAGTGAAATCTTCAGTTTACGGTTAGCTTCTGATTGAAGTGCACATGTTTTTGCTGAGGCATCAGATTGGAAAAGTATTTGCCAAAGTCTTCCCAAAACTTCTAACTCCTGATCAGAAGGAAAAACACAAGCATATTTGTTGAGACAATTTGGAGCAAATTGAAGGAAACCCACAGTTTTTAGAAGGAGTGATTGTAAAGTGTATTGGGACATCTTTGACACATACCTGTCATGTTTAAACTTTCATGCAATATTTGCCAAACTCTCTTTTTATCAGTGGAGACCATTTCTGCTAACATTCTTATACTGAGTTGTCGATCATTTCAGATAATTTGTTACATTTGTTGAAAAGTGTTTGATGTGCATTTGGACATTCATCGACATCCTCTCTGCCTTCTTAAAATCTTTTTTTGACATTCAAGTGCACATGACATGCAGTGTTACCGATACATCTCAGTTACTGTATGAAAAGATTCAGCTGCTGTTTTGTTTAGTTTCACTCAAAATTTTAAGCTAATCATTTTACAACACCTTAGCAAAGCCATGTGCACTTCAATCAGTAGCTAGCAGCAAACTAAAGACAGGTTTGCTTCTGCAGTTAACATTCATAGCTTACAGCTCTTCCTTCATATCAGAACTGTCTTCACCACATGCCTCAGCTTTGCTACTCCTCCACTACAGAGTTAACTCAACAAAGCTCATCCTCCCCCCCTTCCTCCCTCCAACTCCTCCACCTGGCGTGTTTTAGTGGCAGAAATAGCAGGGTTGTTGCCAGCTTTTCAGATGTTTTTGGTATGTTTCTGAGCAAAGAGTGCCGTTCAGACTTGTCCATGAAGCTATCTGACTCGAAGATCAGTGCGTTACATGAAGAGAGGGAGAGCAGCCGTCATCCAGATTTCTGAAGATGGCCGTCTCTCACCATTTGATTATAGATTGAAAAAGAGTTATATAGCAAATCAAAGTCAGGAAAGTTCTGCTTCTGACAGACCAAGTTCGTTGTGTTGGCTGTTAAAGACAGAGCGTGCAGCATTTTTTATATTTGATGGTATTAATGTGTAACAGAGTCTCTTTGTCTGGAGCTTACATGTTCATCATACTTCAATGTTTTTCCTTTTCAGTTGTTTTCAATGACAATGTGCTAAACTTTCCAAATGTTTTAGTTAACTGTTGTTTTAATGGAACCACTAAAATTTTAGTGTCATCCTCCCACTCTTTTTTCCCCACTTTCCAAGCCCATACACCAACCTGTCCTCAAGAATCTAAGTAGGAAAGGACCAAATGATATTTTTAGAAGTCTTCCAAAACTTAAAATATATAAGTTAATATATGAATATAGATATTAATCATTCATTTGACCACCTCTACAGTGAGGCTATAAAAGGTCACAAGAAATGCAAGGCCACCTAACCAGACATATCACTTTTTTCAGTTTTATATCATGATATGCTGACGACTATCTGAAGAATTTTATCTCTTTTGTGTCAGATTTTGCTCTCCCTTTCATTGTTTCAGAGAGGTCAAATTGACTTGGGTATTTGTAAACTGAGAAATGGCAATAATTTAGTTTCTGTTGATGAAAACCAGTGAGGCAGTTTAGTTAGACAGAACTTTCTAGTTTTTAGCAGTCCTTGAACCACACTTCAGTATGTGGCTGTAAGAGGCACATGACAGGGAGGCCTGAGGAATTTCCAAGAGAGGAACAAGTGAGCCCAGAGGCGATGTTTTCTTCCCCCCTGTTTGATTCCAAAAGCTTACCTGTCTGTGCGAATCATCTACACAGAAGTGTCATTCCAAGAAACAACAGCTACAGGCTACAGAAGCTTTGCTAATCTGGAAATAAACTGTAGAAAGCAAGGAGGTTGTTTGTTTTTGAGTTTGGATCTCATAATAAAAGTGCTTTTTCTTTGTCCATCATGTCCTAACACTAAGCCACTGTGTTTCTTCTTAATCAGCATTTTTAGTCTATTCTCTGTGCATTTTGTTGTATTAATCTCAGCTTTACTAGTAGAAAAAAAGATTGAGAAAAAGTAGAGAGGCGTCTGTATGTATGTTTTTGTGCCAAGGAGGGCTATCACACAGATAGAACATTATATGAATATGTTGGTTATTGTGGGAGAAATTGACATATATTCCTTTTATATAATTCTTCATATTCTTCAACAACACAATGGCCCTTTTCACGCATGCAACCCTGATATTTCCTAGAAAATACCCTCTTAACCTAACCAGATAACTCCTTGTTCACACTTGGTTCTCACAGTTTCCCAGCAGTTTGTATGATAGTCAAAGGAGGAGTAAGGAAGGGACAGATACAAGTGGGGCAGCAGGTACATTTCATGACATTTCCAGGGTGAAAACCCTTCTGTTCTATTCATGCAGCTCATCTGGGTAATTCCTGGATAATGTCAGGTTTTTCCACAAGAGTGAATGGGGTCAGTGAAGACAGTTTGTTTTTGTAAAGCTATGTCATAGCAATTTATGGCAAATGAGACCATAAAAGCTTCCATTAAGACCTTTTTGATTGTGCTTCTTCCAGTGTTTAAAGCAATATGAATTATCTCGGTAGAGCACTTCAATTTTGTAGCACCACACAAACCATTTTGCATACTAGAGAAAAATAATAAAAGTAAATTGATAATATATCTTTTAATAATCTATCTTCTAATAATCTATCTTTTTATGACATGCCCCACCTGCAACATACATTGCAACTTGGTACTGTTCTTCATCTGACCTAACACCTACCACCTGAAAGGATTTTCAGCAATAACAGTACTGATCACTTTCACATGATGTCACTCACAATTAAAGGTTTTCCCCGGCAAGAAACGCTGTCCTCATCCTGCCAACAGTGTGTTTTAAAAAGGTTCATTTTTTAATTTTTTTGAATAAAAGACAGTTTTCACTGGAATGCACTAACCAATGAGGAGAGAAGACTTGAATTATAACTCAATAGAACCTTATCTCAATGATAAAACCCAGAGATGTCAAATAGTGGATTAAAGCTGATAGACACTCCACTGTGTATGTAAGTTACAAAGACAGTTGTGCTGAACAGACTCCTTCTACTATGGCATAGATTTTTTGCAGTAATTTGATTTGAATGTTACTTTCTCTAATGAAATATCTGTCCCAAAATGTCTGTCTCAGAGTGGAAGCTAATTGTGTTCCTGCTCTTGGTTAAAAACACTGACATGCTAATGTTAGCTTATTACTCACAGATGTTTTAATGATTTAGGATTCAGAGAGGACAGAAACCTCCCGAGGAGCAGAAGGGCAAAAGCTCGCTTGATCTTGATTTTCAGTATGAATACAGACCGTGAAAGCGGGGCCTCATGATCCTTCTGACTTTTTGGGTTTTAAGCATGAGGCGCCAGAAAAGTTACCACAGGGATAGCTGGCTTGTGGCGGCCAAGCGTTCATAGTGACGTTTTTTGATCCTTCAATGTCGGCTCTTCTATCATTGTGAAGCTGAATTCACCAAGCATTGGATTGTTCACCCACTAATAGGGAACATGAGCTGGGTTTAGACCGTGTATAGACAGGTTAGTATTACCCTCTACAACCAAACAGCAGTGCAACAGATCTGAGCACATCAAAGATACATAAATCCATCCACATATCTGTTGATTTATATTTAAGCAGTGATGTAAGGAGAGTGATTCTCTAATGTTACAGCATGTAAACGGACCTTAAGTGACATTCTGGCCAAGAATATGCTGGTTAGGGTGATTTTAGAGGTGCCCTTCAGTTTTCATGATTTCCCTTACAGCCCTCCACACTGGAATCATGATTGAAAGCTATCAATAGACCTGTAAAGCCAATACTGAGTATCTAAACATGCACATTTGGGTGAAACAGAATGTTAAACTGGACTGCTGTCTCTTTTACCAGCCAACATGCACTGGCTCGTTGATGGATTTGGTGCCAATATACCCTGGTAGTCTATTGTTGGACCTAGGTGCTTGCTTACTCGCCAACAGGTTGCAGCTAATTACTTGAAAGGCAATACTTAAAGCTTTTCAGGCGTTTCATTTTAAGCATGTCCTGTGCTTTATGTTTGGTAGAAACATGATTTTGCCATTTGCCTAACTCACAGTGGTATTTGAAAGCAGACAACTGTGCAACTTTTGGGGTCAAAGCCTGTGACTCAGTACAGTTTGGGTTGGATTGAGGAGAAATCATGTAAGAGTAAATCAGTCTCCACCTGCTTTAGCTAGGTGTGTTAACCCAACTCCAAAAAATTTGATTTAGTAAGATTTCAGAAGAAGTGTTTTTACATGTTCTTAAAAGTCCAATTATAGTCCCATGTATGCAGTAATTTGACATTTTCTAACTGTATGTAAACTAATGGAATGCCTCAAATCAGTGACCTTGATTGATTTGCAACTGCCTGAAGCAATAGAAATTGACATCGCCGGGACCTGTTTAAGACAGACAGACAGGCATCTGTGTATGATGGAGAGACGAAGATGCTGCCCACTCTGCATGAAATGTACAGAGTGTGTACTGTGAATTAGAATCAGTCAAGCTGACTTGTAAATCTGGTGCTATCTATTTTGTCACCCAAATTTAGCGATTTAGCTTCTTATCCGCACACACCTCTTGTTGTAAGCTTCACTTTTGGAATCCATAAAGAAAGCTCTCTATAGCCTGTCAATATTGTATTTACCCTCATGCTGCCCAGCCCTGTTCTTGGGGGTATATAAGATTACACACTTGGTAGCTATTAAAGTGAGTCATCGCCTCTCCTCTGAATGCATGATTCAGATATATTCTGCCCTGCCTACTTGCCTCTCACACCTTTGACAAACAATAGAGATGAATGGTTCATATAAAATATGTGTGTTTGTTGATTAGTTTTAATAGTCAAGGAGAAGAATGCTTGTGTCACTGTGATACATGCACAGAGTGACATCTATCTCTGTCACACACACTGGCTGCAGACAGAGTGAATAATGATCCGCAGCATTAGCACCTCTACACCATTAGCATTCTTCAGGGCTGCGGGGTCAGAGCTCACTGGGAGGGCTCAAATTAACACCCTGGTGCTGAGTGGCAGCACTCATCAGAGTAGTCACAACATTGACCCCCCACACGCATAAATACCCCACCCAGCAGCCCCCCAGACAGACTCCTGGCATTCCTCAGCTGTCCTCTCAAAACAAGACTGTGGACTGTGCCATGGGGTTAGGATCTGAGGCTCACACGTTAAAGTAAGGATAGGCAGCTTTGGTAATAGAGGACCACAGTCATTCTGCTTTCACTGTCAGAAAGCCATTATCTACAGATTCTAGGATATCCAGGCAATTCTAATATTTGTAATATAACAAAGAAACAGTAAGCTGCCTTTTGATATTTACTGGTAATGTTAATATATTTGACTGACACGTAAATAGTAATTCTGATGAGAGCATATTAAGAGACACTTTTTAATACAAAGAAAATTTAAAAAAATGAAAAAGGTGTTTGTTAAGATTGTCCAAAAGAATTTAAATGTAATTTTATGAGACTTTGAGATTTTTTTTTGTCTTCAAGTTCCCTGATAGGTTTATCCAGATCTGTCAATTGGTTCTTTAGTTATCCTTTTCACAAACAAACAAAAAACAAATAAGCAAACGCTGGCAGAAACATAACCTACTTAGTGGAGGTTATAGTCTCTTTCTTGATTATTTACCGATCTTTGAATTCTTTTAATACTTTTAAAGCAGCTTTATTAAACTCAAATTCTAAAAAAAAATAAAAGAAAAAAAGAATGAACTTAATGCAGAAATGAAATAATGAAGCCAAAAATTGAACACAGTATTTACCAAAATCAAGGCCATATTTAAGGGACATTTTTGTATTGATTCCAATGCATTTTGTCATGCTTTATAAAAAAGTTGCACGGAAACTGTTCCAGCCATTTATACCAGTAGTTTCTTCCAAAGAAGACTTACACTAATGAATGATGAAATACACTATGGATTTTCATAACTGTAGTTAAAATCCTCCATGGCAGATTTTGCCATATTTTCCACTGGTAGACATTAAGCTGAATTAAGCTGTTACCTCTGCTGCTATAAGGACTAACAGAAAAAAATAGTGAAAGTTTTTGTACACCACCTAAGTACAGTGTAATTATAAAAAAATATTATATTATAAATAAAATGGACTAGTATAGTACATTGTGTTCAGGGTATTTGTTTCATTAGTTTTACTGATTACTGGAATTATAAACTAACAAATCTAACTTTAATATAAAACTTAATGAATAATATCACATTACTCTAATTCGTTAGGGGCTATAAGGAGAAAAATAGATTTAAGTCTGGCTGTTAGCATTCACACATGCAGCTAGTCTTGGTAAATTCAGAGCATCAAGGGTTTGTGCAAGTGTTCATAAGGTTTTCAGGCAAACTCCAGAAAACTCCTTGCTGTGGGGGACAAGTGTGAACAAGGAATGCAGAAAATGTTCCTGAAATTTGCAAGAATTCCTCTGAGGAAATTCAACTTGTTGGGCTGCATGTGTGAAAGCAAATGCATTTTTGAGTTTTCACACCGAACTTTACCTGAAACTGCAGGAATAAAAAACAAGTTAGAGCACAGACAGGTTTTTTAGTAATACATTGACCAAACGGACGTGCAGTCATGAGAAAACAGATTTGCTGAAACTATTCTGTCTGAGCAATCATCTGATTTTTTTTTTCATTTTATGTCTACGAACGTATAATAATCTGCTTGTATCTCCCTACCTGTGTGTATCCAGCTGTCCAGTCCAGCGACAGCCATATAGGTGTCACACGGACTCTGAGTCGCCAAGGAAGTGATGTCACAGATCATCCAGGCTTCTGTAACTCAGGCTGGGGTGTGACAGAGGAGTACAGGGGCCAGCTGACATATTCCCCTTGTGTCCCACCCACTCAGGTAAATAAAGCATGTTTATTTGGTGCATGTAGAGACAGAACTAAAGAAGATTCTGGGGCCAGGGTGATCTAACATTGCAGGTAAATAGAGTATCACAAAAGAGCTCTTGATGTAAATTATTTTTTTGAAGAGGACTTAGGAGAAATTGAAATATCCTTTGCTTAAATCAACAGAGATATGATAAATTAAGTGAAAGCAAGATCAGAGCAAAAGCACTATTATTGGTTGTACTATTGGCAGTTCAGACACAGGACCTTGTATGTTTCTTGTTAAACCTTCATTTTATTCTCTCCTGCTGATTAGATGAGGGATTTTTTTGTTTGTTTGTTTCAGCATCACATGCTATACCGAAGTGACAGCGCAGACTACAGAGCACGGGGGCCAGACATGGACAGCGGGGTGGAGGCCGGAAGTGACATGACTCCACCAACCCCAGCCTTTCCCATCTCTCCCCCAACACCTTATGGTATGGATCCTAACATGGTTGTACTATTTTTTCTCAGTCTGAGCTTTTAATTTCAAAAGTACTCACTATCTGCTTTGTTTTTATTGGTTAAATTAGATTTTTGTGTTGTTTCCTTTTTTTTCTAGTGAAAAACATGTCAGAATTCAGTCAGCTCAGGCAAACTCCATCACCCAGCATGCAGTCGTATGAAGGCTACAGGTCAGATCATGGTGGGTTCAGATCTCCTTAAAGTGCAACTCAGTCGTCATTTATTTAATGCTTGGGTCTCTATATGTGGCTTTTTTCTGCCACAAAGGGGGTGATATTTAGAAGTAATTGACCATAACTTTCACTCCATTTAAGAGAGTGAAAGCATTTTTGGTGACCAAACTTAATTCTACATAAATTTTGAAAATGTGATGTAAAAAATTTTAAAAGGTCGAAAATACACTGTGGGCAAATTTACTACCCTTTCGTCCTGTTTTGGCTTTTTAAAAGCCGCAGACTTGAGCTGCTGTAAATACATATCAGATAATAAAAAAACTTTTTTTCCCCAATTCTCATCAGATTTTAAGTTTTTCTCCCCATTGACTCCCGTAAGAACCACATTTTTTTAATACAGCCATGGCGCTGCAGTGAAATCACCTATAAAACTGATTTAAAGGGTTAAAATCCATAATTAAAAAAAAAAAATTACATAGTTTTGATCAGGGCTGAGCTTGATGAAGAGATCTGAGTGAAAAAAAATAATAATAATAATTATCTGTTATGTTTTTACAGCAGATGAAGTTGTGGCTTTTAAACAACCAAAACAGGACCAAAGGATGTGTTTTAATACAGTACCCAGGGGTTAAATTTCTTTTTCATGTTTTGATTTTTGTGCATCAAATAAGGAAGGTAATATCAATAAAAAGTAAAATAACAGTAAATAAAAGAGTATCCATGAGCATGTATTAATGCAGCATTTACTGTAGAGTGAAGGGCATGGTTATTATGAATTAGCTACTCCTAAAAGGTGGGTTTCAAGATGAGAGAAAGAGAGAAAGAGTTGGAAAATGAGTCGCTTGTGGATGAGAGTTCTAGAGGCTGGGAGCTGTGTCCTAACTCAGTGCAATGCAAACAAACATCATTGACAAATCAGTCTGATTATATAAAATCATCTGCGAGTGTCCAAACAGTATAGCCCCACTCCACTTCTCTCTGGATGGGCCACGATGCTCACGTCCAATTAGCGTCAATGCCTACTGTCCTATTTAAATTAAGGAACCTTTTCATTCAAATCTGCTCTCTATAAATTGTATTTATTTATCAGTAAACCACTGTTTTCATTCCTAGGATAATTTTGACATTTTAACAAAGATAAACACTTTGACTGTTACAACGCTTTGCTGCCCCTTTCTTCTATCATAACAATTAGTGCACTTCTCTCCTTAAATAAGTAAAATTAATTCAAGAAAATAGAACAACGGACTGCTGATGAGTAAATAAATGATATGGAGTGCATGTTTTGTTTGCAACAGCTCCAAATTTGTATCCAGGTGAAAGGACCTGAGGTACAGTGCAGCCAGTGGAAGTGTAGTGGGGCTTCAATGTTGTGCAGAGCCAGCAGCATTAAAAGAGAAAAAAAAAAAAAAAGACTTCTCAGATTTTCCAGCTGTTTGTCTATAAGCTTATATGTGTTTTTACATGAACTCAGTAGAGAGAGAGAGAAAGAAATCCAGGGTGTTATTTATTGTTGGCTGCATGTCGTCTTTGATGTCTGTCTTGTGTTAGACTCTGTGTCCAATACCCTCTAAGAACAGAGCTATTTCAGGTCCCCCTGCCTTCACCTAATGATGGTGACATTGTCATTTGTGGAATTTTAGTGGTTTAAAGACAGAGACTGAAAACAAAGACGTCCCATAAATGTAAAGAACAGGGAGATTCCTAACCAGAGTCTGCCCTGGATGTTTGGCTTTTGAAGAATGTCTTTGTGGTCACAGCCTGAGGAGCAGAACCTTTTTTTAAGACAAAGCAGTGTTGTTCTTTATATCCAAACTGGGACTTTTTGTTTCTTTCGTATGGATGTGCTCTTTTTCTAAGGTTTTGATTTAATTGGGAAATCACCTAAGATAAAATATTCTGAGAAATGGACAAAGAGATGCATTTATAGCATTGAGGTGTACTGATTGACCTTGAATTTTTCTTTTTTTTTTTTTTTTATTTAACAGTTAATTTTCATAGCTACAGCTACATATTCTAAGTTAAAATGATGCTTTGTTAGAGTGCGCAGCAAGCAACTATGCAAGTACCATATGTGAAGACCCTGGTTTGATTCGCACCTGAGGCCCATTTACTGTGCGACTTGAAAAATAAAATAAAAAATAAGGACATTCAAAGTTTTGAACACAGGAGTGTGAGGAGGTGCAACAACAGCCTGATCTGGCTGGAGTAAGAGCTGGTCCTGATCAGGGCAATTTATCCTGGCTTTACTTGCCTGTCATCTTTCTGTGCTTTTTCAACAGAATTTTTTCTTTGCATTTCAAAAATGATCATTAAATAAATTCATCATGAATAAAGAGGATATGGTCCGTTTCTACTTTTATATTTTTTTGTTTCCCTTTTATTTATGTTAGATGATTTATCCATTAGAAGTAAATGTGTGTTTATTGGTGAGGATTTCAACTCGCTGTATGTGACAAACAATATTGACAAAGTGCTCCAAGAGCATTAATCTCTGCCAAGGCATTTACAACATTGTCAGTGAATTATTTACAAAATTTTGGAAAACTGACCTATCTCACACTATTAAGAAATATTAAAAAAAATACTGGATCTGCTTTTGGATTCGTATCACTTGTTCCTTGTGCCATGACCAACTTTCCCTAAAAATGTCATCAAAATCCGAAAAGAAGTTATTGAGTTATTTGCAAAAATGTGGAAAACTGCTCTATCTCGCAATGTATAGGCAGTCTTTAAAAATTACTATTTCTGGAATTTCCTGTATCTGGAATTTCAAAATCCATTCCTAGGGGAGTTTGAGGTATTATGTCAACAAAATAACTGATTAACAAATGCTGACAAAAGAATAACCTCTTTGGTGGAGGTAGTAACAGTTTGAAATCTATGGGTCAAAATGAGAAAACAGCTTTACTAGTTCGTGAAATCTCCGGTCCTTCTCATGGTAAAAATTTGAAGGGCTGGATAGGCGTTTTTTTCCCACTGTTTCTCTTAGACAGCAGCAAGAATCAGCACATTCAGTCCTGCCACATAGCCATGGTTACTGTGGGTCAGGAGGCATGACACATCTTTTCTTCCCTCCTGAGAGTGTCTCTGTTTACAAAGAGGGGAAACAGGGACAAGGAGAAACCAGCTTTTACTCCTGTAAAGGTTAACAACGTGAGAAGATTCTGGGTTGCAATGGGAGCTTTCAGATTCAGGGCTGTTTGTGACTCAAGGCTTTAACAGATTTAAATAAAGCTTTTAGATAATCACCAGAGGGCTTTTTATTTAAGATGCATTTGATTCTGAGTTATTGACTTCATGGGCTGTAGCATGGGTATTTGTTGATTGGTTTTGTTCAGATTGATAGCTGAGCTCATTTTATTTCACCCCCAGTATTGATTTTAATGCTTCTGGGAATGCTGAGCTGCTTCCTGATGGGTTTCTTCCACAAATCAAATAATTAAGCAGTAATATGCTGGCTTATTCTTGCACTTTCAGTTTGTTTTGAGCTGATTTTCTCCACTTTGTTAAATAACAGTGAGATTTATTGCTTTGTTTTGTACATTTCATTTAGCTAAATTAGAGAAAAAAAACAGCATCTCTCTGTGAATTTGGGAAAGACACGTGTTTCAAGTCATGTCGCTTGTTCTTCAACAGATCCACGGGGGTATCCAGAGATGATCAGTCACGGTGGAGTCGACAGTTTACCAGACTCCTCCATCAACTGTCACAGGACGCTCAGTGCTACACACTCTGCCTCGATGGCTGGGACCCTTCTGTGCACAGACAGGTACACAACTGGCCTATCATCAACATTTTTCTTACTGCTGGAGGGGCTGTTAAAAAACTGGTCTGGGGTATTGTTTTTGACAGTACCAAGACTTTTATATCAACAAAGGGCTAGAGCGCCAACTAGCATTATTAACAGTACATCTATCTCCACCAGAATTTTTAGTTGCTCATTAAATTTAATGAGACAGAGTGAAGTGAAGCGTGAGACCAATTAAGGCTAGAGAGTGAAAGTGTCAGGAATACCTAAAAATAAACACTGGATCAAAATGCTGTTTACAGTTGGTCGTGTTAGAAGTGTTTGTGCACTGTGAATAGAGCTTTAATCTTTACCCAGGTTGTTAAAATAAAGATACACCTTTACAATTTTTTTAAGGCATCTCTCATTACTACTGTGATATTGAGGCTTTGTCCACAACTGTAGTGGCTATTTCTGAAAACCCAGCTTTGTCTGTGCATTTTGTCCTCCTGTCCAGATGTAAAAGGTGTCTAAGGTCACTGAGGACACATTTGGAAACCTCCAGGCAAAGTGAAGATTTTCAAAAACTCTGGTTTGGGTGTCCCCATGTGGACAGGGAAAATTGCTTTTTTGGCCTAAAATGTCACACAACGCCAACTTCAGTGTCACACTAAGCAACATAATCTCTCTTATTTACATGCTGCTGCTTTAAGTGTTTCTGAATGGACGACTTACATGATCACATATGGCCCTTTTCCACCAGCCCGCCTTGGCCCTACTCTACTCTACTCTACTCGGCTCTACCCGGTTTGCGTTGCATTTCCACCAGCACAGTACCTCCTAAAACAAACCAGTTTTTAGTACCTACTCTGCTTTGGTTCTAAACGAGCTGAGTCGATACCAAAAGGTGACGTCGACCGACTGCCGGCTACTGATTGGTCAGAGAATGTCGTCACCGATGGGTCATGAGCGCGATGTCCAAAACAGGACTGCAGTACATACGCTTTTTTACTTTATGGCAATAACTTGCTGCCATCACAATGTTAAACACAGGACTTTATCATTACGAGTTAGCTAACAAGCTAGCGGTAGCTTCCATTAGCTTACCCTCATACGTCTTTTCTTTGCAGCCCGATTGCTCTCGTCCTCGGCTTCAAACTGTTGTATAGCTTCCAAAACTCTCCTGTACTTCTCAAGGGTATTTCTTCTCGTCGCCTGCAGCCTTCTTCTGCTTTCCTCTTTCATTCAGTTTGTAACAAAAAGCCACAGACCGAGCATCAAGTATACTATTGCCTCCAAGTCCTCCATTGTTTTGATTGTTGTGTCGCGCTCAAAATGACATGAACGCAGTGTTGCCCAGCTATTTCACGGCGACCCCACCTCCACTGGGTAGGGAACCGGGCTGGTGGAAAGGTAGCACAATGCGAGTAGAGTAGAGCCGGGTAGAGTCGGGGAAAGCCGAGCCGAGTAGAGTAGGGCTAATGGAAAAGGGCCAATATACTTTCAGCTGCTCCCTCACTTTGATTCCCCTTTGAAAACATCACAATGAGGCCAAAATTTAGGACAAAACCCAATGTTACTGTTTCCCAAGTGACTGTGAAGACTGGTGACCCATGGCCACCTGAGTCTGTGGTTGGCACTGTAACAGCAGATGTTGAAAATGGCAAGAGAACCAGTGAATGCTTTTAGATAACATAATTTGACCGAAATTCTCATATATCTTTTGGATTGAAATATAAGCAAAGAAATATTTGGTCAAAAAACCTGCCAGCACCAGTTAACATAGTCACAAGTTAAAACTTAACACCAGTCAGACATGTGGTTGTAACAGATTTCAGTAGTGCATTTATGTGTTTTCTGCATTTTCTTGTGAACAGGATTCTTTTTTTTTTTTGTAAATTCTCATGTGTGGGCAGGATTATTTTTGAAAGCAGAGGTGGAAAATTTGTTTTTCAAAAATACCTGCCAGCGTGTGGACTTACTCTTAAAGTTCTTGAGCCAATTTATTTCCTGTTTTATTTTACTTAAGCCCTTTTCAATCATACAACCCTAATTTCTTTGAAATATTTCACTGAAAATGACCTGACTGGCTTGTGTACGCACGGCCCCTCACAGCAGGATGTGTTAAGATGTCAGTCAGTGGATGAGGTGGGGGTCACAGGTAATTTTCAGGGTGATTTTAGGTGAAAAAGCATGCTGGATAAAGTCTGGAAAAATTCAGGGGTTTTCTGCAAGAGTAAATGGGGTTTAGATGTCTTGAGCCAAACTACTGCCTAATTTCACACTGTTGATGAAAAGATTCAATGTCTTTTTTTCCATTTTATTTGTTTTTTGTTTTCCTCAGTTATGGATGCTATGCTTTCCCTTAAACATACCGAAGTGAAAGCAGAATTACTCTTCTTAGAAATTATTCATAAAAGGACATAAAGCTATTCAAAGGCAACAATGTGAATGTACTGACCACCTCTGCATACAGGTCTAAATTTTCCTTGCTTTGAAATTTGATATCTTTTTTTGAGCGGTCTTCTATTGGATTGTTATAGCACTTTAAAAGAGAATGCGTGCCATAGATTTTCATAACAAAAAAAAAAACACTGTTCTTTTTTTGTTATTTTCTCTTCAGCTCAATAGTGAACCCATCTTGGCCGGAGCATCCTGTCCTCAGCCGCCATTCCTCACTGAACAGCTACTCCTCTGCCAGACAACCAGGACAGCACTCCATGTCACTGGACTACGGCCACCACTCTCCTCCCCTGCACCACCCCCACATCCACCCTGCCCCCAATGCCCACAGCTCTCCTAGAAGCAGCCAGAGGAGCTGCATGGCTCGCTACGCCCTCAGCCGCAGCCCTGCTCAAAGCTTCGATGAGCAGGATGACTCAGGTCTCGGCTATGGCACGGACTGTCCAAACTCCACCTCTGCTCTGCTGGGAAATGGAGGCATGGACAGGGACCTTTTGCCCCAGATGCCTCTGATGCAGCCACCACTTCTGCCAGAGAAGAAGAGGGCGTCAGATGGGGAGCATTCACTGGGCACAGCATCTCCAGCCCTCAGTGGGTTCTCCAGTCCTCACAGTGGGAGCTCTCTGAGCATCCCCTTCCCTAATGTTTTGCCTGACCTCTCAGCTCAAATACCAGGCACAGCATCACCTCTGCCAGGTAAACTAGAGTTCACAATTTTAGGTAACATTAAAAAATTAAATAGTACAAGCAGGTGGAGTAGTGGTTGGGTAGCACCCTATTGTTGCATTTCCACCAAACTGCCTCGTTCAGTTTGGTAACCACATTTATGCTGTACTCTACCCTCACTTTTTTAGGACTGGCTTTGCCCTTTAGCTTTAGATAGGTATACCAGGCAGCCTGGCAGAAGGGTGCCAGAAGAGTAGGATGATACAGGTTTACTATTTTTGTCCTTTACCTAAATTTTGACAGTTGTTGTGTACCATAATGAACCAAAATTTACTGGACTGCTTGGTGTAAATGCACCTCAGGTTGGCTGCCCAGTTTCAAATCTGAGCCATGGCCTCTTTCTTGCATGGTTTTCCCTTTTCTTTTTTGAGATTTCCTGCTCCATTCATTTTTTCTTTCTAAAATAAAGCTGAAAAGCCCCAACAATCTGTCTTAAAAGGAAAGCAACATTTTATTCATATGTTTGTCATTTGTTTTTCCAGATGTGCTGGCTGGAAAGCAGGTCACTGTGAAGTTTGTACAGGACACATCGAAATTCTGGTACAAACCAGACATCTCAAGAGACCAAGGTAAGCCTCCAGCGTCCACTTTTTACTATTTGTGAAAAAAACAAAACAATTACAGTTTTCTTATTTTGCTTTCTTTCTTGTAGCCATTTCAGTCTTGAAGGACAAGGAGCCAGGCTGCTTCATTGTACGGGACAGTCATTCCTTTAGAGGGGCCTATGGACTTGCTATGAAGGTGGCTACTCCTCCACCCTCAGTTCTTCAGCAGAGCAAGAAAGGTACGATAGTCATGGGTGAAAAATAAACAAATAAAAATCCCATTGAATTTTTCAAAGATGTCACAGATGTTACTTTAATGTTTATGTACTCTAGTTAGGTTTTTAAGGAGGTAAGAAACATGTTTTGAAGCACATCTGTTAGAATCAGATTCACATTATTTCACTGTCTCACATGATATATTCATTTTGCAGCAAGAGCATGGCAAAAATTATCAAGACCCCAATCAAAAAATGCCGTAAATAAGACTGACTTTCAATACAAACTACTCAGTGTAAGGAACAATACCAACATCTTCCTATGGTATACCTCTCCCTTACAAGAAGTTTAAAAGCTGTTCTTTAAAAATCCTAAGTGTTAAGCTTAGTTTTTTCAGAAGCCTTAATGTTTTAGTGTTTGAGTTTGAAATACTGTAGTGTAAGAGTCAAGTAACAGCATTTGTTTAATTAAATTAATTAGCTGATTTTAAAATTGATACTACTTTGATGACAGTGTATGGAATCTAGCAATAACTTCTGGATGCAGCAAGTCTCGTCCAGCATAAAGATACAAAGATGTAAAGTAAAGCAGCTCACATTGTTTCATCACAAGAAATTAACCTGACTAACAACAATGCTAACATTATACTTCATTGTGATGGTGTGGACTTAATTCCCAATAAAGAAAAAGAGGTACTTATTTACAGCAGTTTACAGGCCGCACTGGTAATGTAGTGAATATAGGTCTAATTTCTTTACCATATGCCTTTTCTTACTAAGTGTGACTGAAAGAAGCTCTTTGTCACTGTAAAGATTACAAAAGTCTCTTAATCTCTATGTTGCACCATTAAAATTGGTTTGCTTACAGATGCAGTCTATTTACAGTCCTCACAATAAATTTCCAACTCTTATGTTTCTACAAGAACCTGGTTGTGAAAGCATCAATAGGAAATGGTATATTGAGCAGGAGCAACATAACAAAATTCAGAGGTCTAAAGTATAAGTGTAGGAAAGAAACAGCATTTTAAATTTCACACAGAAACAACGTTAGGATGCCTGAACATGTGTTGACATGCACAAAACTGAAAATAAAATTGAGCTTTTGGACACAAATCGAGAGGTTGAATTCATCATCAGATTACAGCATTTTTGAAAGATTTAAGAGGATTTTTTTTCTTACGAGAGGGCTTGGCACCAACATAATTAATAGACATGCACACAGCACCCAAGAGCAGAGATTACTGCTGCATTTTTCACAATTTTGAAACATAATTTTACATACTTTGACACTTTTGTTACCTTTGGTCAGGTGATTGATAGCACAGTCGTTGTGTAACAAACTTGGAATTCATATGTTTTTACATCTTTAATAAGTGTACAGTGTGGGGCAGAGTGGTAAGAAACCAGACACATCCCTTATATATACTTCTGTCAGCCTGGGTTTGAATCTGGCCTGTGGCCAGCCTGCAGAGTGCCCCCCCATACTCTCCCTTTCCCCCCTTCCCAAGCCTATCCACCGTCAACGTCTCCTGTCAATAAAGGCACAAAAACACCAAAAAAAAATCTGATGTAGCACCCGACCCATGTAGGTATATAAAATAACCAAATAAGAAAGGGGTGTAGCAGTACTATGGGCGGGGCCCTTGGTATTTGTTTAATTCTTACTGTGTTTACTTACTTACTTGTGTATACTTAATTCAAACAACTGACTTTTAAACCCTTGAAAATGCCTTACAGATTTTAAATGATTGGTGGTGCCTCCACTTAGTAGGATTATATGTCTTTAAATATTTAAATCCTGCTAAGAATTTATTTTTAACAATATTCTTTTAGCAAAGCTAAACAAACCTTTCTGCAGACCAAAATAGGACAAAGAGACTTCACTTTAAATTCACAGTTTTTGAATTTAGTTAATTTCAAAATGGTAAAATACATAAACATATATGAATCTTCAGTCTTAATTGTCTTTAGAGAAAAATAAAAAAAACAAAAGAAATAAAGCGTTGCAGGCCTGAGTCGTTGCTTGGGAGCGTAGAGACCAAAACAAGCAGCCACTTCACTTGTAAACAAGCATAAAATAAAAGAGCATGTGCATTGTCTGGTAACTTACGAATCCTTAGTTCTCCTTGGCAGTAAGGATGAAGGGGAACAGCACAAGGGTGGTCGGTGTGCAAACCAAGGAGGGGGTTCACAGGATGGCGGCAAACAGTTCCGTTCGAAGTAGTAGCTGATGGGAGACGTCTGACTTCCAGTGGGTCCAAAGAGAGCTTCCTGGTCCACTGTATACATACACACATCTCTCAGTCTCTTATATCTCATCTCACAGCTCTTTATATTCCCATACCGAGTCCATATGAGCTTCAATCTAGCTTAAAACATTAACACATACTAACATCACATGGTAACATGAGCTGCTACTACACGGAAAATACATGCTAATCCCGCTAGCATGCTAATGCGCTAACCGCGCTTAGCAAAGCAAGTTCAAACATACTACATCTTATTGAAGCAGTACAAAACATCACACATAAAGTATTTACCTTATGCAAGCTTCAAATAGTCCGTAACTCGTCAGTAAACTCTGCATTCACCAAAGTTTTGGACATGAATAAATCTCTGCAGCTTTTACTCCTGACGCTGTCTGTGTGACGTCTCTCCTCGTGTAGTGATCGCGTCCCACCCCTTTACCTTTCTGATAGGCGGGAGGATTCTTAACAACCAATACAATTCACAAAAACACAAGACTGACATCTTAACATTACTTGACATTAGGTTGTGAGCTGACCACGCTGCACTTCTATGTGTTGCATTCAAACTTGTTCAGAATCACAAATCTTTATTTACTCCGTGAAAAGCAACCAAACTTCTGCTCAAATCTTTTTTAACCCATCATGAACTGTTTTGCTTTTGCCTGCTTAAATGAACGTATTTAACTTTGTACACATATTTATGAAATAACATTAATGTATTTATTAACATTTTTTTTCTGTCAGAAAATAACATATTAGAATATTTAACTTATTTATTTGTATGAAAATATATATTTTTAGACCAGGCTACACTTAAAAAAAAGTCTACAGTATGCATTCACAACTTTAATGCACTGCCTAATAAGTATCCTTTGAAGACAAGATTACTGCCCACAGGAAGCAACTGCAGGCCTGTAGACCATGGCTGTTTGTATAGAGATTAGCATAGATGCTGCCTGCGTAGTGGCAGTTCTATCAGAACTGGACAGCATTTCTTCACTCAGTCAATAAATCTTTATTTATATAGTGCCAAATCATTTAATGAAAACTAAGAATAGCACTGAAGATATTTTCATATCCCTGAGAAGTTTCAGCAAGAGTTTGATATACTGTCTAGCACACAGCAGATACTTTACTCCTTTGCAGCAGCACCCACCTACCATGTAATCTGATTGTCCTGAATGAATGTGATTGAGAGAGTGCTTGTCCTGTCATCTTCCTGATGACTGAAAGGGTCTGCCCTCCTCAAACACTATCTTTTGGGCTGTTTCTCAGACGGACTTGTGAAATCCTTTAGGTATGCTGATCTGTCTATTTGGCATGTCATTAGACTAACCTCGCCTTGTTGCTCATACTGTAGCTAACCAGCCGAAATTCCCTCTGGCTCCATTTTCTCATCAAACATATATACATGGGAAAAGTATCAACCTAATCCTTTAGTATGATAATTATTGTATTGTAATTGTCTATTAGTACAGACTCCCTACATCCCACAATCACCCACAAAGCCATCTACTGTTACCACCCACTGTGCTCACCTTCATGCTGGAACTTGAGAGTCCCTCTCTGTGTTTGTGTGTGAGAACTCCTCACGTTGTGTTTCTCTCCTGGGCATCGTCATGATGAAGCCAAACTGACCCCTTTTTGCCCAGTAGTCTTAGATGAACAGCTAATGTTTCACGACTGAACAAAGGGTGTGCTAGGCCTATAAGCCTACTGTGATCCCAGGGTCTTTTCATGTGAAGCTCTCTGTCCCACATAACACTGTCTGCTTAAAAAGTAATATCCAGAGACTGGGGTCAAAATAGGCCGCCTGCTTATGTACCTCCCAGTGTCTTTGTTTTTAGTTTTTTTGGGGTGTTTTTTTCTTTAAAAAATTAGTGGAAGAGGATTCTGGCCAAATAATCTCTGGCTATGTTTCAATATGAAAACAAAGACTGATTGAATCATAATAATAATTCTAACATAATTTATTTTGGCAAAAAGAGCCAGAGTAAATCCCCTAAGGATCAGAAAACTAATTCTAGGGATTCACAATACTAGATTTTTGCGGATATTCAACCCCTGATCGGCCAGAAGCATCATTAACTGCATGGGATGACTGACTGACTGACTGACCCCCCCCCCCCCCCAAAAAAAAAAATTGTTGTAACTTAAGCTTAGCTCTGTCTTTTTGTTGTGCTTAAAACTCAACATAATGGAGATTTAATGGGAAGTATACATCAATGGTAAAAAAAAAAAAACGGCAAAAATGTTCACGTAATCTGATTGTTCTGTTAATAAGGTGTATTTTCTGTCAACATATGAGGACACAAAAGCTGCCCAACCCACCGCAGAGCCCAACCTTTTTATACTCATCGCCCACTCGCACCTGTCCATTTGTTTGCTTTAGTCCAACGGCACCTGTAGTGACATCATGACACAGTCCATCCCCACACTTTCAGCTCTGGGCATTGTGGCTCCTTAAAAGTGCGAAACTCAACCCACCTTAAGGAGCAGGCCTTTCACTGAGCCTTTGTGTCGAGACATTCCTCATGCAGACCCCTCCTGTCCCTTCAGAGACGCTCCTGTTCAGTCATAATCCCATTAATCTCTGGACATATTCAAGTGAGAGATTTAATATGTTTCATGTAACTCCTCAAGGCTGAGAAATGACACGTCAGATATTTTAGATGAGAGTAAGGGCGGTAATTTAGATCAGGGTGAAACAGTCAAGGGGGTGAGAAATGTGTGATCTAATTTTTGTCTTATTTCACTAACAGGAGGGGATCTAGCCAATGAACTGGTTCGTCACTTCCTTATCGAGTGTACACAGAAAGGAGTGAGGCTGAAGGGCTGCCCCAATGAGCCCTACTTTGGTGAGTTCCAGTGTATGATTCACCTCCTGGCTGTCTGGCTATAATGCACTCAAATAACAGATACTTTATGCTCTATACTGCCCTCCTCTGTTCAGTGGGGCACTGTACATTTTTCTTTTGCTCAGGAGAAGTTCTTTGGGCCATGTGGCATATCCTAACATGCCCCTTTAAACCTAAATCTATTTTTTTGTATTTTCTATAAATTTTCTTCTACATAGTTGCATATTTTGTGGATGTTTCTCATGAGTGCAGTGCTGTACATTTTCAGACACTATCCAAATATCCACCAAAAGCAGTATAGTTACAAGCTGATTTAGTTATTTTCTAAAAATTGAACTGAACATCCCTTCCTTTTTTTTTGTTATTGAAATTAAATGTCTTTCCTTTTCACTTTTAATATATTTCATTTATGCATAAATTACAGAAACATTCCTTCAAAATAGTGTCGGGGCCAGATATTTTTTCTTTGGGTTGCATGTCAGTCAGTTGAAGGGTGGGTTGATGTTATGGGTCCAGAAGAGTAATTTCAGGGTAGTTAAGATGAAAAACCCTGCTATATGTGTTCGCGAATGCAGCTCACCTGAATAAAATCAGGAACTGTTTGGTTTTTAACGCTGCGCGAGTGTGGTTTCAAAGGAGAAAGATACTGTATATCTTTATTATGAACTTTGAGATACAAGGTGATATGACTAATGAAAAGTTTAAACACCAAAAGAGACAAATTGTCAAGTTAATTTTGGTGATAAATTCCAAGAAAAAGGTCAAAAAGATAAGGACAAAGTCATAAACGGCAAGGATGATGTTGAAATACAATTTTGACTTTTCCCTAATTATTTAACCTGAGTCACAAAACTTTTAATCTTTTTGACCTTATTCATGTGATTGGAGGTCTATCTGAACGTCATTTGTTAATACCCAACTTTAAAAAAAAAAAAAAAAAACCTTTGAACACAAATAAACAAAAACTATCTATGTAAGATATTTATGATCATACACCCATATTACCAACAACCTTTATGTGTTGGTCTTGCCATTTTACCTTATTCTGTTTTGAGAGTGCAAGTAAAAGGATCTTCCTCCTCTTATTTTTTCATTTCATGCCTAATTCTTAAATACCTCCGAACCATCCACTTTTGACTGTCAGATTTCCATTTGTCACCATTTTCCTGTTTAAAAACTGATCTACATTGGGTTTGAAACCAAGTTTACAACACAAGACATTGCTCTTTGCATGTTTTACAGACACAAACTGATGATACTTTGAGTTGTTCAAGTACAGCTCACTCTTTCTGTATCATCCGTCATGCTGTATTGAATTTTTTAATTAGTCACTGCCCACACACTTGATCTCGGTAGCACTCCCCAAGGACAAAAAGCAGCTAACTATCTTGGCATTAGTTTGATTAGTAACTGTAAATTTATCAGTGTTTTAGACATTTTAATTTCTCATGCTGGTGGTTACTTGTATATTCCTTTGAATTTTTCTGCTAAAAGCTTATTACCTCAGCCAAGGCGGTTATGTTTTTGCTTGTGTTTACTAAATTGTTTGTTTGTTAGTTTGTTAACAGGATAACTCAAAAAGTTACTCATGGATTTTGATGACACTTCATTTTCGGGAAATGTTGGTGATGGTACAAGAAAGACGTGATTAGATTTTGGTTGTTATCCTAATCCGGACGTGGATTAAGGACAATTTTTAAGTATTTGTTAACATTGTGAGATAGGACAGTTTCCATCATTTTTGCTAATAAATCAAAAGGTTTGCAATATATTTTTATAACATTTTCAGGAAATGTTGGTCATGGCAAAAGAGAGGATGAGTAGCGTTTTGGTGGTGATTAGAACCTTGATGTGAAACTAGTACGGTTTTTAGTGATTTGTCAACAGTGCAAGATAGGACAGTTTTCTTCATTTTTGACAATAACTTGCCTGACAATGTTAGAAATGCCATGATGGAGGTTGGTGCTCTCGGAGCACTTCTAGATTCATTTACTGCACTATGTACATGTTTGAATATAAGGGCATGCCCTCAATTACTCCTCAAGTTGTTGAATGAATGAATAATTAATTGTATATCTTGATGTTTTTCAGGAAGCTTAACTGCCCTGGTCTGCCAACATTCAATCACTCCCTTGGCCTTGCCTTGCAAACTTATCATTCCTGACAGAGGTAATATTGTGCATAGTCACAGATCTAATTTTGTGTGAAGGCTTAGCATTAGAATAGAAAATAAACATTATACAGTTCTGTGGCTACCCACATGGCCAGTCTGTCTGCGTGGCTGTCTGGCCATTTGATGTAATTGTGTAGGGTTTTAAATGGATAATCTCACTGAACTTATTTTGCTTTTCTCGTCGACAGATCCTCTCGAAGATGTTGTTGAGCCTACCTCACAATCTGTAACCAACTCTGCTGCTGAGCTGTTAAAGCAGGGAGCAGGTAATCATCCGAGATCATTTCCTTTAAATAAACTTTATTACGAAGCAGTGATGGGACTCTGCATAAACACTTACATAACCTTTGTGTGCAATTCCATGACGCTTTTGGAATTGAGTGCATCCACACATTATTCTTTGCCCTGTCATTACAGACTGAGTCACCAAATACACTTTGCTTTATTTACACTGTCGGATCACAGTGTCATTTGAACATGTGCTTCTCTTGCAGCATGCAATGTTTGGTACCTGTGCTCAGTGGAGATGGAGTCACTGACGGGTGTCCAGGCGGTGCAGAAAGCCACCACCATGACACTGAACTCCAACCCACCACCAACCTCCACCGTGGTCCACTTCAAGGTGTCGTCCCAGGGAATCACCCTCACTGACAACCAGAGGAAGTGGGTTATACACGGGTATTTTTTAGGCCATGCATGCATGCATGTAATTCATCTTTCTGTTACAGTAACAGCCCTTTGTCTCATTTTAGGCTCTTCTTTAGGAGGCATTACAATGTGAACACAGTCATATTTTGTGCATTGGACCCTCAGGAAAGAAAGTAAGTATTGGTGTCCAACATGTAAACATTCATTCATCCCTAAAAAGTCCTCAAAATGCTGTCATTCAAAAATATTTTGAATTAATATGACATGGTTCTTTAATTGATAATAAAGATAAATAGAATATAAAACTGATGTTAAATGTCAGAACTAGGAGCCCAATTTATGGTGCGTTTACACAACAGACAGAGATCCACCACCATCAAAGCAGTAATATGTAAGAATTTTGTATTTTCATTTTTAATATATTCCATTATAACAGCAACAGTACAACAAAATCACAAACATACATGATATGTTGACAACAAAAGTTTACATGAGAGACAACACAAAGGGGGTTAAAGACCAAGGCTTAATTCTTGGTCTTTGAAAATAATCATAATGATCATTTTAACGGCTTCCCATTCACCCGAGTAAGGCATCAAAAAAGACCAGTGTCTCAAAGTCCCTCTACCCCAGTGTTTCCCAAACAGTGGTGCCTGACCCCAAGTGGACACATTCCAAGTGGGGCGTGACATGAGCAGGGGCCTGATCAAATTAGGGAATTTTGATTGGCCACCCCATGTGCCAATCCAATATTATATATTATATAATTGAAGATAGGATGGGGGTGGAATATTAATCTAAATTATGTGCGGATATTACAAGGGTAAATAAATACTATTTTTCATGTGTTTGCACAGTAACGCTGAATGGAAAAATAAATAATCACCTGTTTGCCTAATAGTCATGTTTGCCTGACCACTAAAAATATTTCCCCCTCAGAGCCGGAGGATATGTGTGTCTGTCTGTGCTTTGTGTTACGTTCAGGCTTATAGCTCAAATACATAAAATCTCTCTCCATTGCTTACAGGTGGAAAAAAGATGGCTATCCTTCAGCAAAGTAAGTCAATAGTTTGTGTTTTGTATCGCTATAACCAGAATATCATTTAAGAAGCTATTTTAAAGTCACATTGTCAGTAAAAAAGCAGATTACCCGGAGACTATTAAGTACTTTGCTCCATCTCCACAGGATCTTTGGATTTGTGGCGAGGAAAACTGGCACTTCCTTGGACAACGTATGTCACCTGTTTGCCGAGCATGACCCAGAGCAGCCTGCAAGCGCAATTGTCAACTTTGTTTCCAAAGTTATGATTGGCTCAATGAAGTGTAAATAGAACTGTCTGAAACCAAACTGTTCACCTGGAAGGACTATAAACAAGGGGAGAAACAAAACTGAGGACTGAAAGGCTTAACAAAGGACTAAATGTTAAGGACTCAAGATGGGGATGACCTGGACACTAACCCTGGATTATACTGGATTTTTTTGTGTGTTGTAAACACTCACCAGCACCAGGACATTATGTGTAATCTTATGGTAGAAAAATATAAGTCCCTTCAACTCTGTAACTTGTCTTTTTTGTGTAAAACGAGTGTATACTAGTCACAACACATCTACGTAATAAGAAATGACCAATTTACAGGTACAGATAAATAGTTATGTCTTGTGTATTTCATGATCATAACACAAAGATCCTCTTTCTTATTCAAGCATATTTATGAACATTTATGACCAATCGTGATGTTTTTTCTTGGTTATCTGACCAAACTAAAGTTCTTTGGAGCTATATATATCATCTTTATTTTGTAGCTGATGTAGAAACACCAATGTGCTGAATCATCAGACGTGCAGTCTTTTACTATGAGTTTATTAAAAGAGGTTAGTAGTGCAGCAAGCATGCACAGTTTTTACTTGGTATATGTATATGATATTCAGGACTATCATATTTTATCTATGCAATGTAAAATTTTTATTTTTCTAAACCACAGTTTTCTGTATATGTGCAGCATGCATGCAGCCTCTCTGAGGCTGCTGGATAAGTTTCCTTTCAAGATGTATTTGACTATGACCACTTTAAAAGCTGTAACGGCAACATGGAAATAAAATTGTGCATGTGTGAATGTGTGTTGAAATGAGATGAATCATGAAAAAATATAAATATATAGATTTGATATGAGTACTTTTGGTGGAAGTGGGTACAAAATTATTTTTACTAAAAGCTGCCACATTTTTATGTAAGTGCCCAATATTTTATGAAAGGGGCAATGCCAGAAATTATAGTGCAGTGTTTCTTTACCAAATAGCCTATTAATCAATCAAGTCTCTTTTTTTATTTTTAAAAACAAAGAAGCTGCTAAAGGGGAAGAGTTGTATTTGCGGGTTTTATGAGTTTTATCGAAACACAGGGGTCATGTGCCAGTGATTTATATATAGGGTTACTTGCACTGGAACAAAGTTAAGCTGTTTTGACCCCAGTTTTGTGCTTTTTGGAATTGTATGAGATGATTATCAGGATTATCTATTTGTGCTGGGTGTCATTTTTTTTATCCATGAGAGGGCCTACAATCATAATAAAGTCTGTTGGTTTTCTTTTATCGACTACAGGCCTCACATTTTTACCATTTCCATAACCTTCACTCTGTACCTCATATATATACATATATATATATCTCAAACAATACTGTGCCTCTTGTTAATAATATGCTGTTACATGTGAACAGTTTATCTGTGTCTTGATATTGCATCGTGTGATCTGTAAATAAAGTGAAACATTTATTTGATCTGTCAGCTGACTTGTTTGTTATTTACTTTTTATGGCTGCACCTTTATTGTATTACACCCACACCATAATGTCATGTAGGTTGTAGGTCCAGTGGATGTAGAGCATCTGAGGTTGCGATTTTAACTGCATCTACATTTCTAAGCCACTGACTACAAATCATATCTTAAGGGTTTAGGTAAAGGCTGCGTCTGTAGACTTTGGTTCAGAACCACAGGGTCACACCTCTACCTACTCCAACTTCTATGGACAGCTGATGTCAACATCACAGAGGACATCAGGGACAGGCAGGAGAATAAGTACTAAGTGGAGGGAGTTTTTTTCCATTAAGCATTTTGAGAAGTCATAATGGGAAAAGGTCTGTGATAAAAATAAAGTTGCAATTAGGTGAATTATGTTGACTTATGAAAATTGTCTTCACTTATAAATTGTTTTTCAAAATTGTTCTCAACATTGAATTTTGACTTTGTTCTCTATATTGTAATCAAACATTAGTTTTGATGTTTTTATATTTTGTCTTAAAATATTCTTTTCTCTTGATGTTGTCTTATTGTATATATACATATTCCTGTCATTTCATGTTGATTTCTTCTAGTGATGCATGATATTGAATTTTTGTGGATATATGATATGCCATTATTTCTGAACTCATTACAACCGATACTGATATATCAAATCTTAAGTTTTCAGAAAACTGAATTGTTACTACTTTGTGAATGTGTAAATAATTCTTTTATAGTGTAGTTTTTTGTTTTTATATTTCTAGTCTTTTTTTTTGTAATTGTCTGTTTCTTATTTATCATTCCCGTCCCCTTTGCTGCTGTAACTCTGCAAATTCCCCTGTGTGGGACGAATAAAGGTTTCTTCCTCTTCTTCTTACTTTTAATGTGACAGTCTAGTTGTGCGAGGAACAGATATAAAACAAGAAAAACATTCGACTCTTGAAATTATGACACTCCTCACTTTTAAATGTACCCAAATAGTGATAAGGTGGAGCATTATGGTGCATAGGCATATTTTACTGATTTAACAGCCAATATGTGGAACATGCAGAACATATGTATGGCTGATATATTCGCTGTAAATATTGGCAAAAATTTCAATATCAATACAGACATTTCAAGTTTTAGACCAATTTCTGCCAATACCAATATGGTAACGATAATGTCATGGATTCCTTATGTGTTTTTTTTGTTTGTTTTTTTTGTACTTTAGGTATATTCTCAACATTTATATGTTACACAGCATATTAATATTGTTTCTTAACATTTGAATTTGTTTTTTTCTAAGTGAATCTTAAAAAATCTTTTCCCCTTGTTGTTTTTCTCATTCCTGGCCCCAGTACTTCTCCATACACTAATGGACCACTTACTTGCAAACAATATTAATCCAGAAATTTAGCCTAGGCCTAAATGTCAAGTGTCTTCAAAAACCATCAGACAGCACCATTATCTTTTAGCTTCTTCCACTATATTATTTTAGAAAGCATCTATTAAGATCACACAATCTAAAGCTCAGAATGTCCCTCTTGACTGTACAGTTTACTGTCTTTTATATTGATGATACCAAAGTTAGTTACACTAATATTTTTTACATTATTCGAATTCAAAAATCGAATACTGTAAAAATTTTAAGACTTCTTATTAGTGTCACAACTTCAGAGGAAATGGAGGGTATACAAGATTGGTTTTATGAGGCGAGAAATAACTGATTTAATCTTATACAGTTCAAAGCTGCTGACAGACTAGTTCTGTCCTCAGGCACTGGGTGTGCCAAATAGGCTGGTACTACTGCAGGTGAGTTATTTTAATACTTAGTCATAATGCCAACTTACTTCATCTGTAAATCAAGTTACCTTCAAATCACAAGCTCACTTCTCAAACATTGTTCTTCTTTGTAGACTGTCTGATTTAGCACTCTTCTCACATTTAAGGCAGGGTTGTCAAACTCAGAAAGGATGTTTTATAAATCATGGTAGTGTTCATACATTGGAAAAAAATGAGTGATAATGCTGAACGATATTGGGGAAAATGGCATTGCAATATTTCCCTCCTGCTATACATGTAACTATTTTCAAAGTGACTTTTCAATGAGCAGCCCAATGTATTTAATTTCTAAAACGTCTCCGTTTTGCTTTGAGCTTTTGTAGTTGTCCAAGTAAAGACAGTTTGGATGATGGAAAGAGTATCAATGAATATCTCTTTGTTTCACCAAAGATACATTTAATAATATTTCTGCAATTAAAAAAAGACCAAAGAAAGAGAAAATCAACTGAAAGTCCCTATTTAACAGGGTTACTCTGTGAACTGTAACGCCGCTGTAACTGAAAAAAAATGTGGTCTCTATTGTAGTTTGTACAATTTATATGCAGGAAACATACAAACTGTGGTCACACTGAGGTCAGCTCTCAGTAAGCCTTCTGATGGTGATACCAGACGTACTTTTATTGAAGACAAGAACATTGGCAGTTTCTGTTTCCATTAAACAACATAAATGGTAGCATGATGTGCTTTGAGTCATGTGATTGGCATTGAATGTCCTGTGATGTGACTATAGTGCATATTCACAATACTTTTGCAGTTGTTCAGCCCTAATACATATGCAGACATAAATGATATTTCTGCTGCTGGGCTGATCCAAATGATCTGAATCACTTAATTGTACTAAATTTACCATCAAGACTGAGCCATGGTGATCGGGTGCTTTTCACAGGCCAGTTTCACACAACAGAAGGACCTGAAAAAACAGATCATTGTACTGCTGTCGACATTAAATGACAAAACCTTTTTGAAACTTTTAAGACAAGTCTTCAGTTCACTTTGCAGCCAGCAGAGGACACTAGCAACACAGTATTTTTAACCCTCACATTCGTGGATTTATTTTGTGATGTGGCCTCAATAACTGGTGAAATTTAATCCAATTTATCTAACTGTTAGCTTTGTTATAAAGCTTTGTTCTAAAGGTTAAAATTAATAATTGTTATCCATCTCTGGATCTGGCATACAATTGAGTCCCGTGCATGCAGGCCTTACTTCTCTAAATCATATGCACAGATTCAGCACTCGTGTCCACTGGCTCATTTGTGAGGTGCTGTAAAAGAGGGGTTTTACCTGCACACGTCTGGACAGGTTGCTGTAATGGTGCTGAGAGGGAATAAAATTGCAGAGAGGGAGGAAAGGTGTAATAGGGTAGACCCTCCCTCCTCCCCCTCTCACTACTGTCCCTCTGCAGGTGGTGAAAGTGAAGAATTCCCGGGGAGGGCAGGAAGGAAGTGAGGGCCCAGGTGTGGTGGCTGCAGAGAGCCCAGAGCCCGTCTTCCTCTGTTATTTAGTGCAGAGTGGCCTTGAAATAAAAGAAGATGGGGAAAGTCCTGAAACCAAGCAACATTATCAGACCACAGAGGGGCTTGTCAGGACAGACTATATTTCAAACAGGTAATGACAGTGTAGGAATTTGGGAGAACTAAGCCTGATTCAGACATTATTTTCCAGATTTAAATGTCCTTATAATTGCAATTTTAAGCAGATTTTCAATGAAAGAAAATGTAAACAAACTGCTCTACATTAGAGTTTGACTTATTTTCAGGCTCATTACTTACATACGCTGAGTGCTGACAAGCTTCAGCAATATAATCGCTGCTATTGTGCGGACATTCTTGAACTAAGCAAGGAGCCATAACAGACACTGATTAAGCCTGACACCCACAGTATGGCTGTCTCTAAAAATATGAGCTTTGCCGATTTACACTTGTCTCCACAAGCAGGCTGAGGCCAATCAAGTTTCACTTGGCTGATAATGTAGAGGTGAGAGGCCCCGGTTTATCTGGTTGACAGAACTCATTTTCCCTCCTCAATCATCCCAGCTCTGCAGGATTTTACAGCCGTTTAATTAGAGGGGCAGGGCCCTTCTCTTTGCTGGGAGGCAGAACAGGGCTGTGGTATAGGTTTGGGAGCGAATTTTAGATTGTTGCACATTTTGAGGCATCTTGTTTTATTTGGCAGATAAAAAAATCACACTATGAGGTTAATTACTTGCGTTTGTGACAGTTTTTAGTTAGGATAAATCAGGGTTCTTTAACTTTTAAACATGAGACCAGAGCCAGCAACAGGGTATCCCCACCGTCCTTGGAGATGGTTAAAGCGTAAAATAATCTTGCATTTTGAATACTTTCTGTCAACATTATTCTAGTTTTTCATTATTGTTACCTAATACCTGTCACTTTATGTTAAACTGAACCCTTTTTATTTATATTTGAACCAAAATGAGTAAAATAAACCATCTGCAATCATTTTGATTTTTTCTTGAGTCCAAACCCCAGCTCTGGGAACCTCTGGTCTAAATCAGGGGTACGCAACTTTGACAACCAAGTTGGCCATATTGTTTTATTTGCTCTGCAAGAGAGCTGCACTGTAAAACATCATGGAGTACTCATAATCTGTAATTACAAACTGTAATTTTCTGCCAAGGAGGAAATGTTTTTGCAGGAGTTTGTCTGTCTGTCAGATAACTGAAAAAGTTACCAACAAATTCTGATGACATTTTCTGGGAATGTTGATCATGACACAAAAAAGAACTGATTCGGTTTTGGCAGGGATCTGAATCCGGATCCCAATCCAGGAGTTTTTTTTAATTGGATTTGTTAACATCGCGAGATCGGGCAGTTTTCAACATGTGCTAATAACTTGGTTAATGAATGTCTTGTTGAAAGTTTGTGCTCTCCTAGCCCCTGTAGCTATAAGTCATATTCAAACAAAAGGCATTTAAATGAAACAGTGAGTGTATTTACATGCAAGCATTATTCTGATATTTGGGAATTACTTCATCAGGTAATAATAATTACTAATCATAATTATGGTAATTCAATGCTTAAGTTAGTGAGCACCCCCAATCAGTTGGTCACCAAAAGGGGGAGAAGGAGTGAGTGAATTGATATGAATGAAGACAGTTTCCCTCGATAAGTTTCATGCATATTATTAGTAGCAACATCTATAGGCAGAGAGAATGCTCTAATATTGACATTAAAATCTACAGATGATTATCGAATGGTTAAGAATGGTGCAGGCTATTAAAGTAGTCTTAGTCTGGCAGATTTCAAAGTTTAATAATCATGATCATTGGATGTTTAAGGATGTTGTTGTTGATCTCAGTTGAAGTTGGTTGAAGCAGTTGGAGTGCAGGTCCACAGCAGCAGGCTGTCTGCGTGTGTAACACTGACAAAGTGCAGAAGCTTATTAAACATAAATAACTATTCAGAAACACAGGCACTATTTAATGGTTTCACGCTGTTTATCCATTAGCATGGACCGAAAGGCACCAAGCGAGATGAGCTCTGTGAGCTTCATAAATGTATGCATGATAACTGTAGGAGCTATAATGTAGTATATTGATCATTTCAGAAATTAACATCAGCAACTGTTATGATAATGAATCATATAGTGTCAGTGATTTGGGAAAAAAAAGCCAGGCATGAAACTCATTGCAAACTCCAATTCCAATAAAGTTGGGACGTTGTGTAAAACCTAAATGAAAACAGAATACAGTGATTTGAAAATCCTTTGAAACTTGCATTTACTTACAAACACTACACAGACAAAACATTTAATGTTCAAAGTGATTAACTTAATTGCTTTTTGCAAATATTTATGTATTTCGAATTTGATGACTGCAACACATTCAAAAAAGCTTCAATATGGACAGCAAAGAACTGCAAAGTTGAGGAGTGCTCAAAAACACAGGTTAATTAACAGGTTAATTTGACACAGCAGAGTGTCATGATTGGGTATAAAAAGAGCATCTCAAAAGGCTCAGTTGTTCACGAGCAAGGATGGGCAGAGATTCACCACTTTGTGAACAACTGACCATCAGGACTTTATCTAAAGGGGTTGTGAGGCCTACAGCAGAATAGGAATATAGAATATCAGTGTGACATTCAGTCCACATGGATTTGACCCAGGACTGTCTTTACTTTTGTTATTTGCTTACTTAAACAATATCAAGATTTATAACCTGTATCGCCATTCAGTTAATAAATACTAATATTTGATTTTGGTCCATGCTGCTCAGTCCACTACGCAGTACTCAAAGAGATTCTGAAACAGTATGTTAAGTATTGCAGTCATGTCCATGATAAAAAAGTGACCCATAAATGAAATGTAGTATGTGACAAGACTTCACAATAGCTCATGACTGCCCTAGTCTACTCAGAGATAATGCTGCTAACAGGGGCTGGGGAGGATCCCAGGTCAAGGTCATTGAACTGGGATGAAGAAGCTGTGAGGTCGAGTAATGAATACGCCATGTGAGTTATGTTTGCTTTACTGTGATATACTCAAATTGGGCAGAGGTTCCTGATGTATCAAATTGTGCTGTGAGATGAAGCTTTAACAGAAATATTCAGTTTCCACAACAGTAGTCTCTATGGTGCTCTTACTCTGTTCACTTTAAAAGCTACTGGATGTTATTTATCAATGAAACATACCTGGGATTTTCAGACTGCTTTTGGCTGATACCATCATTGATGCTGATATATACATACATACCTTTTATACATATAAGTAAACAAAAGTATACATACCTTTTATACATGTAAGTAAATAAAAGTATACATACCTTTTGATAGAAAAAAGAAACCAAAGTGTCTGCTGTACCAGAGTTTATCTGTTTTTCTTATTGTAATGGTTTGTTTTAGACAGGGACACAAATGGGACAAACAACATTTAGCCCTAAACCTGATTCTTAATTTATTCTTACTGGTTTTGATTGATGCAGTGCCTTGAACGATTCTGCTTATCAGTCTGATTCCTTAACGATTCCTTTATCGATTTCTGCTGATTTTCTGTGTGGAAAATTTGTCATATAAAGGTTTTCAGTGGCAACAATGTCAAACACATGTCACTGCTGATATTCAGTGCCATGCTGTATAAATGCTTCCCCAGGTTGTTGGTGTTTCCACTTACTTAAAGTTGGGCAGAAGGAATCTTTTTGTCAAAAATTAAGACACAATTTTGACCACTTCTTCCCTGGCTGCTATGATTTTTGAATTCCTTTTTATCTTTCTGCTGACTGCCTTTAATGAGAGCATAATGTTGTTGATTTGAAAAGCATGCAGAGCAAAGTGGAAGGAATTGGTCACAGATTTCATTAGAAAAAAAGACTAATGATGTTGATTCCTTGGGGGAGTTGTTATTGGTTCTCCACTGGAATTTGTTTTCAATTCCAGTCACTAAAATTATTTTGTAAAGAAAAACTGGACTGAACTTTACAGGAAAAACGAACATTAAACAGAACAATATTTCTTTTTACCAGTTTTTTTTTTTCACCAAATAGCTCCACAGTACCTTAGAAAGGCTGAACTACCCACACTGAACAGAACAACAGAAGCCATAAATCACATATGTTTGGAGATATGTTCTGAATGAATCTGGTTCTGTTATTTTCCACCTTGTTAGCTGAACAACAGTGAGTAAGATTTACAAGAGAAACATGTTTAATTCTATGTCAGTTTATGGCGGTATGTAAACAGTTTACTGTTAACTCTAAAAGTCTCCTGGTTTTATTCAGGTCAGAGACAGGCAGCTATAACTTTTAAAGCTATCATAGGTCTCATCCTTTTCGCTTCATTTTAGCATCAAACCACATCTTGCAACCACAGGCCACCATCACTTATACAATAAATGGAGCATTGCAGGGCCTGCATCTGCTAGGGATATTCCTTCCTACACCAACTGTAATTTTGTCTTTGTTTACGATGAGTAATGGTGTGTTGGTGTCACTGAGAAAATGATACACAGCTGTGCAGAGAAAAATGATACAAAGTTGTTTCATTTGTTTTGAAATTGTTTTAGTGAAGTTCAAAGACCAAAATGTGTGTAATAAATCATGGATGAAACTAAGTTCTCTCCTCAGAAAGTTTTATTGTTATTACATGTTGATATGGAAACTATGTTATGCATTCATTTCTGTTGTTGTTGATGTGAAATCAAAAGGCTCAGTCGCAGAGGGACCAAATGAAAGCACAAGATGTGTATCAATATGTTTTGCACATGTGAAGAAAAATAAATACATGTGTGAGCTCAAGTGCAGGATCTTAATGTTTCAATACCAGACAGAGAAATACAGACATAGGAAGTGATACTGTCTGGAATTGGGGGGGATTCTGGGCCCAAAGTGAGCGGCGCCACTCTGAGCCCACTTCCGAGCACTTTGCAATCTGTCAGACGGAGTGCTGAGAGTTCCTCTCTTTCCGTCCTCCACTTTGCTCAGGCCTAATTACAGCCTTTGACTGCCTCGGGGGCCAAGCCTCCAGAAATGGGGACCATGACAGCTCCCGAACAGACCACTCCAAAAAAATAATTAACCGACCCTGGAATAAGATGAAAGGTAGCCTTTGGCTTTTTTTTTTTAATTTTGCTCACCATTCAAACCACATCTTGTAATCGGATAATTGTTGAACTCCTGTATGGGTGCCAGCCTGAACAAAATCAAAGGGAAAAGAAGATTGTATTAATCATGATAGAGATATTTGCTTCCAATCCATGGGTGATGAGAGTCTGCATGAAAAGCCCTCAGACAGGGGCAATTGCATGACAGACAGTCATGAGACTATGGGGGATAAAAGAATAACAGTGAACCCTACCAGACTTGTCATGTGATCTTTGGCGGTCTCATTCCTGAACCCCCCACCTAGTACTCTTACTCCGACACACTTGCATACAATATGTGTCCACATGCAGACAGCTGTACTCAAACGGGCATCCCCTAACTCATGTAATGTAAGAGACACAGTTTAGATGCTTACATGTGTTCCAGAGTGAGGGACTGTCTAGCCTGTAGTTAATCCAAACATGGTCCAAACATGTTCTGCAGACCAGATGAGATCAAACCGATAGAGCCAGAAGGATGAGCTACTTTGATTGAGCATATTTTGACGCATAAAGATAATATGTCTGCATACTTTGCCTGTGTTGAAAAGGCTATTCTAACCCAGATGGACTGTTTCACATACCCATGGGCTATGTTTTACTAGTTCATCTCGGCAGCAGCCCTTATAAGGTTTTGAGAGAGGCAAAATGTTTAAGAAAACATTGAAGGTGATTTATCAATCATTCTGTCATTACATTCATTTCAGGCCAATCAGAAAATGTTGTAGGTGGGCTTAAATGCCAAGCAGTAAATAACATGACCCAAGTCAATTTGTAAATCAGACTTTCTGTTGAAACCCATCTGGAGAGATGTGAAAATCTTTTTCTATCCATAAATACTTTAGTATCATTCTGTGTTCTTCTAAAACTGGCTCTTGAGCATCCAAACTGGTCTCCTCTCCTCCCTGATATGTGGGTGCCTTTTTAGGTTGTGCTCAACTGTTCAGCTTGGCACTTTAAAAATTGCCTCTGCCTAATAACAGACTTGGAATATGGCAGATTCAGCTGCTTTGCAAGGTTGATGCAATTCACAACTAGGGCTTTTTACCCCCACCCTGTCTTGGCAAGTTCAGAACGACGATGAAGCATCACAGGGGCGTAAATATTATGGCTTGAAATAGCAGCATGAATTGAGTCAGAGTAAGTCAAGAAAAAAAAATCTCAATTATTACTTTTTAATTCTTCTGCAACAAAAATGTTAATTAATCAATCTACTTGGGGGAATAAATTCAAAACAGCCATAGCATCTGCCTGTGACAGGCAGAAAGCACACATGCAGGTGGAGGCTGTATAGCTATTACATGATAAATCCTGGGAAGTAAAAATTGAGCATTTAAGGGGCATTTTCTGTGAAGAGGTATAGCGCATTATTCCATGAACTGGGACTTTAGCAAAAGGTGTCATGATCTCCTGTTCCTCAAGCCCCTTATAACAACATTAAAAGCTAAGAAAATTGCATTTTGCGGGACATGGGACACTTAGTGCGATGACAGAACACATTATTGTTCACATGTCGAGGGATGACATGACTTTTTCTTTTTTTTACACAAGCTGTGCATATCACAGCTTGTTGCCAAAGCAAAACTGTATTCTAACTTGAAAGAAAAAATCAGAATAAACAAACTTTTGTTTCTGACTCAGCAGTGTTATAATTTTTATATGTTTGTCAGCTGACAAAATGTTGACAGCATTTGTTTTGTGTTTACAACTGATTTCAGCTGGTTGTCAACCAAATGTCCATACTGAAATCCTGTTTAGGTCTCACTGGGGAGTTCCCCAGGGATTGTAAAGAATACTTTTTTCATAGGTCCCCCACATGAGTTGTACAAGCGGACCCCAAGATGCTACACGCCACATCTGTCCAGAAGCAGGCATTCAGTATGTATTTATTTTACAGTCTCAGTCCAGTTAGCTGCAGAGAGCTACAGCACAACTGTCAGAGCAAATGCAGACCAGGAGAGTGTATCCCATTTGTTCAAATCATCTTAAAACAGATCCAAATAGCTCCGGATTAGGATATGACAAGCAGTTGTGGTTGGCCAGTGCAGCCTTTGGCAGCAGTTTATGTTAAACACATGTACATTAATATCCTGTGTGTGCTAAAGCAAATTCCTCACACTCCCCTTTATTGAGTGGCTGCTCTGTGGGATGACATTCCTCCAGTACATTGCTCCTTGTGCCCGACACTCTCCTCTGCTATGTTGAATATGCACAGGTGGCTGAGAGACCCCCTTCCGAAGAGCTCTGAGAGGAGGAGAGGGAGGAAAATCAGCAGGCTTTTTTCAGCTTATGAAACAAATGTTTGGCATTCCACCGAGCACCGCTCTGCTGTAGACCTGTCTGTTAACAGGCGGCAGTACGCCAGGGCTTGTTGGCAAATGATTTGACATTGGCTTCCAAGAAATTTCAAAAGCAACGAGGAACTTTACACCTTGCTTCTCCTGCTGTTACTCTTTTGAGGTAGTTCGGACATTTTGTGGTGGTGTATTCCCAGGTTCATCTGTTACCAATTAATCATGGACCTAAAAATGCTTCAGACGTAATTACCCAGGAATTTTCTCACTTACATGTGTAGTATGTGTCCTTATTCTAAGGTCTGCTTTGTAGCAGTGACGAACAGGCCCAACTATGTCACACGTCCTACCAACAAGTTCAGAGGCTGTAGCATTACTGTACATGTGGGGAGCTGGTACATAAAAGCTAATTTTAACAGAGGACAAATCATTCACTATCATATAAGCAGGTGTCCTTGACTTTTGGTGTTCCAGTCTTTAAATTTAAGCCATGTCTACATGTAGGTGGGTAATTTTGAAAATAAAGCTATTGGCCTGAGCAGTTTAAGGTCACTTTTTGGAAACTGCTAACAGAATGGACAATTTTAGAAACTCTGGCTATGTCCACACATAGGCAGGTGTTTTTTTTTTTTAAAACAGAGGCTTCCCTTCTTAGTAAAATAAAAAAGAAACATCATGTCCACACACAAAAAGTTTTTAAGAACATTTTCATCCTCAATAAGGCACAAAACAATGCATAAATGCACTGATAAACATTTATAAGCATAAACAGTGTCTATGATGTGCAACATCTTTTTGCAAATGGCTTAATGTTCAGTTTCAAATCTGTTTTGACCACACATCTGATATGTGTTTGATTTGACTTGTTACTATGCTAACTGTTGATGGCAGGCAGATTTAACAAATGTTTCTTTTTTTGGATTTCCTTAAACACATGGTGAGGGCAGCACAGTGGTGCAGCAGGTAGTGTGCCTGCCTCACAGCGAAAGGTTAGAGGTTCAAGGTTGGTTAGGGCTTTTCAGTGCGGAGTTTGCATGTTCTCCCAGTGCATGTGTGGGTTCTGGCCAGGCACTCGTAAAAAACGTTTATTAGGTTAATTGGTGACTCTAAATTGCCTTTTGGTTTGGGTGTGAATTGTTTGTCTGTCTCTCGAGCGGTATGAAATTTCTTTTTCATTTTTTTGAGAGACACCTCGGGTCTGAATCCCCTATGAGCCCCTATGTCATGTTATGCCTTGTCTAGGGGTGGCCAAGACACAACATTAACTGCCCCAAATCCACCAAAAAAATAAAAAAGATTTAAAAAATTAGACCCACGAAAAGGACTAAAGTGCCTTGGGGCTGTTTTCCCCACACATAGTGAAACCAAAGTCTCTTAAAATCTTTACTTTTGCAAACGTTATGAAAAATATATCATTGTCAGTTTTATGTGGCCACATAAAAGCTGCCCTTCTTTTTCCCAAAATACCCACCTATATGTGAAAATAGCTTCATGGAGAGAGGAATAACGTCACACCCTGAGTTAGATCATCACCTTTGATTATATAAGAGAGTTTTAATGAACATTTGCCAGTTTCAACATTGTCAACGGATTTACACTTACAACGCCAACATTTTGTGTGAGACCTGTTGTTACTGTTTAAAGAATGAGCATGTAACTGGGGATCTTAAAAATAGTCTGAAGTTAAAGCATTAAACTAGCCAGGCTTCGTTGGTGGTAGGGCTGCTCAATTTTGGCAAAAATCTTAATCACAGTTTTGAAAGATATTAATATCACAGTTATTAAACATGATTGCTCTCTGGTTTCAAAACACATATCACATGCAATTATTTAAATATAAACTTTTAAAACTCTAATTCTAAACACACAGAATAAGCAATAAACGAAAAGATGTGTGAAAATACAAATGCCTAATTATAGGCAGACAAATGACAAAAAGTGTAATATGTCATGAGGCACAAACATTTTTATCTCAATCATTCAATTTTTATAGTTGTGGGGGTCAGTATTTGTAATTTAAATTGAAACTAATTAATTGTCCAGCTCTAGTTGAAAACAAAAGTCACAAGCTGTTGAGTGGGCTTTTGCACCCCTGTGCATGTGAGGGTGTGCATAATACACTGGGTGCATCGTTGTTGGTTGTGTTGCACCATGGCTGCTATGATTCTCAAATTGTCAGTATTGGTTACTTTCATTTATGATCAAACTGGTCACTGTGCTTGCGGGGTACTGTCAGTCACAACCACAGGGCAATGTGTTTGAAGAAGATGTTGATTTGTATATCGATGAAGACTGGACAGGTATCCTCAGTGAAATGGGAATACAGGATTTCTATTTTCAGTTATTAATGCCTCCTTTCATTGGATGGCCTGTAGGTGGTGCTGTGGTGACAGTATGTAAAAGAGGTCAGGCTGAGACTGTGGTCTTCCTTGAGGAAATCAAAGAAGGCAGGAGGATGTACATTAGTGCAATGTAAATATACAGTCCTCAAAAAAAAAAAACAGTTTTTCAGTCAGTTATTTCTCCCCTGTCATAATAACATTGGTATTGTATTTTATGATGTTGAGAGCCTGATAAGTCTACAATGAGGTACAACTTGTAAGGATCGTGCATTTGTGGATTTAGCGACACAGCTAAATGTGTGGGTAGTGCCCTAAAAACATGCCACAAATAGAATCTGTTATAAAGTTATCCTGTATTTTTTGCCAAGCATTTTGAGTATCATTCGAGGGGTACAAGCAAAATGTTGAAAATGGTAAAGAATTCTTTAAAAAAATCCTGGATCCAGAAGGTGATCCAGATCCCCACTATCAAATGGATTGGTCCTAGCCTAAAATTGTCATCAAATTCTGGTTGTAACTTTTTGAACTATCCAGTTAACAAACAAAGGCCAGCAAAAATATAACTTTTTGGTGGAGGTAAAAATCACTCCCAGGGGTATGTCAGGGACATTAAGTGAATAGCCCACAGAGAAAGAGGCTCACTGGCCCTGGAACCATCATGTGGCCCCCATAAGTAATGAAAACTTACAAAAACCTGGCATATATGGCAGAGTTAACTTATGGGTCAGTAATTATCTTATCTATAAATGTGCAGCAGGTTAGTGCTTATGCCTCAAAGCAAGATGGTTGCTGGTTTGACTCCCTGAGATGGTCAGGGCCAGTTTGTTAGGAGTTTATCTCTGTGCATGCATGGGTTGTCTCCTGTCTCTTCCACAGAACAAAAACATGCTAGTTAGGTTAATTGGTGACTCTAACCTTTCCATAGGTAAGAGTGTGTGTGAATGGTTGTTCGCCCTTTGATTGCCCAGTGACCTGTCCGGGGTGTACCCAACCTCTCGCCCAATGTCAGATGGAAATAGCCCCTGATGACCCTGAAAGAGATAAGCTGTACAGATAATCGATGGATGGAACTTCCTCTGTTAGTGTCATGTCACACTTAAGCCATTTTAACTGGATAGAGTGGAGTGTTCATTTTAAATTAAAGGATAGGCATCCTAATGTAAGATTAAGAATGGGCATTTTTAATTTTTTTTTTTTTTTTTTTTTACATTAAAGTTGGCACTCCCCTCCCCTTCTCTCTCTCTTTCTCCGAGTTCCTGTGACCTCACCACAAACTCTGTGTATATACTCTTTTTGATTATTATTAATCAATTAATCTGTGATGAACATTTTGTTGACAATGACAGGATGACTTATTCAACAAAGCTGAACCAAGTTGTGTTTTGTGATGCACTCATTACCAGCTGGTAAAACAGTGATGCGTTTATGTTGGCTCAGTAAAATGATGATCTGATGGAGGTAAGTACACGTAGAATGTAAATGGAATTTTTAAGACAGTTTATATTTTGGCCGGAAACCTTGAATAAATAATGTTTGTGGGTGAATGTGGTCGATCTTCTGGCAATGTAAATAATGACACCAATATCATAATGAGTTAATGCTCCTCTTAAATGCAAGGCCTTTTATTTACTAGACTATTTCTGCACAGTTTAGCTTCCCAGATGTATAAACATTTTTCAGTTTGACAATAAGTTAGTTAATTCCCATCAATAAACACAAGCAATAAATGAATCATAGCAATGTGTAATACAGTTATCCTTACTGTTAGGATACTCATTGCATTGCTTCTTGAGAGCTTTTTGTACTTCTCTGTTAAGACACAATCATTTGCTATAACAAAAAACAAACATGATCCATATCGGAATAAGACAATCTTACTGACTGTCAGAGATGTCCACACACACACACACACACACACACACACACACACACACACACATATATATATATATATATATATATATATATATATATATACATACACATATATGCATATATATACTATATACTGGAGCTATGTCTTGCCCTGGGCCTCACCTTCACAACAGTCATACTGTCTGTTAATACATCTTATATCCATGATGTTTCATGTTGTAGTATCACTGAGGGAATTTGTCATCTAACAGTGTGACTTACAGTCTGTTTTTGTTTTGTTTTGTTTTTTTTTTATATGGGAAGAAGTGTAGTGTGTGTTGAAGTGTAGGGTGAGGTGTGCATATGTAATTTACTTAATTACTTCAGCAGAAAAAAAAACATTTTCCACATAGCCTTTTGTGTTGTAAAACTCAGTACAAATATAATAATAATAATATTTTTTTTGTAATAAATGTCTACCTTGATTTTTTTTTTTTTTTTTTTTTTTGCAGCTGTACATGAGTTCAGCATGTTTTACTCTTCCCATCCATGGACATTATTCATTCTACGTATTGTTTGATTGACTGATGTCTTTTATGGCTGCAGCATGGTGGTAGATCACAGGACATATTTCCCACATTGTGGGACAATAAAACTGACCTTGAATCTTGGAGTGTTTTTAGTTGTAAAAATAGAAATACCTTTCTGTCTCACACAAATGGCGCCCCCTATGAATTAATCTGCACATAGCAAAAATGAACATCTACGTGTGGGCTGAAAAGCTTTGAGTTGATGCACATGGAAACATTCATGTCTTTTCTTGGCATGATCATTTTCTTTTTTTAGGTTAAATAATATTAACATGTAGACTACGCATTATTTATTTCTAAGTCCCCTGCAAAATAAATTAATCAGTTAATGTAGTTGATTAAGATAAATACAGTGTGGGTCACATTTCAGGTTCATGTCTAAATGTTTATCCACTGGTCTTTAATCCCTGTTTTTTGTTCTAACTGTATTTATGAATAACGGAGACGAGGCAGTTCATCAGTAGACCACATGCTATGCGGGGGTGTGACTAGTTCAGTGACTGGGGTCTATATATTGAGATGTTTAGTCCAGTGGCTTTATGTGAATGAGAGGGAAGCTGCCCAGTGAAAAAGTCACCACAGTGAAACAGTGCTCTTCCTCCCAAACTCTGACACCACATGCCCTCAGACGCCACCATGGATTCCTGCTTTCGCGCACTTTGCATGACTTTTTTCCTCGCATCGTTCACCCGGAGGTCAGGTGCAATCGGACCCGTTATCAAATGCGAGCCATGTGATGCTGGAGCGCGGCTTTTATGCAAACCCATACCCAAAGACTGCGCAGAGAGGGTCCGCGAGCCGGGCTGCGGCTGCTGCATGACCTGCGCGCTGAGCTTCGGCCAGCCGTGCGGCGTGTACACCGGGAGATGTGGCTCTGGACTGACATGTCAGCATCAGCCCGGAGAGACCAAACCTCTGCAGGCTCTACTGGAGGGACGGGGGATTTGTGCAAACGCGACCAGCAAACGACCTGTCGACAGAACAACACCTCCTGTCAATGAACTTCCAGGTGACTCCTCTACACTCATCTTTGGCTGTGTGCATGCCTCTTTATGCGAATAGATCATTCCAATTTGCTCATTGCATAAGGAGCGCCAGTGCAGTGGTTCTCAACTGGTGGGTTGGGGACCCAAAGTGGGCCAGAGAGCTGTTTTCAATGGGTCTTAAATAGTCGCCTTTATTAAGTTATGTGGTTGAAAGTCCATAACATACTAAATCCCTGAACAGACATGCATCCATGTATTTTATCATCTCAGCTAAGGAGGTTATGTTTATTCTTGTTGCTTGTCTGCATGCTTTTGTTTGTTAGTTTGTAAATAGGTAAGGAAAACTTAAAAATTAATGAAAAGATTTGGATGAAATCTTTGGGAATGTTGGTCGTGGCACAAGGAAGAAGTGATTAGATTCTCATAGTGATCTGCAACTGGATGTGGATCTAAAAAATGTTTTAAGGATTTGTTAACATTGCAAGTTGGGGAATTTTTCACATTTTTGCTAATAACTCCACAAGTTCTTAACTGATTTTGATGACATTTTCGGGGAAAGTTGGTCATGGCACAAGGGAGAAGCTGTTTAATTTAAGTTGTGATCTGAATACGGATGTGTCAGAATGCAGGTTAGAGCATTTTTTCCACATTTTGTCAATAGCTTGCGCAGCAATGTCAGAAATGCCCTGCCCTGCACTTTTGGAGCACTTCGAGTTTTACGAACACATAGCCCTGTGGTTGTTTTGTTGTGTTAATGAGTACATTTGGGTTGTTATCTACATTATATATCTATATCTATATATATATATAAGCTTTAATAAAGCTATTATCTCTATGATAATGATGTGATTCCTAAGATCCCTGGAAATTACCAAATTTTGCTCATCATGATAGAAAAATGACTATTATGAAATGTGTGCACGCCCAATCAGGGCTTTACTAGTGATGCAGTAAACATGTTGGCTTTGTCTACTCTGTTTATTGTTTTTAATGTATTTTTCATCTAGGTGTCGAAACTGCAATATTTATCCTGAATAGGTTTGATTGGTTGAAAATTTTAGGATTTCGGGTACCCCTGTGTAGCCTACTCTTAAAAGCATGTGTCTATGAGAAGCAATAGAGAACCTTCATTTTTATAGGCTCTATATCCTCTTTTTATGTCCTTAACTCCATGACATTTGTTGAGAAAAGAAGTTCAGCCTTTGGCCACTATCATTTGTTTGTTTCATTCATAAAACCTCTCAATTCACGGGAAGAGCAGCTAAGAGTGAGATCATAAGAAAACTTCAACCTGCTTGAATCTGCATGCAAAGAAGTATTTTTCATCATAAGCTTAGGACAATTTTTAATTTCATCTTGGTAATGTATAGTGACACTTTTTTAAACTTTAAGGAAGGATCACCACATATTCCCATATTTTACTCCTTTTCATCCAGTACACCCTGGTCCCAGATGTCCTCAGAACACATTTTTGAAGTCAGATGCCCAATAATCCACTCACATATTAGATGCCAATTGGATGTGGCTTTGACTTTCCAGTGCTGTGCTCTAATATTTATGGTGCCTGTATAGACATGACACTGGAGCCACATGTGAGCTGAGTAAACACCTGGCTCAAGGAGAGCCTACCATCAAGGAGAGGTGGTATATCCTCTAAAAACATCATAACAGGATTTTTGTTCCAACTTTGAGCACACATTTTCTGAAAGGTGAAGAAAGCAACAAGGGTAGAGGAGGTTTTCTCACGTAGAAGGGCCGTTAACATATTTTTGAAGAAAGTGAGAGTATCAACTTTGACATTTCTTCCTGTTCTGACAAATTTGGCATGCTTTAAATGTCTCTGAGAAATACATTTCTCAATACTGGATAAATGTACTTTTTAGTCCCCTGCTTTGGTATTAATAATTGTTTTAAAATTTCAGCAGAGATTATTGAAACACAGGATGAGGAGAGGAATTCCACCGGCTCAGGCCATCAAACACTGTACAGCACCCACAGACCCACGGGACCACTGAGACCTCCGCTTCACCCCTTTTTCCCCTCTGCCAAGTCTGAAGTCCTTCGGCGGGAGCAGCAGAAAAGAACCCAGAGCTTTAAGATGGAGGAGCTACCTGGACCACTCATCACAGACCAGCTAAACTTCTCTCTGGAGACCAAACAGGAGCCTGAGTATGTAAGTACTGCAACCAATATTTTCAGTCTGCAGAGCATACTGGAGGAATGTTTTTCTCCTCTTCCTCTGTGTTTTGGTGTTTTTGTCCCCTGCGGGTGATGAAATGTTTTGGGTAGCGGTGCTGACAGTTGGCAGGCATCGTGTGCAGTAGAATGGCATGGCAGCTAGTGGGTACGATGGCCCTGCGGCTGACCTGGGTCAGGCGATTGTTTGGCCACAAGGCGTCCGCGTGCCGGGTGCACTGGGAGCCAACGAATGATGGATTGGCCTATGTGAGTGCCTGTTAGGAAGCCCTGCTGCTATTTTGATCTTCCTTTTGGCCGGAGAAGTGAGCACACACTAGTAATGGGCTTTGACTGGCTGCTTTGATTAGTGACCATAGTAGTTGGACTTGAAGACAAGGCTTTTGGCTCTTTCTTTGAACTTACTTTATCCTCCATTCTTTGTTTTAAGTGAAAAAGTTAAGGAGCTTTGCAATCTTTCAAGTCCTTTCAAGCTGGCTAGATGAATTAATTTTGCAATGGTCACCTTTTCATATTTTGACAACCATTGTTCAGGAGAGGCTGAATCAGTTAAACAGCACTGGGTATGAGTTAGAGATGCATGATATTGGCATGATATCAGTATTGGCAGATAGATAAAAAGATCAATATTGGTCGAAGCAGATATGAAATATTCTGCCATGTACCAAAAGGCCCCACCATATGATCTCTCAATGTCTACATTTAACAATCATAAGCATACTTTATCAGCTAATGAAATGTTTGCTTCAGTGTAAAAACCAGGTTAATGTTAGTCAAGTGAAGCCTGTGTCTTATTTGGAATGACAATGAAGATAAACAGAAATATCAGCATATTGGATGTCAGCAAGAACTGAATATCTTGCATCCCAAACATCATTTAACTAGAAGAGAGCACAAACCTTTTTTTTAGTGGAAAAATGTGGAAAGCTGCTCTATCTGGCATTGATAATGTATCTTTTAGGAAATTCCATGATCTATATTAAAATCGCCACCAAAATCTATTAATTTCCCCTTGTGCCATGACCAGCATTTCCTAAAAATGCCATCAAAGTGCACAAGGATCTTCATGCAATATAGATAAATCCTCAAAAAAAAAAAATCCTTGACTCATATTTTTAACATAAACAAAATCAAATCACCTCTACTTTGTACCATGACCATAAAACTTAAAACTTCGTACAAATCCATTGAGAACCTTTTGAGTTATTGGCAAAAATGTGGAAAATACCTTTTTTTTGCAATGTTAACAAATCCTTTAAAAAATCATGGATCTCTTTTCTGATCTACACCATAATCTTATCACTTTTTCCTTGTGCCATGACCAACATTTCCTGAACCAAAACAAATGGACAAATACTGGCAAGGATGCATACTCCTTGGCGACAAATAATAACTCTATTTGTGTAGCACTTTTAAAAACAGAGGTTTACATAATGTTATGACACACATACAGAAGAACAAGCAGGAGAACCCAGACACATGAGAAACTAGCCAACAACAACAAAAAAAACCCTCAGTTTTAAGTAGAAGAAACCAAACAAACATATCCACGTAATATAAATAACCCAAGCACAACAAGAGCCCAAGCAATGCATCATGATAATCCAAGCAATACAAAAACCGAATAACAAAAAAAGATAGCAGAAGGAACAAAGATAAACAAGGATGGAAACAATGAAAAAAAGATCAGGAGGTTAAAAGAGTTAGAAACAATGAGAAATGAACAATGCGGAAGAAGGAAAAAATATATATGTATAAAGATTTAAAGTGCAGAGCAATGAGAACAGATAAAACATTGAATCTAAAGTAGGGATGCTCAATAGCGTTAAAAGCTGATTGTCAGAATCAGGAGGTATATAAATTGTTGGTAATATTTATAGGAATGTGTATTGGCTTCATTTTCAACTTAATGTATGAATTAACCATAATGCTTCACCTTTTCATTACTGAATGTTTACATTTAAAATAAGAAAAACAACACAGCATCATTTTTAGATAATCAACTGATACTTTTCTAAAATCTGTTTCTAACACTAATTGACTGTCTCAATAACATTAGAGACTTCAGTTTTTGACCAAAAAAAAGTGTTATATCGATATTGGTAATAATGAGTCCAAAGATATCAGTATATCAGATGTTTTTTTAATTCAGTTTTGTACATTTTGTACATGAAATATGAAAGATTAAGTGCAGAAATCTATGTGTTAACTCAACATGCATAACTAAAGCAAAAAAAAAGGGTCAGTGGTATAAGGTGTCCTGACCTATAGGATTAGAGGAACTGATTGAGATGAGACCTAAAAGAGAAATTAGAAGAAAACATGACAGAAAAGCCTGAAGCCTGAAAACAGTAAGGTTTAGCTCATAAGGGATCAACGGTTATGTAGCCTAATGCCATTGGCAAATAAATTACGGGCTGTGGGTCTAACGTTTTGTAAAGGAAACCAAGTCTTAGGTGTATGAGGTGGTTGGAGATGTGTGTGCTGAAAAGTCTCATTTTAGATTTGAGTGACTGAGTTGAAGAAAACTTTGTTCCATACACCAATTTATAATACCACTTAGGCACCAGCAAAGCTTTTGCGCCTTCAGGGTCTTATGAGGGTAAATCTGAGTGTCGTCTGCATATCTGTGAAAGGAGACTTTTTTATGCCCAAAAATTCCTGGATCCAGATTCAGATCACCATGAAAATTTAATCGTCTTCCTTGAGCCATGTCCAATATTCCTTAGGAAAAATTAATCCAAATCTGATGAGAGATTTTTGACTTGTCTTGCACACAGGTGGATAGACAAATTAAAAAAAAACATAACCCCTTGGCGGAGGTAAGACTGTTGACCCTTGATGAAGCCCATGTGAAACTGTCTCTGTTACCTGTAAAGGTGCTTTCACACTGAAAGCAACTTGAGTGACCTGGGCAACCACTCTCCACATAAAGTCAATGTACAGCTGCGATGGAGCGGGGCCAACCCTCCCGCGATGCAATGGACTTAATCTCTGTGACCTGGTCTTGCTACAAAGTCGATTTGGACATGGAACCAAGTCGTGTTCCTTGGTTGCCAAAGTTGAAAAATGTGGTCTTTTCAGGCAACATCGCGTGTGGCTGGGCCGTGACAGTCAATCAGCGTTGTGTTTGGTGTGAAATCGCCTTTCTGTCTGTTTCTTTAGCTAGGGAGCAAAAATGTGAAATGATCAATATGTAGAGAAGGCAGACAAGGATCAGCATCCTTAGCACTGACATTTGTCAAATGTTACCCAACTGAGGGACCTAAACCTGAGTTGGTATTTGGTTCTGTTGGTATAAGATGTTGGCACCAGAACCATGACTATGCCAGATACTGGTACACATCTCTAAGTGAGAGTCTGCTCTGTTTGTATATTTAAGAACAAAAAAAACAGTAGAGAATTTATGACTAAGTAACGCCACAAAATGAGACACATAGCTTCACGACATCAGTTGTACTCAGGTTTAAAGAGGTTTAAAGTGGATACAGAGATTTGTATCGACTTATTTGGTGAAGTACCGTAACAGTTGTTGTACTGCTTCTTCTGTAGGGTCCCTGTCGGAGGGAGATTGAGAGCATCCTCAGCAGCCTCAAGATTACAGACATTCTCAACCCCAGAGGTTTCAGGATACCAAACTGTGACAAGAAGGGTTTCTACAAGAAAAAACAGGTGAGAAAGAACATCTGAGGACCATCTGAAATACAAATTCATACATCAAGTTTTATGAGCTAAATAAAAAGTACTTGAACTACTTGATATAAAGTTTCATACATCTTTAAAAAGCCATAAAGGGAAACCCACATTTCCCATTCCCCATGCTGCATTAATAAGGATTAAATGTTGTAGCATAGTGACTCAAACTCTAGGGCTCCTGCAGCCCAATTACAGATTTGTAGCTGTCCTCCTGTACTCATTGGTAGTTATTAGAGCCTCATCATTGCACCACCACACCAGTGAGGTAGACCCTAGCCACTGGCACTGGAGACAGAACCACAGGGGCCAAACCCCAGTGGGGTTGATGGCTGGGACGATGGCCGTTTAACGGGAACCCTCCCAGGGAGACAGACGTCAAGGTGGCCACCAGCACCCGATGTGCTCCCCCCATAATTGCTGGACTTTTGAGAGGCATGCACAGAAATAGAGCTGCAGCCATCCCCATGCTCACATGGTTCACCCACGATCTGGGTTGCACTAAATGAGTGGTTCTGACGCATTCATATGGAGGCACTTAGGACTCCTGCGCTGCTGCATCACCGAAGAAGCTTTTCTTATAACACAGAAGTCCCTCCTGCTTAATGGAGTGTTCTCCTTGACCTGCAATCATCTCCAAACCAGCCACGCAAGGCCCATTGTCTTTGTTTTAGGAGAATGGACTCACTGTCCTCACTGAGCTGTGAGGCGCTGCAGGGTTGGCAGGTAGTCGTGGATGATCAGTTTGAAACAACAGTATGAAAAATTTTTGATTGCTGCAATTGGACATCCACTCCAATTTGGTGTAAGATTTACCTATTTGTTTGTTCTCTTGTTAGCAAACCAGAGAATAATAAATTTTATAGGACTTCCTGCACCAGTTAAAGCTGCTCAACATTACAAAGCAATAACAAAAGTACAGTAAAGTAAAATCTGCTTGGCTGTACATTCTAATACCAGACTGTAGTTTTTTAAGTTCATATTCTTGAGTAGTCACTGTCTGTTTCTCATCTTAGCCTCATTTGTCTTTGTTCTGATCCATCTTATAGCCTCAGCCATTGTGTCAAACAGTACAGAGATGGGCTAACTGCGATTGGTTGGCAAAGCTACTTAGCGCAGGTAGCTGACAACTTTGGATTAATGCAATTCTCTGTGAAGTCATTGCATTATTATATCTGCTTGAAATAAGGTTGTCACCTTTTCCCAAAATAAAACTTGAATGGTTTTCAAACATATATGCAGACAACCAGAGGTATTTGGTTATTTGCAGGCCAACCTTGCTGCAAAACACAGACACGGGGCATTTCCATCGTCCTTAACTCTCTTTATTTACCACAACAGTAACAATGCACAACAGCACAAAACATCTAAATTTCCATCAGAACACATGGAAAGTATGGACTATCTAACTTATTTTCTAATATTATTTGCCAGAAATGGAAGCTTATCAACCTGCTCTCTTCTTATTTACAATGTTACCTGCTGACAAGAACACCCGTTCAGGGCACACTGAGGTACCTGGCATAGACATATTTAAGTCATTTTGAACAGCTGCAGGCATTGAGCGCACCCTATGTCTCTGCACCAGAGTAGGGAGTTGCTATATGCAGAGAGAGAAGTCTCTCTCATCTAGGTTTGCATCTCCTGCATGGAACTCCTGTTACTTTTGACTGATTCACTTAAGTCGCTTTCCCACTAAAATTAGCATGTAAACACAGGTTTGTTAAACGCGGGTAACCCACTAACAATCAGCAAGTGACTCCTTTCCCATTGCAAGCAGACCCGGGTCTTATCGCCAGCAAATGAGCTGCGTGGCTGTTTTTTTTCCTCTGATGCGTCAAGCTGATGTCATCATGTTAATGATATCATCAGCGCACCGAAACACAGCCTAGTAAACAATGGAGCATGGAAGCCATGGACACGGCGGTCAGCTGTTTTCTATACGTTGTACTTTTGCCCCTTCTTCGAAATATACAAACTCAGCGCAGTCTGAACAACATGATGATATGAAGGTGGATGGAATTTGTTGCTGAGATGGCAAAGAGTCGCAGAAGTTACAGACGGAGGAGACGGGCGCAATATTATGCTGTAGGCATGTTACGTCAACGTAATCCCGCTAGTCTCCCTTTTTTTAAATCTCAGGAGCTCCTGCTGTTCCTCCAGAAGGTAGCTGTCAGATAGAGACCCCCCAAAATGACCTGCAGTTTGCTTCAGTCTGGACAGAGCTGTCTCAACTCCTTTATCCTCAAGTACCTTGCGCACTGCCAGGTTCAGCATGTGGGCCAAACAGGGAACATCAGTAACCCCAAAACTGAGAACAGCTTTCACATAGTTCAGAGCGTTGCCTGTGGTTACAGCCAGACCGCCTCCCGGGAAATACCAAAGTCATCCTGCATGTTACTTGCCCTCAGCTACATGGGTAGTTGTGTGTCTCCCTTTCAGCTCTTTGGTGCACAAAACATAGTTTTCAAATTCCCATGTGTCAGAAATGAAGTGAGCAGTTACTGTCATGTAAGTCAGCGATGTTCATCCATTGGTAGTAAGGGAGTCTCATCTTTTAATATAGGTTCAATGTTTTCCGGCATAGCCTAGTACAGTTTTATACTGTGCCTTGAAATCCTGGTGCTACTCGAAAAGGTGCATCGAGGCTCCAGTTCAATCATCAAATCCCGAAATCCCTATCCTATAACCACACCAATGGGCTGCATATCCCTGGGTATGAATCTTGCAATCATATCTGCAATGGCTTTTTTCACGCCTCTGGTAAAGAGCCTGCCAAAAAAAAAGGGAATCACAGGGTTGAACACTTGACAAAGTGCTGCTGCACTTTGGTGCTTCCTCCTGAACTGCATGGTTTGTGTGAAAAGCTGACAGGTGAGCAAGCTGCTTTGCACATAATCTACACACAGCCCGGTCTTTGTTTTTTATTTTGCCATTAACGGTGTAGAACCTAAAATACTTCCACACACGCTGCCATTGTCCATCCTCCATTTTTTTTCTAAATGTACCTCAGTCTGTTTACTGAGACTAAAAAATGTTTATATGTCATATTCCACTTGACATATAGACTAAAGTGTCCATTCATCATTTTAGTGTATTTTTCACAGATAAGTCAAATTAATGTGAAAACATGCTTGTGGGCTACCCCAGCTATAACAACTATTCCCTATGTTGTTTTAAACTTGAAATGTTAAATTTTATACAATAATACAACTATCGCCGCTACCAATATATATTTTTTGTCAAAAGCACTCATCTTTTCATGGTGACAGTCAGTTTGTGTTAGAGATGGATCAAAAGTACTATACTTATTGTACTTTTGATTTTTAACAGTGGACATTCTAACAGTATTACAGCCATTATATGGGATATAAACTATATGGCCAATTTCTACAGCTGAAATGTCAGCTGTAGATATCAGCAAAAAAGTTCATATTTACTAGTTCCAATAATGACCTTTTTAGGCAATTACCTGTAGCTCTTTAGACATCTGTCCATGCATAGGGCCACATTTGGGTGAGTGGGCAGAGTTTTCATGTCAAGTGCTTGTGTTCTTGGAGTATTATTTAACAAGGAACATCGACAGCTCCCTCTGCTGATTAGTCTAGTGGTACCATTACTCTAAAAAGCTACGGGACCTTTCAGGCAGCATTCAATTGGTAAAAATTAATTTGAAAATTTATGGCAAATTAATTTGAGCTTAGATAGAACTTTTCTAGTCTGTCTACTCATAGTGCTTTTACTCCGCATGTCACATCTTCCCATTCACACCCATTCATTCTCACTTTCACTAACTGATGGTTCCGAGTTTTTATGGAAACTGTCCAGCAGCATTAGCTCACACATTCACGCCCTTTCTTAGCCATTTGCACACCCCTGAAGCAGCCACAGGAGCAATTTGGTGTTAAGTGGCTTGCCCAAGGACACATTGACAAGTGAAAGCCGGAGTTTGGCTTGAATCCTCCACTTTCAGATTGATGGTAGAGCATACTGCCAGACCAATCTACACAGACCCCAAATCCTTAAAGGCCTTGTAACACCCTTCACAAAAGACTGGTGAAAGTCCTTTGCAAAGTCCCTTCATAGAGTGTATTCACACCCAGAATTATAAAAGGCAGATCAATAAAACGTTGATGCACTGACCAGCGGGTGGTGAAATGCCCTCTGTAATGTTTTTATATGGTGTTTGTTGAGTGACACTGTTTGTACAACGTTCAGCGGTGCCAAGCTACATCAGGCCAAAGATTACCCATTACCCATGCCTTACATCTCTGCTGGCGAACGTTTAAAATCATACTTGCTATGAGTAAGGGGGCTGTCGGGGAACGTCCTACTCCACCCACTCAATGTTTGTCTCGACTTTAGATATGTAGACCTGCATTGAATACAGCAAAATTGACCCTGGGAGCATACTTTCACTGAAATTTTGATGATTTCTCAATTTTGGTCAACCTCAGCTCACATCCACTGACGTGTGAATGGGCGTTAAAAGGTGCAGGCTGATGAAGCTGAAAACTTTAAAAGGATCTCTTTCAGTTAAACTTTTGTGATGCAGTTAGATTATTGGCTCCTTTGACAGATACTCTACCCACAGTGGTCTCTCTGATGGGGTCCTTCCTCAGCTCAGATTAGCTCTTTAGTCAAACCCTGTTAAAAACATTGAGTAAAATAAGGATGTTTCCTTTCCTGATCAGCTCTATATTCACTGTGCAGCAGCAGCAGTCTCTTTAGCCTTTGAAATGAATGGCTGCATGTTTTACTAGAGTGGAGGTTGACCTTTAGTAAAATTGGCAGTAAAATAACAGCCCTTGGGTAGCTCCACAGGCTCTGTAAGTCATTTGTAGTACCCATAATTTGGAGCTGTGGGGTATAATCAGCAACAGATGATTCGTACTGGCCACCAGCTTCTGAAAATAGATCTTGGTTCTCAGTTGTTCACAAACGGGACTAAGCAAATATTTTACCAGGCTTCTGTTTACCTTAAAGGTCTCTATATGTGTGTAACAGGAGGTAGACCATAAAAGCAGCTCAAAATACCAGTGTGCCGGATAACCAAGGCTAAGTCGACTCAGCACAATCTGACCATTAATGCCTCTCAACTATTGCCGTTCTGCTTCATTGAGTAAAGTGCCTTGTTATACCTAATGCTGCGTAATTAACTGCATATGCACATTTAGCTGCCTACTTCCCACTTTGTTTATCCCTTCCTTTAACTTGTCCCCTGGTTTTCTTCTAGTGCCGTCCATCCAAAGGCAGAAAGCGAGGCTTCTGTTGGTGTGTGGACAAATACGGGCAGCCTTTGCCAGGTTTTGATGGGAAGGAGCGAGGAGACGCCCAGTACTACAACTCCGACAGCCAATAGGAGCCCAGCATGACAGAGGGAGGGAGGGTGGGTGGGAGTGAGAGCAAGAAGCTTTGCAAACAAATGGAGACACTGAGGATATTGGAAGAGAGGTCAAGAGATGGCTCAACCGATATATGGATGTTTGCTATTTCTATCTGTTGCCTGTGGGACCTTTTTTTCTGAGGCAGGGCATGGGGGACAGAGGAGTACCAGGATGAGAAAGCATCCATGTCACAGAAACAGTGTGTACTTTGCTGCCATGGATGGAGTCTTTATAAGCTGATCAGACCAAGACAACCTCTGAGTGTTCATCAGAGGTGTTGTTCTGAATAAAAGACTCTCGATGAGAACTCTCTTCATTTACGCACAATTAAATGGCATTGCACATGTGTACACGCTGGTGATGTGTAATCATAGTATGTATGCTTGTTTTTTTTAAGAAGACATTATGTTTTGTTTTGACAAACATGAAATATATGTAAGTCTAATATATGTAGTTCAGAGTAAGTATGCAGTGCCTTACTATGAAGTCTTATTACTATGAATTCCACTTTGTCTGGTCGCTTCCTGCTCCTCAGGGAGTTGGACAATGCTGTGCAGCTACAGTGTGTATCAGGATTTTGTTATGCTGGATCTAGAATCATGGAAAAGAGACATTTCTTGTAGTTTATGCTGTGGTTGTTACCGTTTTGTTGTCCATTTGCATAAGCTGTTTTTGTTAAAGGCGACAGACCATTATATGTGATCTTTTGGTAAGTAGCGATAATTTCATCACTCATGTTTAAGTAATTATGCTGTTTGCATGTACAATGCAACCCACAAAGGTCTATTTTTACTTAATAAAGGCAGCATAAAATCATCCAGGTGTTGCACACTCTTTTTCTTTTAATCCTGCATTTTGTTGCCTGGTTACACTTTATTGTAAGGTCATAATTATCGCATTAACATACAGCTTTCTAGCATGCTAATGTCAATCAATCTATCTTTTTTCATATAGCACCAAATCATAACAAATGGTATCTTAAAACACTTGACAAAACTGTGGGTCTATGTCATACTTGTGGTGGCCCTGAAATGCAAACCATAACGGCAGATAAGTAAACACAACAGATAAATAAGTAAACAACTTAACACAAAAGCAAATTAAGAAACACTACAGCAAATAATTAAACACAACGGCAAATTAAAAAACACTACAGCAAATAATTAAACACAATGTCAAATTAAAAAACACTACAGCAAATAATTAAACACAACAGCAAATAATTAAACACAACAGCAAACAACTTAACACAAAAGCTAATTAAAAAACATTACAGCAAATAATTAAACACAACAGCAAATTAAAAAACACTACAGCAAATAACTAAACACAACGGCAAACAACTAAACACAATGACATTAAGCTACCAGAAGAGGTAGGCACTTGTGGGCCACATCAGCCATCGCTGATTGGGCGAGTGTGTGTATGAAGAGAGAGACAGAAGGAGGACTTGCTTGGACGACGGCGCCGTTCAACCTTTGACCAAGAAGTGATTCTGCCCTTTGCGTGTTCGGCTCAGGATAGAAACATCACAAACATAATAGCCGAAAAAACTCTAAGGCAGGGGTGTCAAACTTGCAGACAATATTTTGTAGTCCCTTATGGCAGGAGTCTGCCACCTTTCCAATCAACAGAGCCATTTGCCACTCATGTTTCGAAGATCCCATTCATGCACAAGTTATTTGGTCTCATCGGACAGAATGCTTCCCCACCATTGATGAGTTTTTCCGTCATTCCGTGGTTTTATTGAACTCTGGTAGTTAGCACTCTTACGTGGAGAAGTTCTGTTCTCCTGTGACCTTAAACAAACAAGACACCTCACTGAGGGAATGTATGGAAGCCCTGAAAGGACATGATTTTGCACCAAGCTTGTTTTCATGAGATTTCGACGTATTTATGTCATTATCTAGGTAAAATAACCAAGCTTGTTTTACCTAGATAATGTGAAAGATTATCCCGTTATCTCGAAAAAAACAATCTTTCAAATTTTCTCGGGAATACAAGCTTGGTTATCCTGACATAATGACATAAATAAGTCGAGATCTTGAGAAAACAACTAAAATTAACTTGTTATCAGGAGAAAACAATGTTAGAAAACATGATGAAAATCATGTCTTTTAAGGACTTCCAAAGGTATGCAAAAATCAGACCTAAACAGACAATCCTGTTCATTTAAAGTACAAATTTGTGACATTTTGGTCCCTTGTTTGCTCATCGGGAGGATGATTAATCAGAATATTATCTAAATAACTGTAGATTTACTGTAAAAGCCTTTCAGTGTCCATCTGAGAGATGACAACCTGCGAGGAGAAGCCCACCCGCCTGGGATTTATTTAATGTAGATAATCAATGGATAACATCAATACAAGTTTATGAAATGGACAGCTACACTCAAATGTATTGATAACACGATGTAAACTGCTCGTTAGCCTCTCCCGTCTGACCTGGATGACAGGCACATATATTATGGACCTACGGAGAAAGCGCATATATTACACCCCTCTGAGCTCCCAAAACTAGCTACATTAGCAGAATGTCATTTTAATCAAAGTGGTGGCTGAAGCATTAAAAACAAAAGAGACCCAGGCACCCTGGCTTATGCATCCCATAATGCTGGGCCTGGTTTTAAGTCATTTGGATAAAATAATACACAGCAACATTTTTAAATCCATGTGTGTTTTTAGATTTAGCTCCTCCAAATTGCATGTGTGAATAAACACATTTCTGCATAATGAAGTCTCCAGCATCTCCACCACTGACTCTTTAAGGTCATGCCAAAATGCAGGGTGTAGTTGTACGGTTTTGAATAAAAAAGGTTGTATCTTTGGCTGAAAGTGTCTCCAAATTTCTGCTCTAATGGGCGAGTTTTCAAACACAAAGGTCTCCTTGAAACTCACCCTGCCTTTGTCCCAGAAACTGATCCGTTTGGTTTGTTTAGCTTCAGAGCCGCAGCTTTAATTTTCTATTAAACATTGTTTGCATTGTCATCTCATTATAATGAGATGAACCTTTTTTAACCAATCAGTGACTCCTCAAATTAAAACAAACAAACTGAGCCCTGATTTAAGTTTATTTATCAAAGTTTGAATTAAGATTTTTTAATCTTAGGGCTTAGAAAAGTTTTTTAATGTGTTAAATTAAATTAAATTAAATTAATTTAATTTAATTTAATTTAATTAAAATTTCTGAATTACAAAGCCTATATATAAAGCCTTAAAAGTTTTAAAAGTTTGTTATTCGATTATTGAATTTTAAGGCCTTAAAAAGTTGTAAAGTCTTGACATATGTTCTTAAATCATTAGGCTTTAAAAAGGCTTGAAAATTACTGAAAGATTTTAATATGATTTTGGAATTTTAAGGCCTTAAACTGTCTTACAAAGTATTCAGAAGTTTTAAATGAGAAATGAGAATGAGAATACAAGGCCTTATAACAGGTCAAATGAGTTTTTAAAAAGGTGTTTAAGAAGGTTGTTAAATTATAAGCCTTAAAATGCTTTGAAATAAGATTTTTGAATCATTGGGCCTTAAAAAGTCTTTGATGTCTTAAATAAGATTTCTGAATTACAAAGCCTTATTTAGCCTTGTATATAAGGCCTTAAAAGGTTTTAAAAGTCTGTTTTTCGATGGTTGAATTATAATGCCTCTGAAAGTCTTAAAATGTCTTGATTTTCTTTTAAATTATTGAATCATTAGGCAATTAAAGTCTTGAAAAGTATGTAAATATTTTTAATAAGATCTCTGAATTACAAGGCATCTTCAATTAGATTGTTGCATTAAAAGTCCTTATAAAACTTTAAAAGTCTTATAAAGTCTGTAACAAGGTTGTTGAGTTTTAAGGTGTTAAAATACTTTCAAAAGTCTTCCATAAGATTGCTGAATACCAAAGCCTAACACAGCATTTAATCAGGTTTTTTAAGAAAAAGGCCTAAAAAAGTCTTGCAAAGTATTTAAAAGTTTTTTTAATAAGAATTCCAAAATACAGGGCCTTATAAAGTCTTAAATTAGTATTTAATTAGTATTAAAGACATCACAGAACAGGTGTCTGTCTCCATAGCTCAAGGAATTAGAGCAAGGACTATGCGCTTAAAGGTCAGAGGGTCAAGTCTCGTCCAAATTCAGTTGATTTTAATGTTTAATGTCCAAAGACAGAAGTCAAGACCTCACAGAAGGACCAACAAGTGTCTGTCTCCACAGCTCAAGGAGGTAGAAAATGGCCTTAAAGTCTGAAGGTCCTAGGTCCAAGTCTTATCTGGTTTTGGTTGATTTTTTTTCATCCAATGTCCAAATGAGGGAAGTGAAGACCTCTCAGAAGGACCATCACCCTCTGTGACTATGGCTCAAGGAGTTAGAGAGTGGACTGTGTGCTTAATAGTCAGATGTTTAAGTCTTGGATGAACTTGTTAGATTTCAAAGTCTAATGTCTAAAGAAAGAAGTCAAGACCTCACAGAAAGACCAGGGGGTGTCTATCTCCATAGCTCAAGGAGATAGAGAAAGAGCTCAAAGTCTGAAGGCTCTGGGTTCAAGTCTTGCTTGGTCTGGATGGATTTCAAAGTCCTTATCCCAAGTGTGGAGGATAAATACACCCCGAAAACATCCCCCATTGTGAAGGGTGTTGATTGTCTTGTAGTAAGATGTGTGGTTCTAGGCCCCAAAGACTTGGGAAGTATTGGGTCGATCCCCACCAATTCAGCAACTGGATCAACAAAGGTGAAGCTTGGACTGGGGCCAGTGGGGACGTTGTTCCCCCTGGTGTTCTGGGAGAGGTATCAGCAGGGGGTTATGAGACAGGACGTCAGCCACACCTGAAGTTTTACACAAAGGTGTCAAAGTTTCTATTGCTTATATTGCTCTATTGCTCTATTATATAGCTTAATGGTATAGTCTCTTAATATAGTCTGGTGTAGCCTTTTATGATAGTGTACTGTACTTTTGTAATAGTCCTGTTACATAATTATGTAGTGTCTCATAACCCCCTGCTGATACCTCTCCCAGAACACCAGGGGTCAAAGGTGGCTTCTATTTCTCCTTAGAAGACCCCTCTCAGTCTCAAACACATATGATCTTAGGGTGGTGGCTGTACCCACAACTGATCCTGTAGTTCCTTCTGTGGTGATCCAGACCTTCTGCTCAGATGGGATTTCTGGGAGTGGTGGAGCGGTGTCTCAGGTTGTAGTTGGTCACAATTTTACCAAACCTTATTATAAACACTCTTTATCGTAGACACCCTGCAACATAATTGTGCAGTAGGTTAGTTCATGTGCCTCACAGTAAGGAGATGGCTGGTTTGACTAACCATACTGACCTGAGTCGTTCCGTGTGAAGTTTTCGTGGTCTCCCTGTGTCTGCTTGGGTTTTGGGGACCAAAAACAAGCTGGTTGTTGACTCAAAATTGTCCTCAGGTATGAGTGTGAGTGTGGATGGTTGTCTGTCTTTCTATGTTGCCCTGTGATTGGTTGGCGACGGGTTCAGGGTGTATCCTGCCTCTCGTCCAATGCAAGCTGGGAGGAAAAGCTTCAGACCCTGCATGAGGGAAAAGTGATAAAGACAATGGATGGATGGATGTAGACATCTTGATCAATGCTATTGGTAAAATTATTACAAATCAAATGACTTTGAGAATATACTTCATCAATTGCTTTAGATGTGTTCTATATTGAATATATTGAGAGGCAAACAATAGGCAAACCAGGGCACAGATAGTGGATAATAAATGTGAAAGTATGTAAGATATTGCTTTACTAAGACCTTGTTTTAGAATAGTTATATATATTTTTGAGTCATAAGACTCAATGAGTAACTTTGACATTACAATGACAACCAGTTTGTGCTTCAGTTCACGAAAGTAAACCATTTTTATTAGTTATTAAGAGAAAATAACCATTTATGTGATACTACAGCTTTACAGAGCTATTCGGCAAATCAAAGTAAGATAATAATTAGTGTATAACAAGTCTTAAACTTATAATTAGTTATAACTGAAAGTGTGATAAGAGAAAAGTCTTTGTTAATGGCACTCACCTACATATGGGGCTATAGTACTATAATACCATGGGGTATGATTTAAGCTGTTGATGTTTAAGAAGCTGACTTGCAACTATTTAGCATGCTAATAAGCGTTGACCAACACTTTAATTTCGCCATATTTTGCTTTGACTTGGGTTCAGTGGCTCTGTATTCCTTCTACAGTTTATGCTCTGCAATGGGCTTGCCAGTATGAGCAAACAGGCTTGACCTGTTTATGTAACAGTGGTAGGGTGTCACAGTGGTATGTTTATTCTGGGGGGGTCGGCCATTTTAGGCAGCTACAGGTGCTGTTCAGAGAGGGGGGGGAAGTCCTCATAGCAGGGACTTTATCTTGTTCACAGAAGTATTCTATCAAGCAGAAAAGGCATGCAAAACAAAACAAAGGGCATATAAAACTCGAAAAATAATAATATAACCTTTTTAATTGGGTGCACATACACAGAATTACAAGTATATTATGTACATAGTTTTAATAAAACCCATTACTGAATAGCAGCATTCCTGGCAAATACAATCACAAAAAGTTCTGTTCACTGCAGCAAACAGTCGCATAAATACACAAGAGAATCATAATAAATACTCCAATAAATGACAGAATGGGTCAAGAAGACAAATAAAAGTCCTTATACTAGAAAGGCCAAGGGGAGCCCTCAGCAATCTTGTGCTAAACCTGTGGACCTGTAGAGGTAGACAAATGCAAAAAAAAAAAAAAAAGGATCCCAAACCTCACTGTGGCCTGGATGAGTCTTGATATGTTTGTGCTTGGCCACTGTGCACATACTTGTGGCACTTTAAGTATTTCCCCCAATACCCATTGAGGAAACGCCAATGGAGATACATTCAGACAATGTCAACATGTTGAATGAATGAGCGGCTGTGTCGTGTCGTGCTGTGAGCAGCTCCAGTTTTGAATGAATAAAAAGAAAAAACCCTGATCCTGAAGACTCTGAAATGGTCTTGGCAGAGCTGTGGACTTGTGGTTGTGAGCAGTGGAGTTATTCAGAAACACAAATGTATACAGTGTTGCCCTATTTACAATCAAAAAAGTAGGCAAACATATAAAATATCTAAAAACGACAAATGGTTAGTAGGAATATACAAGCGCTGAATAAATAAGTCTTGATACATACATGTAAATAAAAAGAGAGGAAATTTCCTCCCTCTGAATTAAGATGTTACATTTTATGTGAATGAGTTTGTTTCTGTAAAAGCAAGTCAGTTTATCAGGTTGTTGCCAACAGACTAGATCTTTAATCTGTTTTAAAGTGTTTAAACCTGTTTGTTTTTGTCTAGATGTGTGTTTGTGAGTGTTATTGATTGATAGAAGTGTCTGCCCCTCAGTGAGAAACTTCTTGATGACAGTCTGAGTCATTGACCAAGTCACTGGATCCCGGGATCTTCTTCCCATTCCAGGAAGAGACACACCAGCAACGGGCAGGCGGTCCGACCAGAGATGACTCACACTGTGAAGGAGAAACAGGGATGGTTAACCGCAAAATAAATCACCCTGTGATTTAGGCTGAATATCTCTAAACAGGTAAAAGAATTCTATTTTCTGAGATCCAGTTCTTCTAACCTGTTTGGCCTTGTAGAAGCCATACTTGTCACAGTTTGGGAGGTAGAAAGTCGTAAACTTCTCCCCTAGTTTCTGCTGAGCGCTGGCTATGACGTCAAGTGCTGCATGCAGTTCAATGTGGCAGGGACCCTGTGAGAGACACACACACAGAAAATTAAACATAAAATCCACCATGTATGAAAATTTATATGACACTCATAATGCCTCATAGGACTCTACACATCCAGGTGCTCCCTCTAGTGGAAGAAAGCCAGCCTAAGTTTAAACAGGGGTGACATTAGACAGTTTTTAGGGGTGCTGGAAGCCCCTTTCATCTTAGCACCCATGAAGTCATTGTAACAGGAATATGTACCACCTTATAGCAGGGGCTCCCAAACCTGTCATCCCTTGACCTCCAGGAAGGCACTGCCAGAGATTGGGGGCCCCCACTGATCCCGGTGGATGCCCCTATAATGTTAATGAATTTTTAAATATCTACCAATAACTTAGTTTAATATGTTGCTGTTTTGTAGATATACAGCGCTTAACAAATTTATTAGACCACCATCCAATATACAGTTTATACCACAGTTGCCCTAAATTAACAGCATTGGTATTTACCAAAATCATTTTTATGTTTCAGTAATGGTTATACACCAGTATGTAGAAGCTCTTAAACAAACTGATATTTTTAATGCTAAAATTTAATCATTATTGTTATTCCTGAATTTGCAAATTTACTGTATTACAAAAAAATCCCCCCAAAACAGAAATAATAGTAAAGTATTTTATTATTTCTTGATTAAGATGTCAGACTAAATTTATTTACTTACATTCCTGAACAGAGAAATTAGTTTAAGTAGTTGAAAGTTAAGCTTGATTAATTTCTGACTTCTCAGAGAAGCACAGTGAGCCGGCTCAAATTCATGTATAAAAGGTGAAGTCATTTTAAAATTGTTCATTCCTGTTAAAAAAAAAAAATGTGTGTCTAATCAATAACATTTTCAGTCTTAAACAAGTTTTTTAAAGATTTTTAAAAGATTTGTTTTCTCTTTTTTATGGCAGGAGGTGGCTGCACTGTATTTTTACAAGAATATGTAAAACATACAATCTATTTTTTGTTTGTTTTGTTTTGTCTTTAACTGGCAACATCCTGAGGGGTCCCAGCCTGCAGTTCTGGAACCACAGCCCCACAGAGGAGTATCAGGGCAGGCAGGAGACGTATGATTTTGTGTAAAGTAAGATTCCTTTTTTCATTTCGTAGAAAAAAGGGTTTAAAAAAGTCCAAATATGCAGAATATGTCAACGCTTTTCCTGAAATTGAATTTCAACATAATTCTTGATCTTTTTACTCTCTTTTGTCTAAATACTGGATATTGCATTTCAGCCTGCATATTATATTCAATCCTTGGCACTTGATTTATTTTATTAAAATTGTATTTCAGCTTAACTTTTTATTTCAAGTTCATCATGGAAAAAAAACTTCCTCTCTCATTATTTTCCTCATGCCTGACCTTAATACCCTGCCTGAGAAACCCCAGAGGTTATTTTGGTCAAAATAATCTTCAGGTCTACTTGTCAACTGGTAACATTAGTTGTTGGAGGACTGAGATGATTTTCTCTAAAAAACAGTAATAATCATACGTGGCTTAGAGTCAGATTTTGCATGTTAAAGTCCTGGATGCAACACACTTGTTGATTTAGCCGAAAAGAAAAATGGTATGATTGCACATAAAGTGTGCAACATATTTATAAAGATAACTTGGTGATAATGATTTAAAAAAAAAAAAAATCAAAATATTCAGTCTTATTTTCTTACAGATTCTGTGGAATGAAACCTATTGTGACATGTTGTAGTGTTATTCTGACTAGCAGATAGATGCAGGATAATATTTTTATATGTTTCAGGAGCTGAGCACACCTAAATGCCTAATCCTAAAATCACCCATATGTTGAGCCATAGGGGGGCTTCAGAGCTCAACCTGCAAACTGAGTATCCAAATAGACAAAATTAAACATCAATTTAAACTTTCTTAAAGCTCGTTATGACACTACAGTACAAGACTGAATACTTAAAATTTCCCCAAAATAAACTTTGTAGAGTTGCCCTCCAGAAAAATCTGATAATCCCTACCTAAAGCCACATATTGTAACTGTCGGTCCAAAACCAATTGGAATTATTAAAGGGAAGAAATAATGTTTCCAACCTTTGTTGGGGAGTATATGTTCCAAAAATCATGTTCTACATAGATAACATTGATCAGAAACAATATTTGTAAGCATAAAATGTTGTGGTTTCCTAATACTATGAAAAATGAATAAGAAAATTGACCATTTGTTTAAAAAAACATGATATATTGCCCTGCTTGTAGCATCATGATATATTGTGATATATTGTATTGTAACCCACTGTTGTGATACATACCATGTCGTAAAAGTCTTATTACACATAGCTCCACCCCTTGCCCCCTGGGTGAATTATCCTCATAAGTCAGGTTGTGATTTTTGCTCCTCCTTACCTCTCGAACCAAATTGTTGCGAATGGCGTTGATCCTTGCTTTAATACTCTCTTGCCCCTCAGCAGTGTCTTGGTGATCAAAGGGATGATTGAGACCCAGCAAGTAGTGCAAGGAGCCTTGGTCGGACGTCCCATCAGTTTCTTCTGTGACAGTTTTGAAATAAATTAATGCTATGTAATCAGACTCACTAAAAGATATTTTTCCAGCATGAACTCTCACATATTTACTTTGCTTGATCTTAAAAGTAGAAAAATATTAAAAGAGCTGAAAGAAAAACCATAGCAGTCATGTTACCTTGCCCCAGGTCTTCAGTGCAGACCCCTTGTCCTCTTGTCAGAGCGTGGAGTGGTCTGGCCTCCCCAGGCTTGGGGGTGCAGCGAAGACCCTCCTCACAGTGTGCAGTGTGAACCCCACAGGATGCTCCTTTCTCCAGAGCGCAGGCCATGCAGCAGCCACAGCCAGGCTCCCTCAGCACCTGCCTGCAGTCTGCTGGGATGGCAGGACAGTCATTGAGTTTCTCCTGCGAGCACACGGCACAGCGGATAGGCTCCGGTCCCAGAACAGGGGATGACTTCACCACAGCCAGGACAGCCAGAGTTAATGCTGCCACAAACCTCAGTTTCTCATATAATCCAGGCATCTCTATCTGGCAGGTCACTTGTTTCTTCTGTCAGGGGTGCTCAGTGTGAGTGTAGTTTTCCTTCTAAACTCCTTTCGGTGAAGCAGCTGTTTTTATATGGAGATCCGGCCTCTTGAAGTGTTAATGTTTGACACACAGATCATGAATAAAATATTTTGACTAAGCGGCTTTAAACGGGGGATGACCCTGCTTGACGTGCGTAGATCCGGGTTCACAAGGTCTGTAGTCAATATTGACACAGGATAATAAAAGTGATTGTAGAACAAAACAACCCTGTTTTTGGACGACCAAATTACCAACCTCTGCCTTTACCAGAGGTTACAAAAACAACTTTCAGAGGAAATGTGTCAATAAAGTGGTGATAGATGACATCCACAAATAGTAATAATTCATGCAGTTCTAGGCCATGAGATAATGACAGATGATTTAAAAATAAGCCATGTTCGATTGGCATGTTGTTAAGTAATGTCCACAGATTGTTTTCAAACTTAAACCCTGTTTGTCCCTTTAGTGTCTTTGCTGAAGGTTCCTCTTATCAGGCAGACAGATAAACAAGATCATTCCCCTTTAGCATTGCATAACCCTAACATTATGGACCGCTCTGCCTCAATAATAATAACATGTTTGTCAGAGCAAAGACACTAGCTTATAATTGGGCGTTTCATTGGTGTAGTATTATGTAGTATAACTACTGTACATGTACAGCAAATGGCAGATTACTCCACTTGCTCAATTTACACAATAACAACAGTGGTGCAGCGGACTCTGGATGACCTCAAGCTGTTCACTCTGTCACTTCTGTTTGGTTTGAAATAGAAAGAAAAGATTATTACCCAAAATGGATTATGTTGAATGAAAAAGTAATGCCTTGCATTGCAATGTTGTGATCAATTAGAGAAAATGGTATTATTATTATTATAGTCCATTAAAATAAACAGAAGAGTATGAATATCACGCTTCTGTCTGTCGTTAACAGAAAAGAATAGGGACCAAACAGTAAAATGACAAGAAAAATGTAAAATTGTAATTGTTTTGAAGCACATTTTTGCTAATGAAGTCAAACTCATGACAGTAAAGTTGGGGAGAAAAAAAAGACACTCAAAACGTATACTTTATTGCAGGTATTTTGATTTTTTTTTTTTCCAACATTTTGACTCAATTCTTAGCAATTATTACCTATCTTCACTCTATTCCTGCAATTTACATTTGTTTATTCAATGACATTTTCTCAAAAAAAATTTTTTTTTTTTACATTATTTCTGTCATTTTAACAGGAGTTTTGTTAAAATTTAACAGAAAAAAATAAGGAAATTTGACGCTTTACCCTTGAGATTTCAGATTTCTTTTTCTAATTTGTTGGTAGTAACATTTTTTTCAGTGGTTTAACTTATTTAGTCTGGTTCATATTTTTTCTTGATTTTGTTTGATTTATTTTGTACATTGTGATTTACTTATATTTCAACATTTTACTTTGTTTTAGATATCAATTTAGTCAAAAGGTCAAGAATTAAGTTGAATAACATTTCTGACTGCTTTCTGACTATTTCAGTTTCATTTTCAATTTGTTTTTTAAAAGAATTCTTGATGTTTGACTTTTTCCTCTTTAAATTTCAGCTTTGTTCTGGAAATTGTAGGCCTATTAAACTTTCATTTTGAATTTCTTTTCTAAATTGACATATTTTCACAAAGTCATTAGCATATTTCACTCATACTACTTGATTTTTAAAGTAATTGCATAGAAGACATATTCTCGAAAATGTATTTTGACATTATTCTAATCATTTTGACTCTCTTTAGTTAAACAATCAAAAAACCTCTCCTTTTATTCTTTCATTTCTCCTATCACTCCTCCCTGTACCCACAAACCCCAGCATATTTCTGACAGATTATATAAGGATGTAAAAGACAAATATGATGTTTGAGCCCTCATTTTGGAATACTGGCATTATTATTGTAGAGTTGGCACTGATACTTTGCTTGGTTGATGTATTCTAAACCACTTCTGCACAGCTTATCTACACATGAGAAACAAATTCTCTTCTAACTCTTAAGTATATATGGACAAATCTTTAGTGTATGAAGTCCCTTAAATGCTCATCTGTGATTTTGTCCTTAAACAGATCAAGAGTCTGTGTCAAAACAATTTACCCAGTGTACTTCTTAAATTAACAATTTTGAAAGTATCAATACAATATCTCGACCAAATCTTGCTGTTATCCATCAAAGTAAAAACACAAACTCTTACCTATTGCCCTCCTAAAGTTCAATAAACTACTATCTGTGTGTGTGGGTGGATGTGTGCAACGCTGTTTGAAGAGAGCGAAGGCCTCTCATAGTATTGTACACAGACATTTACATCAAATAACACTGACAGGAACAGAGTCAAGGGCTCATGGCAAAGGTGCTGGGAGGTGATTTTGGATGAATTAAACAAATCACGAACTCAGGTCTCAGAATTTGACTCTCATAATTTTTACATTGTTTACTAATGATAGAAAAAAAAAACTCTTTCATCTGCATTGCCAACCAAAATAATGTGTAAGGAGTCTGCTCCACATTTACTGCTCCACAAAGAGGTCATTGGTCATCACATGTTTGACGACCTCTCTGTGAAGATCATTTCTCAACCACCAGTTGGTGCGTCGTTGCCTCCTCGATGCTGAACATCAGGTTCACCAGCCACTGAGGAAAGGTCTCCTGCTTGGAAAAATGTGAGGGTATCTGTGTTAGGGCTGGGTAGTATAGGGGAGACAGAGAAGGTTGTAACACCTCCTTTTTCTCCAAAAGGAATAACATTGGAGTTGCATGATCATTTTAAAATTCTCCTGCTTCCTTCCTGATCTCATATCAGTGAGAAAGTGTTGCATATTTTTATTTTTGGTCAGAAAGTCATTTTCTTTTCATCAAGACTAAATTTTATCTATTACTGGAACTATTGTAGATAAAATCACAAGAAGAGCTGCGGTCAATATCAAGGTTGTTTGGGGGCAGCTGACACATTACCTTCATCTGTATCCAGAATGCACTTGACAGTAACGAGATGAGGGTTTTTTGGATTTCATGTCTGATTGATGAAAGTTTCCAGAGGGGTATAATCTGTTTTTCACTGGTTTCAGATGAAAAAGGGGGGCTCTGAGCAATTAAGTCTGGGAACTACTGATTCAGTTTGTCTGTAAAAGCTAATAGGATGAACCATATTACGTTGAGGAGGTACGGTTAACACTGTGGAGCTGAAAAACAAGCCATTAGAATTCAGGGCCTTGTTAATTCTTTGGTCTGCAGAGATTGCTATTAAGTGTTGATAAATTGTTTTACAGTCATATAATTTTAAGGTAAGGATTAGGGATGTCCTGTACTGTAAAAGTATCGGATCCAGCAGATGTTAGCATTTTTTAACTTATCGTGGGTCAGGATAATTACTGATCATCTCACTCTGATTACTTACCTTAGTTTCCACAAGTTGGGTACACTTTGACAGGCTGTAAATGAACAAGTGATGTAGCAGTAGCAGCCCAGTAGCTAACATGTTAGCACTTTGGAAATACTTAAATTGACTCACCACTAACTGTCCAAAGGCCAGTTCGAGTATATACAGTATACCATTACATCGAAAATTGTATTTCTTCATGAGTTTTACAATAATGCTTGCCAGACTTAGTTAAAAGAATTAAATAGGTGCATCTTGTTGCATTTTTTTTTACCTAATTTGGATAACAAACAAGCAAAAACAGCTGTATTGTTTTGGTAAATATAAGTATTGGATCAGGACTCGGAATCAGCAGATACTCATTGTAAAAAAGATCAGATTAGAATCGGGACTAAGAAAAGTGATCAGGACTCCCCTAGAAAGAATGTTTTAGTTACAGGGGTGAACCAAAAAGTGTCACAACCATCCCCACTCTCCCCTGTTAAGATTTTATTAATTTAAATTTTATTTTACACTCACATCTGGAGATGTCCTCCTTGTCCTTTTCCTACCCGTCTTCTTCTGAACTTTTGGTTTTGGTGTAGCACGCTGTGGAGGTTCGTCTTTTTGCCAGTTTGACTTGGACACCTTGAAAGAAAGATCATCATCTATACTACATATCAGCTGTGTGTAACACTGGGAGAGATTATATTTGCATTCAATAAGCTTAAATGCTTACCGTTAATCTCTGTTTATCAGTGCTGGACCACCTCTCATTTCCAGATGTTGCTTCTTCATGTGTTTGAGAATAATTCAAATTCACTGAAGGTGTGCTCAGATCTGACCCCGGTGAATTCTCCACCTTCTCTTGCTGCATGCTTGAAGGCTGCTTTTCTAAAACACTCTCTGTGTTCCTGAGGGAGTAGGACTGTCGCCTCGACCTCATAGCCTTCAACACAACAATACCTTCATCCTCCTCACTGTGGCCCTCCTCCCCTGCCTCCTCTGACTCCATACCTTCTGTTTTTTGATCATCTTCTTCTCCCTCAGTTTCTTCCTCTGGCTCGGACTCTTCTGGCATGGTCTCCAGATGTCGCCTCTGAACCATCATGATCTTTCACATACAAAGCACAAATGACACAAGAAAGAAGGGCTTCTGCTTGAGTGAAAAGAGTGGATTTAACCTACTTTTTGTCTCTGAATGTCCATGTAGCTGGCTGATAACTGAGCTGTTGCAGTCACATCAATATCCTGCAGTATCAGGCTGTAATTATTGATTATTGAAATCAGGTGTTGAAGCTGAACAGATAACAGGTGGAAGTGGACGGCCTCTTAACGAGAATAACAAAGTCATTTAACCTGAGCAAGTTCATCTGTGAAATTCAACAAGGGATGCATTTATGCTTTAAATTGTCATCTATGTTTCTGAGCAGGGTAACACCATTTCAGTGGGACAATAACTGAAGACATTCAGTGTACTTGTCACAAGTAGAGGAACTAAGCCAGTGACCACAGCATTATGTAAGCTAAAAGAGAAGAATGTCGTCAGCTCAAGTTTTGGCTTTGACCCACTCTGAGATGAGAGGGTCCAGATATTCCGGATATACTTGGCGATCCCTTTATTCCATTTCTCCTGTAGCTTCTTTTCTCCAGGAGCATGGACAGCTCGTCCCACAGTCTTTGCACATGCAGAGGGTCGCCCATAGTGGTGAAAGTTGGCACTCTTGTCACTGAGGGTGTGTGAAAAATTGTGGGCAATAGCCTTTGGTCGTGGTAAAAAAATACCCATGGGCCCACCCCCAAGGCTAACCAGGCTTTCCTGGTGGAGGCTGACAAGGGAGGCTGGAGATCCAGGGCTCCAGAATTATCAGGAAGGAGGGGGTCCCTTTAAAGACCCATGAGGATGGGAGGATGGGAGGACTGCCCTTCTCTCCTTCTTCACTGATGACCACGCCTACAGGAGGCCTCCAGTTAGTGTCTGAGGTAGTCCCCATGCTGAGGCTGCTGGCACTAATGTCAGCCAAAGAACTTGTTTTTCTTGAGCCCTTAGGACGCCTCGGCAAGCCCCCAGAGACCTCTTGTGCACAGTGGTGACTGCCTCATGCTGTAGCAATGTGGCTGCAAGGGGCCCTAATGAGATATAATGTGTTATGCTTGTATAATGTGATTATTTGAGGGGATTTTTTTTGCCTTTCTACCACCTTGAAACACTTTGGTCATGGCCTCTGGCTTCAACAGAACATTTTGGCCCATTTTGCCACTCACTGGATACTTTCTCTTTCTCAGACCATTCTCTGTAAAGCCTAGAGATGGCTGTGAGTGAAAATCCCCTTAAATCACCCTTCTTTCCTATTCTTTTAGGGAACTGATTAGAGTGTCTACCGAAAACTGAAAACCATTTTTCACTCTGTTGTTGAATTGAGAAAAATGTAATTATTGATTCATGTCATTTCTCATTTGACACTTTTTTGGTTTCAGTTTCAAGAGGTCAGCCTTTTTCTGAATACCCCACCCCAGCTCTCGTTCATCAGTTGGGAATTCAGACCTCGACACTGGTGCAGAACTAACTTTAAAATATACAAACCCTATTTTATTCCTAATGAGATGATCTCTCAGGCTGGATCATATTCAGAGAGGTGTAATAAGGCCTGTTTTTGTTGACTTAGCTGTTCCTCTCAGTGAACCTCTGACCAGTTGAACACCAACACTGGGAAAACAAATCTGGCTCCCACTCAGTGTCTGGGACATAGTGACATTAACCTGGCAGTGGGAGTACAACGAACCACATAATAAACCCTTTTCCCACATACTTTTTCCATGCACAGTAAAACTATTAATTTAAAGTGGTGGGGTTCATTTGATTTGATTTCTAAAAATTTGATTTAAAAGGTGCTCGCCAGAAATAAATGTGTTAGCCACAAAAGAGGTACTGGTCAGTGTGGCCCCTTTATAAAAGACTGATAGAGTGCAAGCACAGACGGTAGGCTGAACATTGCTATAGATGGGGTCACTTTTAAATTTACAAAGCTTAGCTGATAGACAATAACACATGTGGATAGAGAATACCTTGTAATTTAGATCATTTTCTAAGAAAAATGACCAAAAAAAAACAATGTTGGGGTAAATGTAGGGTTTACGAAAAGTGTTCTCAGCTTTACTAAAACACCTACTCAAAAGTACCTTGCATAACCTAATTTCAGAAAATATTTAGTGCCCCTTGAGAGCCATTAAATACAATTACAATTACATTAAATTTTATTAAGTGGAAAAAAACAGGAAAAAAAAACTACACATGAACATGTGTGTTTCTGATGGTCTCTGTGGTTCACACAGCAACAGGGGGCAGTGTAGCTTAGTCCATAAGGGCTTGGGACACTGCCGCTCGTTACGGCAGTTGGTAACACAGCTGAAAGGGGTTGGTATCTCTTGCCTCCAAAACCTCAGGGTGTAGGGTTTGTGTTGGGTCAATGTTGCTGTTGGTACAGGCAAGTCGTCAGTATAGCCTGGTACCCCAGATAGACTGTTCAATATATTTCACTAGTCCATCTGGGAAAGGGTCCATATGAAGTGTTTGGGGATGGGCAGAACCTTCTAAAGGCAAATCTGGAGGCTGATTGGACAGCCATTCCGTCAATCAGATTCATTACAGGCCAAATAGATAATGTAGTAGGCGGGCGCTGCTGTAACAGTGTGAAAGATAGAACGTGCGCCACCTTGCAAAACAAACCCTCAGCAAAACATGTCCTTAATGGGGCAAAATATCTTTTCCATTGAGAAGTTTGTGGCGTTGTAATTTGTTTTTCATTTGATAAAGAAATGCAGTCCAGCTCTGATAAAACTGCCATTGATGCTTTAAACATCTATGCTAATCTCTGTATGAGAAGTCACTTCCTGCTCTCCTCATGCTCATAGCCACCACCTTTTCCTGCTCTAAAGGACGTTGATTGGGCTGTCCCACTTCTTGCTGATTACAATTGTTGTAGGCTGAAACCTGACAAGATGGATCTGCCAGATTTTACAGATATGAAATCAGGCTGTGCCATCTGCACTGCAAGGTTAATTTGCTCACAAACCTGACCAGATACAGCATTTGAGGATTTGTGGATCAGTTTTGCTTTTCAGATCCTAACAGGTACACAAGTCTTTCTTTATGATTAAACTGCAGAGCAAGCACTGCTGTCCATTTAAGTTATTTATATCTTTAAGGACCTGCTGTGTCGTAGCAGCATTATGTCATTTGTGATGCAGCACATAAACAAAGTTTTAAGAAGAGGATCATGGTGGACCACAGCAGCCAAAAGTTTGGCTTAACAACACTAAAAACATAATGACAGCGTGCGCTGTAGAGACATGTCTTACAGATGAAGCAGGAAAACTGATGGGACAAAGCATGTGCTGTAATACCATGTAAAGTGTGGAAATGCACCATGTTCAATGTGTCAGTCACTGTACCCACAGCCCCCCCACCCCCACCCCCCCACCCCACACCCCCACCCCCAAACCTGTGGCCACAGATACCACGTTGGGCTAACATATTGTGCAGCAAGGTTGGAAATCAGCACCAGCCACCAACCAAATGCTGATGTTTTTGTGCAGTGACAGGTTAATTTGGTCAACCTAACAGCCCCAGTGGCAGGTAATAAATAAGTCAGGAAAATAAGATGAGCATAGGATTAAGTAAAGCCACAATATTAAACAAACAGTCCCTATCATAATCTTTTTTTCTGAATTTTATGTCACTCTCTTTAAAAATATAACATAATACTCTTTTAAAACACAAAACGTTTTACCTTGGCTCTCAGACAAGGTTTGGTGGCACTGAATTTTGACTGTTAGGTCAGAGCAGTTATGGAGACTCCAACCATCCATATAAAAAGACAACATCTCTAAAACTTTTAGTTGTTGTTGCTTATGAGCAAAAAAGTGCATGTAGATAAATCACACTCTGATATCATGAAACATGCATCAATAGTAGCTTTGCAAAACTGATAAAGACATATGCCAAACATGACTTGTGCTCTTGTTCAAACTATTGGTTGATAATTCAAAGGGACGCAACTTTATTAAGTGAAGCTCACAGTGAATGGGGTGATAAGACCTGAAGAAAAGTGTACAGTTAAAATCTGGATGCTAAAGACAGAAACAGTAATTTAATACTTTTCACATTATTGATACATGCAGTAAATTGCAATTAATTGGTCATAAATTTTGGAATCATGTGATTTTTCCTCTTAATCAATAGACAGAAGGGGGGGTTAATTATCAAAAAACACAACCTCCCTCATTTGTCATTTTATACACCAATGTTCTCTTTATTACAAAATATTCAAATAACAACTTTACACTGTACAAGATACAACATAGTTCGCAGCTTTTGGCTATGTACAAAAAAGTATGATCTGCATATCAAAGTGAATATATGTAAAAAGGCAAGTTGCAATCACTGTAAGCTTATTAAGTAAGGCAAAAAACTTGCAACATGATGAATTTACACTTTTGCAGAAAAAGTGAAGGATCTACCATGCTAAAGATATAGGCTGTAAAGATATTCCAAGCGCCTGTCATTTTCTGAGATTGTTTGTAAAAGGGATGTGCTGAAGCTAAAATTTTATATTGAAATCTCAAAATAAAGCTTGAATTTAGCAAAGAGGCAAGAGTAGAGTGATGAATGCCCGATAGACAACAGCAGCCAGATAATGCACCGCAGCTTCTGTTGCTGCCAGAGATGTCAATGTACATCAAGCATTTGAAAAGCGATGGCTAAAAGACTACAGTAGGTTGTGCATCTGTAGAAGCTGTGTGCTTGTTGTATGGCCCAAAGTCCTGTATGTGCTGTTGTCTGTGCTCTGGTACACATTGTTTTTCCATATGTATGCCTGCACTATGCTGTACACTAAGTGTTAGTCCTGTATGTAACATTTATTAAGTAGTCCAATTTTGGCATCACCTAATTCCTTAGCAGCACTACAAATAGAATTATATTCAAGGTCAAAACACTTTCCTTTGCTCTTTTCATCAAGATTTTACCAAATAAAAGAGTAAGTCTTTGTTAAAGGTTTGAAATTCAGATACAAACCCAGGTCTAAAAAGGTTTGGAATTTGTGAAGATGTGAATTAAAAACAATGTACGTTGATTTGCAAATCTTTCTCAACCGGTTACAAGAGAACTCAGTACAAAGGCAAGACATTTTATGTTCAGACTAAAATACTGAACCAATCTTTTGGGAATATACACAAATTCTGATTTTAATGCCTGCAACACATTCAAAAATCATTTGGAACAAGAAATCCAGGGCACGCTAAAAGGAAATACTAATGATAAGATTAAAGGTTTCATCGTAAAGTACGTACACAGGTGATATACAGTGACTTGGTACAAATGGAGCACGCCTGAAAGGCTCAGTGGTTCACAGTAAACAATGATGTAAGACTCGCCATTTTGTGAGAGGCTGTAGACAAATCAGAGATTTCCCCAACAACATTCCATAATATTATCAAAAGATTCAGAGAATCTAGAGGAATCTCAGCAAATTAGGGACAACATTGAGTGCCTGTAATCCATGATGGTGCAATGGTGTTTTATTACCCATAGCATGGGTAAGTTGCACATCTAAAAGTGTGTCATGGAGCAACTTATGAGCCTCAAGCGGACTTAATGAAGTGATCCACAAGGCCAGCTGTGGGGGCTGCAGCTAGACTTTCTGGCAGTGGTGTTGGAGAGGAGGATGCTGTCTAAGCTGCAGGACATTTTGGACAATGCCTCACAACCTCTCAACAACGTGCTGGCCAAGTACAGGAGCACATTCACTTATCCCTCCAGGATGCACTACAGAGCACCACAGGAAGTCATCCCTGCCTTTGGCCATCAGACTTTACAACTCACCACTCTATATGTCACTTACTCTGTTGAACCCTGGGAATAGTGCAATTATATTTTATTCAATTTATATGTTTTATTTCATTTATTTTCTTATAAGTATTATTATTGTTATTTATTAAAATATTTTTATTGGTATTTTTTTTTATTATTTCTATTCATTTAATATCTTGATTTTTTTTACTTCTTTTACTGCACCAATTACAACAGCATGGCCTCACAATAAAAGAGGTACTGTGCTGGCCTTTATGTATTCCAGACCTGTCTCGTAAAGAGAATTTATGTTATGTATGCATCATGAAGCACAATATAAGACAACAGAAAACTTACACTGTTGACCAACTGCAGATGTACTTCAGTTTTGTTCATTATATCTTTGCTTGCATAAAAGACTTTTAAGAGAAAGAAAGAGCAAGAGAGGGAGAGAAAAAGTGAGAGTGGTCTGATTATCAAAATATTTTGCAACAAGTTTGAGAAAAAAACTTGATTTAAATCATATGAATCATCCATTTTTTCACTGTTTGTGTTACAATATCTAATAAAATGAATGCATTAACACTACACCAAACTATCAAGGGGGAAATTCTAGTTTCCAGTTCAGGATATTCATATTTTATTGTTGATTTATTTATTCAGGAAAAATCATCCTCAAAGTAATGTTTTTGGTCCTTGTTATGTCTCCATTAAAACTGTCTTAACACCAGAAAACAACAAGCATATCAGATGGCCAGTGTGTGTGCACAGATACATGAAGTATACAAGTTATTATGCATATCATTATGCAGGAAAGAAATGATTTCTAGTGGGCCAGATTTGGCCAGTAGGCTAGTACTTGCTGACTTTTGCAATAACAGTTGGTGTCTTTAGTCCCCAGGTGCAGTGCTGTGTGAAGAAAAGGTAATGTAAACAGTGGTAAACATTCTCCTGTCCCAAGTGTTTCTGGAAGGCATTGCAGGTATTAAATTCAATTTGTGTGTATGTACAATAACTACAATTTTATCAGTTTAAACATTAAATGTATTGTGTTTTTAATCTTTATTTCTATTCACGTTTTCCAAACATTTTTAGAACCAGTTTGTACATTTCTATCAAAAATGTAAAAAAGTCACTTTAAAATCCATCAATGACGTCCCACTTACCACATCATTCCAGCTAACTGCATCATGTTTTCCTCTGGGCTGTGTGATGAGGCAACATAAGCTGTAAAACTGTAGATCCATAGAAAGCTTAATACTTTGGTTTTCTTTCAACAGGAGAACTGTAACTATGGCTGTCAACTCTTAAAAAGTCATGCACTATTAACTGTAAATATGTCTTGAAAAAGTTCATCCAGTGAGCTCCAAGTATAAAAAAGTATTTTGTGCTGTTTCGTTACAATTCAGAATGAACCACACATGCATACACACACTCACAAATACACACATGCATGCTTACATACACGAGCAGAAAAAAACACTGTTTTATACTGTAAATAATGCAATGTATCCTTGGCATAATCAGAGAGACAGTGCAAAAGCAATAGCAAGATCAGTCTTTTTCTGTGTAGTTATTTCCCAAACCCTCTTGTACATGAAAATGAACTATACTTAAAACAAAGATGCACACTAATGTTGACCTGGATCTGGGGAAACCCAGGAACACCACAAACTGTATCATCTGGTATAAAAAAGTTAAAAGATGACTGTAGATTGTGGGTTTTTTCCCTTCTCTCCTCACACGGGTAAATATTTCTTAGAGCAGCTATGATTGTCTGCATCACCGTGTTGTTTCTCAGGAAGTTCAAACCCTGATCAAGCATGCTCTGGTTTCCACCAGTGAGAAAACATTAAGGGAAATACCTGGACAGCCCTGTCTTCTGGAGGCCACACACCAGACATTTCCTTCCTTTTCTCCTTCAAAGTTGTTGGCCTTGTCCTTCTTCTTATACTGATACATCTGCAACTGCTGCCACAGCCTCAATCTCAATCCCTGTAACCTCTGAAACCTTCTCCTCATCCTCCTCACCCACTGCGGGCACACGGGATGAAGGCAGGCATGTAGCTTGGCTGTTGCTGCTGTTGGCGGTGTTCATCTGCATGTTGCTGCCCATGCTGGCATAAGCAGCCAGGCTCGCGGCTGAGGAGACGTTACCCAGTTTGGTCGGAACGCTGGTCTTGCCACAGGAATGGATCCGCCGTGCTAGGCTGGCTGAACGTACCACTGAGGAAGTGGTTACAGTGCCCACGCCCTGAACCTTTCCCTCTAGGAAGTAGGTCAGCATCTCACCTTTGCCCTTGACACTGACTTTGCCACGAGAAACCAGGTCGTAGTTGGTGTTCAGCAGGCGATAGACCTCTTCTGTCACCTGTGCAAAAAAATAAATAAATAAATAAATGAAATAAAAAACAAGGAGTGGTTTTTACTTAACAGCATAAACTTTGTAGGTTAATACTGATCTGTTAAGGGTTTAACAAACTTGAAAGTCACAACTTTACACTAGTTCCAGATGTCCTCAGTATATATATTTGCATTTTCTTGACTAAATTTCCACTCAGCTATTTGATTTTGGCATGTCTATAATCACTTCTGTTTGATCCCTGCTCAGAACTGGCAGTTAAAGTGTTCATCCTCATGAGCTGTACCCCTCTCAAGAAGTAGGTGGCTTTGGCATTCTGGCTTTTGGTTTTGTGCTCTAATGTTTACTGTGGCTCACAGACATGCCTTGATATTTTTGTACATCACTAACACAGAGCGAGAGAACGTTAGCAGCTTCAGTAGCAGTTTTATCAGATCTGGAACGCAAGAGATTTGGCCAGTATATTATAGTTACAGCACAGTTATTGAGTCAGCAGTGAAACTTCACCATGATCTGTCTCTGTGGATCTCTGTGATTTGGTTTTGATAACAGACTACGGTGAGCACGGTGAAGTGTCCATGTATAGTTCAAGCCCAACAGCTCCTGAAGTAGTTTAGCCACTGACGGCTCCATTTGGACATCTCTGAAGCTTTCCTCCACTCCTATAATCCAACAATTGTCCCTGCGTTATCTAGATTCCAAATCTTCCACTGTATCCATTATTTGTTTGATTTAGGAGACTACGGAAGTCCCCTGCATATCCAGTTCCGCCACTTAGTCAGAGTATTTGTTGGCTCCTTTCTCCAGCTCACATATCGATGTAGCATGATCTCCTGATCAGCATTATCAAAAGCTTTGTATAATTCAGTCCGCACAGTGGCTATTTTCCTTCTCAGCTCTTCAGAGAGGCCCTCGATTTTCTATGCAAGTCCATTGATAGTGCAGACGAGGTGCTCTCTATTGTTGACATGACCAGTTGCTCAGAAGCTTTGATAGCATCCCTTACGGTGGCAACACCCATATCTGAGGCCGTGGCAGGTGGTTCCCCCTCAAGGGAGTCTAAAGCTTTTGCTCATGGTTTGGGCCTGTTGACATATTTGTGAGCGATGGAGGTTGTTTCAGGAAGAGAAAAAAATTTGATGAAATCGTTCCTATGTTACTTTTGGTTTTTTAAGTGGTTGCTTGCTTGCATTAGTTTAGAGGACAAAATTTTATGAAATAGTTTGATTTATGCAGTTTGATTCATGAATAGCTTTTACCATTGTCTTGAATATATAAGATAACATGTCACCCGATTAACATGCTCAACAAATTACAAATACATACAAAAAATCTGAAATATAATATAAAAACTCTTACAACAAAATAAAAGTCTTGTAAATAAGTAAATGAATAATAATAATAGTAATAAATTATAAATACAACAACAAAAATCAAATTATTTAAATAACAGCATGCACACAATGACTCTATAAATAAGCAACACTTACACTATGCAATCACTGTATACAAAAACTAAATAAAATAACTATACACAAAAGCTAATTGAAATACCTACGGTATATACAACTATATGCAAAACTATAGTCGGGGTGGGGGGGGGCTTATTCTGTATTATCATTTGTAGTTTTACTGATTGGGCATTGCTTTACATTGAATCAATGTGAGCTTTTCCATTTTAAGAGTTAATCATATCAATTAGTTTGAATATAATAATATTATATTCCCAGTGAATGTTTTCCTGATTTTGTGGCGCCCCCTGTAGGCCATGGCGTTTCCCTACATTGCCTAATGGGCCAGCCGGCTCTGCTGACTATTGTCAAGTACCTGTTACAATCCAGCTTCAAAATACTGAACTATCCCTTTATAAGTAAAGTAATGAGTTACTCTTGATATTACGTTATAACTCAAGTTTTTTCATTACTTTTCTAAGGAGTAATGAGTTATTAGTGGTCTATAATATGTTTTAATCCCATTACGGGTCATGAAGGAGTTGGGAGTAGGTCCAAAGGCTAGAAATCTTTGATGTGATGATGTGCTTTTTTGTTTTGAACGAAAATACCTCCAACTTGGGATCCTGGTTAATGTTCCACTGTTCCTCTTTGTTATGAAACAATGAATATATATTTTAACTGGAAACTCTGCTGAAAGACCTTTTTTGGTGCCAAAGCAAATAGGAGATTGCCACAGGGTCAGAAAGACCAGGTTACTAGTTTAATTAGGTTGACGTAAATGAAAGTTCTGATAGAACATCACTGAAAAAGACCATATCAGGACTTGACATCCTTATGAATGAATGCATAAGGATAAACTTTTCCTTACCATAAAGTACTTTGACACTAATATTGCAATGTAATATGACTCTGTCTCACCTGTATTTTCCCTGGTACACCTGTGCTGTCCATTCTGCTCGCCACATTGACCGTGTTTCCCCAGATGTCATACTGAGGTCGGCGTGCCCCAATCACCCCTGCAACCACTGGACCCACATTGATACCTACACAAACAAACAAAGATGTCAAACAAATATTAAACAATGTCAGACTGTGGCTTTTCATCATTACATCTCGACTTAATTTGTGGTTGTGCTCTGTTTAATTACAAGGGAATACTCACCCACTCTCAAAACAAACTCATTGTAAGATTGATAGTTGATTTCATCCAAAACGTCAAACATCTCAATAGCGTAGTCTGCTATTGTGCTTAAATGATCGTAAACAGATTTTTTGGCCTAAAGGAGGAAATTTCACAAAGCAGTTAGAATGTGTTTAAAATGATCCTTTATATTGTCCTCACTAAAGTGCATTCATATCAAGCAGAACAAATTCATGTCACCTTGGTACCAATGGTGGGGACGAGGCCCACAGCTGCCATGTATGTGCTTCCAATGGTTTTGATTTTCTCTATGTCTCTGTAGCACTCCTTATCCATGAGCTGCAAAACAGTTACATACACATAAGCACAGCTGGGCACACATTTGTTACTTGTTAATCATCAATTTTATAAAAAGAAAAAAGGGGTCAAAACTATGCTCTTACATGATAACGTTGGCAGACAATCTGAGCAAGAGCATACTGCCTTTGTATCACATAGAACTTATTGAACCAACCAAAATGTCTGTCACTACCCCACGTGCTTTTATTGTGAAGAACTGCTTGATCTCTATAAAGACCTTGGCTAAAGTGAGGTCTGCTAACATATGTACTCAAGGGAATTAACATTTTGGATCAAACTTGCTGGATTTGGATTATGACAAACTTTTGATGCATTTTTGTTGGGATACTATGATCAGAAGAGGACAGTAGAGCTTCAAGTGGTAAGGAAATGACTCCCCACACCATTGTTTGCTTATTTCCCTGTGTGGATTGCGGCTGCTTTGTTGGTTGGATCTTAAGATGGTTTACATGGCCAGAATCACAGAACTGTAACTTTCTAGGGATGTATACTATTATTATTCATTACCAACAATTGTGTAGGCCAGGAGTTTGCTCAGATTTTTTAAGAGGGTGGCCCATTTGGGCATTGACTTGTAAATGACATGTAGGGTGACATTATTGTGCACTCACACCAACTGACTTACAGTAATTTATAAAAAAGTTTAAATCTCCACTAATCACAACAGGTTTAAGGAACACAAGAAAATGCTAACATGAACATTTTCTAACCTTAATTTTTCACAGTCGAACCATCAATCACCGAAACATATGCAATGACAAATGTTGCAGTTTAAACAATAATGGAAATGTAAAAAAAGAAAATACTTAACCATATGAAACAAATGGGATGTGCTCTGAGGTCATAAATATATACATATTTACCAACGAAAACATGCACATTTAGGCTAATTCCTCGAGGAAAAAACAACTTTTTTTATCGAGAGAATGGAAAATTGAGAATTGGAAGTCTTTGAAAATATCTTAACAATGAGGTACACCTCACTGTAAAGGTGGAAGCTGGTGTTTTGGTACGCAGAGTGGCAGCATTATTTGGTGTCAGCCCTGGTGCCATTTCCAAACTTAGGACTCAGTTCTGTGAGACTAGTGAAGTCAAAGACAGACAGCAAAGAGGGTGTCCCAGGAAGACACCCCAAGAAGACCGGTTCCTCATACTTTATTCAATGAGAACCTGTATGTGTTGCTCATTTTACGAATGCACAATCCTTGAAAATTGTACCTTGTTGTAAAGGTGGCTATTAAAGCTTTCCAATGATATTAAAAACAATACCAATAGGCATCATTAAAGGGAAGAAACAATGGACAAAAATAACATTTCCAAACTTTTTTGGAGTAGTATTTGTATAAATTCTACACACTGAATTTTTAACCATATACATATTGTATTGTATAAAACTGACACTCAGTTTTGGTACTTAAAATTGGTTTAAAATTCACCCAAAACACTCACCGAAGTAGAGGTTTAATGACATTTGAAAATACTAAAGATTATAATAAAAATGAAGCCTCCAGGTTTCTGCCCCCCAGTTCAAGTACTTAATGATAGCATAAGACCTGCCCCTGAAAGGTCAAATAGCCAATCATGGTTTAGGATTTCGGGGTGGCACCTGGGGTAGCTAATTAAATCATAAGGGGACCCCATGATGCCCATGGCCACCCTCTGGACAGCACCCTGTGTGTTGCCCAAATAATTGTCCCACAGTCCTCCGAAGGAGGACTGTGGGACAACTGTTGTCAAAGGTTGTACATTTTTTAATAACTGTGCCCACCGCTGAAACTAAACACAGTATAACCAACCTCCAGGACTATAATGTTTCATGTTTGGAGAAAAGTCCCACCTCATCAAAGTCAGCGATGATCTCATTCAGAAGTCTCAGGCACTCCACTCCCATGTTGTTGCCGTCTAGCTCAATGTAGAAATCATTGAAGTTTGGGATGGAGGCAAACAGCACACCCACTTGTGCGTATGACTGATAATACAGATCCTGATGGAAAAGAAAGAATACAAAACAAAGAATAAACATGTCCCTTATTATCTTTTTATAGATGCTTTTCTTTGTGTATTGACTATTTGTCCATCTGTCCATCTGTCTGTCTGTTTGATTATTTGTGAGGCTCACCATGTTTCTGGGATTTGACAGCAGGAAGTGCTGAGCCACGTGTGCGGGTAGAAGGTTGAAGAGAATCCTCCTGTTGTCCAGCTTGACCTTCTCCATACCGTCTCTTTCCTCTTCGGCCTGACAGCAAAGAAGGAAATTGTAAATAAACAGAAACATCCGCCATGTCACAGTTTCACCACTTGATGTCAGTATAAACCTTCACAAAACTTCCCCAATGGCCTGAGCTTGGTTTCTGGAAGGACTTGAGTACATTACATGCTTGAGCGTCTTGTTAAATGGTTTATCATTCTGCTTTTTCCTCAACACTTTCAATCCCATTATGCACAGTAGTCCATCTTTGTGCCAAAAGAAATTAATCTGAGTCAAGCCTTTTACTCTCAGATCTGCCAAAGCTACTATTATCAGCCTAAAAGTATACATCCAATGAGTATAGCTCCATTTAAAAGCTACATTTTCTGCCTTTTTACAGGACATTACAGCATAGAAACAAGGGTATTTACTTTAAGGAAAAATTCAATAGTTGTACTACTCTACTATGCTCACAAAATACTGAAAATACAATTTGAAGCAAAATCATGGTCACTTTGAAACACAGTACATTTTTTTCTAATTTGGAGTGCTAAATTGATCTGATAGGTCATTTCAAATTTACTGTAAGAGAAGCTAAAAAGGCACCATATGTATTAGTCCTGGGCCAGGGGTCGGTCATCCATAACAACAGCAATAGACGACACTCGTCATGACTGATTCTTTTTCACCTCTGCCCAGCTCGCTTCTTGTTTACTTATTTACTTCTTGTTTTAAATTTAGGACTATATTCAACCAAAATGACACTCCAAAATATGTATTCAAAAACTGTTCAACCATTGTTTCTGTGTCAAGAATTAATTCATACAATCAGAAAGAAAAGTTGTTGTAAGTGGTGCAATCCCAAAATGCTTTAAGAGTAGCTCGCAGCACAAGGGAATAGATAGACAGACACACCTCAATGATGGTTGGAGTACATTAACAAGCATTAATACAAAAAAAAAAATCTTCTAGTGTTTGGTGGTGGTGGTGGGGGTGGGGGGACAGATGCTGCTGACCTTTTGTCTTGTGCACAGAAGTACTTTCTCATATGGAAGGGACATGTAAAACCATACTGGGGCACATAACACTCCAATAAGCACAAGTTCCATAATTTGACCTTTTAAACTATTTAATTACTCACAACTATTGTTGCAAATTTCGGTGAATTTTGGAAACTTTCCATGGGAATTAAAAGGGATTTATGGGAATAAATAGGAATAAATCTTGAATTTACAAAATTGAAGGTTGGCCCTCAACAGGCATTTTTAATATAGCTGGGGAAAACATATTTTAGCATAATCTTGCCTCAAACAACCAGATTTAATGCAAGTATACTTGAGATTTTTTCTGCTTTTCCTCAATCACATGTGCTCAGCAAACTGCTTACTGCAGGGGTATTGAAGCCATGCCTCCTACATGCACTGTGCATTCCTCCATCACATGCACAGATGATTTCTAGACCCCTGGACTACTGAGGCCACATTTTTGAGCCTGAGGACAACATAAAGTGAAGCTGAAATTGATTGTTCAATAAAATACTTAAAAGCTCTGCTTACAAGTAAGTGTGTTGAAACATGTTTTTAATTGTATTATTTCACATGAATGTCTGCCTATGACAAAACAATATGTTTATACTTATGTTTACATATGATACAGTTCATTCAAATTATCCCCAATTACCATAAATTCCCATAACTCCCAATGTGGAATATTTCCAAATTTCCCATCTTAACTTCCCATGGAAAGCTTATCAGAATTTTCCTCCCCTTTGCAACCCTATTCTCAGCAGAGTACTTTCATTTCAGTCAGTGAAATAGCATGATGATTTCTATCTGTCTCAATTTAAAGTTTTATATTTTTGCACTGACACAGACGCAAATGCTTATTATGGGGATTGCTGCAAACACAGTTTTGTTGTGTTCTTTAATAGATGACCTTAAACTGCCTATTTTTATTTATGATGACTAAATGGAAAAAATCCATCTTCTTCTGTTAAAAACCTAGGTTTTGCTAATTTTTTTTCCTCTCATCCTCCACAGCTTTTTTTTTAACATTCACACTGATTCACACACTTCCTGACCTGCACAGCCCAAAGGAAGTCCAAGCGCAGTTTAAGGTCAAGTTGCCTGGAGTGGAGGGCGAGGGCACTGACGAAGAGCAGCAGAGACAGGATAGGCTCATAGCCCCGGATGTGAAAGGACCCCCCACTGCGGACGAGACGAACACACGCGTCAACACTGGACAGGACCACACGGAAAACTACACATGAGGGTTTGAAAGGACCCCACACAGTGTCCAAAGTTATTCAGTGTTACGTTACATCAAGAAATTGTATAAAATACATTTTCTAAAACTATTTATGTCATTAAATGTATCAAAATACTGGTAATTCAGCTTACACAATCCTTTAACTATGACAAGTTAGAGGATTGTTTTAAAACAGAGATCTTATGTTTCAAAAATTAAACACAATCACTTTTTTAGGACACATTTATGATCCAAGCACCCATGCAATTGGCCGGGCCCCTCAGTGCGGGGCTGAAAAAGCTAACCCGCTCCCGTCACCCAGCCCACATTGTCCTTTCAGGCTTCTGATTTGGAACTAATGAGCACATGTGCTGCATCAAAAGGGTGGAAATGAAAGAGCATGTGGGCTGCAGACAAGCAAAGACTCCTCCACTCACATTTATCTCAGTACATGTACTGTAAATGTCCCTCCAAACTCCTGGTTATCTGTTCTCTCTAAAACAAACACAGAAACCTTCTCCTGACATTCACAGCCAATCTGCGCCTCTGAATGACGCACAGCCATAACTAGATCAAAGGGTCTCTCACTTTGAGCACTGACAGGATGTTTGTTGTTGTCGTGCGACTTCAGGAAAGGACAGATATCAAAATGTGCAAACACACTGAAGTGCTCTCAACAACTGTTTGTGTGGTCATGTTGTGCCGTGAAGCTCACCCTGCAGTCTTGCGAAAGCCGCTGAGTTCCAACACAGTGATGTACAGCACCCCCAGAAGCAGCATTAGTGCCATCTTTGGCAGCCAGGAGACCCGCAGGAAAAGTGCTAGGGTGGACAGGCCCACCACACAGGACAGAAAGGCGTATCGGGCACCGTCACAAGGCAGCTCTGCCATGGTTTGGTTTGCGCCGCCATCCACATCAATGATGATGATGGAGCTGTTGGTGTTGGCACTTCCCCATAACCAGGGCATACAGCCCACCTGACAAAGGCAAGACAAGATGATTGCACATGAAGAAAGCAGGTTACGTAAGAAGAAAAATGTTTTTGTTGTACTTTTTACAGTCTGCCCTGTCAGACTTTTCCTTTAAGAATTAATTGACAAAAAATATGATAAATAATACAGAAGAAATTGAACCAAAATTTGGGAAAGATAGTATTAAATGTACTTTTTTTGTTTGAAATGCAGGAAAGAGAGAAAAAGGTTACAAGCTTTTACTCTGATTATCTATTTGGTTAGGATATAAAGGCTTGACAAAGGCCATTAGACTTTTTAGAATACTTTCTCAAAGCCCTGATTTTTAACCCTTAATGAAAAACAGATCATTAGAACAAGACAGTTATTGGAGATTAATTTATATTGCAGTACATTTTATTTGTGATAAAAATGTTAAAAGTGTACTAGATTATAAAACCCAGAAGTGTCATGCAATTGTTCGATTTTAACATAGGTTAAAAAAGTCTTAAAGTTTCTCAGTCATCCATCCATTCATCCCTCAACTATACTGCCTATCTTTTCAGGGTCGTGGGGCTGGAGCTGACAGTGGGCAGGAGGCAGGATATCCTGAAAAGGTTGCAAGTCCAATTACAGGGCCACATAGAGAAACAGACAAACATTCACTTTCAAACTAATTCCTAAGGGCAATTTGGAGTCACCACTTATAACCTTGTATTTGGTCCATGGGAGGAAACTGGAATGCCTGGGGAAAACCCTCACAGGCACAGGGAGAACATGCAAACTCCAGACAGAAAGTCCCTGACTGACAAGGGGAGTCAAACCTTCTCATCGTGAAGCCCGTGCACTAACCTGCTAAGGCACCATGCTGCCCCTTAATGATCCAACTTGTGGTTATTCAAAACTAAAACCAACAATCAACCAGAAATGTTCAGAGAGCACAAACCTCTGCCAAGGCATTTCTAACATTCTTAGCCGCGTTATTAGTGAAAATTTGATCAAAATTTGTTGGGAATTTTTTGACCGAGAATCAAACAAATGTACAAACACTGTCAAAACCAAAACATTCTTGGTGGAGATAACTAGTCGTGGGTCTTTAAAGGCCCATTCACACATCAACATATATTGACTTATGTTGACCAACATTAAGTAATTATCAAAATTTTGGTGAGAGTACCTTCCTGGGGTCAATTTTGCTGGGTTCAATGCAGATTGACGTATCTAAAGCGGAAAGAAATGTGCTGGTGGAGTATGACATTTCCCATCAGCCCCCTGACTAATTCGGTTCATCAGTGTGGATGTAATGCATGGCCAGCATTCTCTCTTTGGGGGAACTTTGGCCTAATGGAGCTTGGTGCTGCTGAATGTTGTACTAATGTATTGTGATGTCACTCAATAAATGCCATATAATGCGGACATATAAGCCAATTTCACCATGTGCAGCTGCAGTTGGTCTTGGTATTTCTGGCTTGACTACTTATACGGCATAATAAACCAAAGCACCCAAGGAACTTAAGAAGAGACAACATCACCACTTCTGGTGTCCCTCAGACCAACTGTCCTCATGCAGGGGACAAATTTCAAGGAAGATAAGGAAACCTAGGACCCAACAAAAAGCAGGCACAACTATTCAGGTCAAGGCACCAACATAGTCTGAAAAACACAAAGGGCCCCCAGCCCATAGGGTTGGAAACACCAGGGACCACACTAACACACAACAGCCCAAGCCCAAGGCGCAAGTCCAGAAACACCGGTGAAGCCCCCTATATCCCACAAATCAAAGGCCCGCAATATCACTTGAACCACATCGAGTGGCCTGGCCTGGACCCAGACAATACATGAACCCAGTTACCTAAAATGAGACCATAAGGATCAAGATGAATGATGAAAGCGATAAGACACCAAACAATAAAAACATAATGACAAGAAAACAATAAAAATTACAACAGGCTATAAAATAAGGTAAAAAAATAAAGCAGATAGAACTACAAAAACAAATAAATGAATAAATACATTGGACTAAAATGACAGTAAAACAGATATAAGTTGAAGACGACTTCACATTAAAGCAATTTTGTAAAAGTCAGTTTTTAGAAGTGATTTGAAAGAAGTTTTGTCAAGTATTGTGGTTATCAAAACTACTGTTTTATTTTTTGTAGTATATCAGTGGACTTATATTTTTATTAGTACTGTTAACATTGTTGCAACTAAATACACAAAGCTCTATTATGTTTGTACTAGGCAATATGTTTTGTGTCTGCTCTTCTGAAGTTAAGTTCAACAAACATATTTCGATTTCTAAACCGAGTAGAGATGAGCACAATTGAGCAGATACGACAAATGGAAAAGCACCATGAGATACAAATCAAAGGGTCCCCATAAATACACTAACGATGAGTACCACACCTCTGGATATCTTATTTACAGTAACATTATTAACCTTCCCAACAGTCTGGTCAATAAGGTGCATTCATTCTTTGCTCATATGATTTTTTTTCACTTACCACACAAGCCTGGGCCACAGCGTAGATTAAGAGCACTATGAGAATGCAGAGAGCAGTGCGAATCTGAATAGTCAGGCACCCTGGGAAACACTGGGAGAAAAAGAAATAAACTTTACATTGCCATACTGAGCATGCTTGTATATTTAGGTTTCAAGTGTTCAATAATGATACAGATGCTGTGAGGACAGATTTTGATGTTGCACTAGAAAAGTTAATTGAGTAAGAAAAGAAAGATGTAGCACATAAACTTTAGGAGCCACAAGGTGTGAATCAGCGTGGTAAGAAGAATTGATGAAAACCATAAACTTTGACAAAAGCTGAAGTAAATGATTATCTGGGATGTAATACTGCAGAGGGTCTTTAAAGACATTCTGCAACCAATGAATAAGGAATTTGTTGAAATACATTTACACATTTCTTGAGTTAGCAAAAAGAAGACTCATTTTTTGGGGTGGTAATTACAAGAGGGACATTTTTAACCTCTAAAATAGGGTTGATGACTGCTGAAATTGAATTTGTGAAGAAAACATATGAGAGTAAAGAACGGTTATTTGCTTAGTGGGAAACAAAGCAGCTGTATTTACCTGTACTCTAGTTATGTGCAGATACATGATACAAGCTACTAGGAAACAGATGCAGAAGACCAGAAGAACTAGTACAACTGTGCCCCTGAGTGGAAATAAAGGAAGAGAGGAAGATAGAAAGTTAGTAAAAAAAAAGGCAAAAGAATCAATAAAGTAGATAAATGAAGAAAAGAAAGATGAGGGGACAAGCCGAGTAAAAGCTGAACACACTGTGGTATGATGAGGAGATAGACAAGGCCAAACAAGGCAGCAAGAATCAGAGAGAGGACCACTGCGCTGGTAAAGTACTCATCAGGAACCTGGTGATACTACAAAAAAAACAGAGAGCAAAAAGAATCAAGTTTATTTATATAGTACAAACCCCAATTCCAATGAAGTTGAGATGTTATGTAATATGTAAACAAAAACATATTACAGTGATTGAATGCAAATTCTTTTTGACCAATACTCAACTGGATACACTACAAAGACAAGAGATTTAATTTTTAACCTGATAAACTCCTTTTATTTCAAATATTCAATTTGATGCCTGCTTAGGGCTGAACGATTTATTGTTTTCTGATCGAAACAGGCGATTTCAGGCAACGCGGTCATGTGATCGCCAAAGCTGCGATTTTTCCTGACTGACCTAGGATTTGTTGTGTCAACTATTTGCTAGTGGTGATGTTGTCACATGTCAGCACTCATGCCCAAAACCATCAAAGGGTGACATGCTGGTTTTCTTGACAAAAAATTTGTAACGAGTGATGTAGAGATGTCAGGGAAGCAAGTATTACTGTTGATTAAGTACTTTTGATATTGTACTTGTTCTGCACTTCACCCTGACTTGGATTGTCAGTCTATGTTAAAAAAAGATATTTGCTATTTTTCAGGAAAAATGCTCTATTGTTTACAGAATAGATGTGCTATATTTGGGTGCTGCTGAGCCATAAATGAATGAATGACCAACCTATTTTAATGTCTTACATATTTTTCAGAAGGGCAGATGCAGGGTCTAATATTATAATATTATAATATAATATATTACCATTTTTTTCCCTGTTTCACTAAAAAAGATAGTCCAGGTTTCTTAATCTAGGGTTGAATAAAGTACTTTAACTGCTGCTATAGATGTTGACAAGCTAGCTCTCCTGAGCCATAAAAGACTGACCTTGACCCACTTACTTCAGTGTAAGACTGTTGGGCAAGATCCTTTTTACCTTTATTGGAATTGTTGTATTTTGTTTTTCTTATTATTACTTATTTAACATTGTTTTTTTAAATTGTTTTTTGTTAAATTGTATTTTATCGAACTTAACACAATTAAGAATTTTTTGCATAGAAAAAGCAGGAGAAGGCCATTAGTCGAGCCAATGTTTTTGTGTAGTTTTGTCCTAAAAGTGGATTAATCACAAGACTTTTGGTGGCATCACTGACATATATATATATATATATATATCAGCTAGCGTCCGTCCCCAGCTGTCTCCCCTCAGGGACAAAGTTTGCAAGTTGCTTTATTAGCAATGATATTTACTAATGCCCAAGGCCTTGAGCAACCCCACTTAAAAAAAAAAACAAAAAAACTAATCCTTCAATGTGTTACTTAATTAATTTACCCTTAACAAGGCTAAATATCTCTGCCAAATGCAGATGTCAAGTCATTGATTGGACTGAGTTTGTCAGCAGCAGGAGAAACAGCATGCATAACTGAGTGTCACTGACATAGAGATAAAGTGCAATACTATTTTGGGAAGTCCCCAGGTCAAAGGACAAACACTGGGGTGACCAAGCCTTTTCTGTTGCTGCTCCCGGGCTTTGGAACAAGCCTGAAATGCATCTTATTTCTGACCTGGGCCTTTTCAAATCTAGACTGAAAAAATATTTATTTAGGATGGCTTTTAATACCCAGAAGCGTGGTGACATTTTACTTAATTTTATTGTATATTATTGTATTGTATTTTTTCTATTTTTTTGCTTTTTATTGTTTTTTATTTATTCTTTTTTATGTACTTTATATTGTAAAGCACTTTGGTTCACCAAATGGGTTGTTGTAAAGGGCTGTATAAATAAAGAACATTTACATTTACATTTCTTTTGCTTAATGATAGCTCAAGTGGGAGCATGTACAAAGAGAAAAACAATGGGCTGAGAATCAAGCCTTGTGGAACTCTGTATTGAATGCTGACATTTTCAGATTCATACCTGCTAGATCTTGTGTCTGTACTGTGACTAACTCTACAATCGGACTGATAGCTCACAGTTTAGTGGATGACAGATATATTTGATTTTGTTTGTGAGCAATTAGAGGGTGAGATTGTTTTATAATCCTTAGAAACAAAAGCTTCAATATTTCTATTTTCATCAGTGCTGTTATGACGGCATGTTTGTGCTGTTTCGGAAAGATTCCAGTATAATGAGGAGTTTACAATTTCAAGAACAAGTAAGAAACAACATACTTTGACTGCTCATAAAGTATGTATTCCTCACCCTCTGCTCACGCTCAGAGCACTTGTACATGAGTGTTAGGAAGTTGAGGTCCGCCGTGTCCGATTCAGTCTGGCGGGCCTCTATCAGCCGACCAATGTAGCGATTGACCCTGGTTCTGGGGCTGCTCTGGATCACATTAGCCTGGTTCGCGTTGGAACGGTTCCTCAGCTTCTGTGGAGCCGTTCTCATGGCTCTCCGCTGGGGGGGATAAAACAAGAGATGAAACTGAAAGTAAGGAACAATGGTGTTATAAGTGGAATGAAAAGCAGTGTCCTGTATTCTCTGTGGCACTGGAGTATTATCATATTAGGGACAGAACCGGATAATAGTGAACATTAAACACAAGCAGCCTATTATACTTTCAAATGAGGACATTGCCTTCACACTTAACTTCATTACTGAATGCGCCCCGCTGAGTCTGAGTGTCTGCAGCAGCCAAACTGAGCAGCTATGCAAAACATTGTCCACTGGAGCAAAGCCAGAGACTGAACATGGCAGAGTTGATGTTTGTGTGTGTGTAGGTGGTTGTGTGTACATAGAAGAGAGCATGCTGGTTAAATTGTGTATCTCAGTGGTACTGTAAGGACACGAGTGTGAGATTGAGTGCTCATGAGTTCATTACATGACATGAATGTGTTTTTGCTTCATTTCTTCTTTCCCTTCCCTATTTCGGTCCTCCAATTTTACTGCCAATTACCTCTTGATCCCTTCTGTTTGATATATTCCCTGTCCTCCTTAGTCTGTTTTGTTTATTCTTGCATTTTTCTTTACAAACCAAGGATACATTCTTACTATAATTTATCTTAAAACACATTTGGCCTCCTTACTTTTGCTTCATTTTTTCCTGCATACCATGCTTCCTTTTTTGTGCTTCTGTCCATGCTCTGAGTAAATTTAAATACAGTGGTCCTAGAGGTCAACTGCAAAATGTTTTTCCAAGCACAAAATCTACATGTTACAAAATTCAGGGTTGATAAGTAATTCGAATTTGTATCACAATTTATTCCCAACTTTTGATAGTTAACTTGAAATTAACTGTGTTATGCGCACATTAAGAATACTTGTATATTGTTTTTTATGTTTTATTTTATGGTTGATTAAGCGGAGCAATTCTTCAGGTGAATGCACAGACATGTATTTCAGATTATTTATTTATTTGTTTTTTATTTTTATTTAGATTGATGCTGCAATGAAACTAATCTGAAACACTGACTAAGACGCAGGAGGCTGCTTCAGAGTTCTTATTCTTTCAGGTATACCATTTGATCCTGCTGGATAAGTGTTAGTATCTGTGGCTATTTAAAGGCACCGATCCCACCTCGTATCACAAGTATTAGGAGCAGAATCAAGTGGTTTTCTCCTATTTGCTCATAAAGCATGTGTCCAAAATGACTGTGAAATGACAAAATTGACACTTTTCAGGGGTTCACCTTTATTTGATATCTCTGTTTAAGTAAACTAGTAGAAGTTATTTAACAAGATAACAGATTTTATTTTGAAACTAGTCTTTGGAATTTGGTATTTCTGTAATTTTTACTCGCTTTACCAAAGGCAACTGCTTTGATAAACCTGCTTTTATTTTGAAGGGGAAAATGAGGAAGTTCTGTAGTTAGCGGTTACCTTTACTGCAGACCAAAACAGAGAAAACAGTTACCACCATTATCCACCATACTTGTGCATGTTCCAAGATTTTTAGTGTTTTGTCTCAACAACCTTTTCTTCTTTATTTATTTTTCTTCTGTACAGTCTTTTACATTTCCCTCCCAAATTGTATGCTTCTTTGTATTCATCCTTAACTACTATCCTTTCTTGACCTGAGTCCCTCTTCCTGGTTCTATACTCTCATAAACCCCTGCTTCACTCTACATTTCCTGATAACTTCTTTTCTTTTTCTGTCAGTCTTTTCTGTTATTTCTGATTCATCATAGATGTTTTTACTAATTCTCCTTCTTTCCTACCTCTGAATATTTATCTCACCTCCTACCTTCTTCTGTATGATCTTCTTCACTTCTCACTTGTTTTTGCAACTTTAATGACACCTCAAAATATCCTTCTTCCCTTTCAGCCCTTGTTCTAGCCTTTATTCAGTTACCCCTCTACATTTTTTTTTTACCTTTGCTATAGTTCAACATATTATCTGCCTTTGTTCATCTTGTTGTTAAATCTTCGATACTTCCTCCTTTTGCTGTCTGTTTGTTCCCACTTTCTTCCTTGTGCCCTTGCTTTATTTTTTCTTACTTGGATTTTATTCATGCCACTCAGCAAACAAACACAACAGTGTTTGATGGTGTTTTATTTGAATATGAAAAAGGATTATTAACAATTCCTCCAATTTTTCTTCCAGGATATGATGTAATATTTTCCTCTTCTGTTTCCTCTTTCGGAATGACTGTTCACTATGTAACATAATGTCACTCTTTCTGAGTCTGAAATAAAAAGGGAATATTCCCATCTAAATCCCACCTCTGTGTTCAGTTCATTTCTCTCTACCTCCACTGTGTCTTTTCCTTCTCTCCGTTTTCCATGTTTCCTCTTCCTGCCTCCTTGGAGTATTTGTTTTATTTATGTATGAAGCAGCCACACACTGACCTGCAGATGTTCCATATTGTGCTCTGCGCAGCGTGCAGCCATGTCTGCTGTGCTAAAAATCGTATTCATTCATCCCTGGTCCTTCATATCACTCCACTGCGTGCCCTGAATGCGTGTATCATTTTGCACAATTGGAGTGTGTGTGGTCTGAATGTGAAATAACTACACAGTGGAAGGTGTATGTATGACTTAAGCTGCCCCCACTTTTCCATTTGTCTGTTTTATACTAATCTGACTTCTGTCAATGAGAGGAGGGTGTTACCATGAAAGGTTACACAGATTCAAGGACGGACACCATCATGTATCAAGAGGAGATTCAATGGACACTGTATTATACTCTTAAGTGTTTTTTTCACCTACAGCTTGGCTGTTTTTTCTGAATCAGTTTAAAGAAAATAATATAAAATTGCACATTTCCCTTAGATCATTTCATGTTCACACGACATTCTGTGATGTACAAAACATAAGCCAGCAGCCAGTGCTGGTTTGACCTGGAGTCGGACAGTGCATTATGGAAAGAAAGCCAGTGGGCTGAGCTATCCACAAAACAATAATATGATACTGATGACAGTTAGTCTATATAGATATAGAACTATCTTAATGTCAAGTCAAATAAAGTCATACATAAATAAAGTTATATATAAAAGTGCAATTTTGTGTAGATAAAACAGTATTTAAAAAATAACATAAAATCTTATCATAAATCATAAGAGATACATTTTAATACTATGTCCATTTTAAGGAAGGGTATAACAAATTATGAAACAGATATGTAGCATCATAGATAACATTTCACCAGCGGTCACATATCATGTAAAGACAAATAAAAATAACATGTTTAAGTAAACAGAGAGCCGTGAGTGTAAAGTTATATTTTGGGAGTATCTGGATTTGTTTGGCAGATTAATTTTTTTTAATGACAAAACTTCATTATTATTATTAATTTTGAAAATAATAATAAAAAATATGATATAGATAATAATGAAAATAAAAACCATGACAGAAATTTTGACATTAATGATAATGCTAAAGACATAAACATCAATAGTCAAGATAATTTGTAATACCAATAATTTGGTTATAATAGTTACAAAAACATTTTCCAAATACAGTGATAGTTGAATGGTTGTTTGTCTCTCTATGCAGCCCTGTGGTCGTCTGGATAAAAGCCCAGGCTGGACCCTGCCACTTGGCCAATGGCTGCTGGGATAGAATCTATCCCCCACTAACCAGTAGTATTTAACCAGCCTCTTGCCTGGTAGCTGCAAAGCAATTATTGTTACTACTGTTTCCACCACTACGGCACTGTGATGAGTTAACTTGTCACACTGTTTTTGTCAGTAGCTGAGCCGATTGTGTCCTCACTGCAAAAGAACAGATCTGGGGGCAGCTGAAAGCTAGTCGAGACCACCTCTTTCAGGCTAACTGGATGTGACTGTTTGTGCTGAAACAGGGACCAGTTACTCTGTTCATATATATTCAAACAAACCGTGCTGAACACAGAACGCCCACTTCTATCTGAAAAACTCTCCCAAACAATCTAGGTGTGAAAATGACCTGAGTCAAACCTTCGCAGTTATTTTTTCAATAATAGGAAAAAAAGACATTTTCTTGTTTCAACAAAAGAGGGTAAGAGAAAAGAAGAGACAAATTAAACACACAGAGAGTAAAACCTGGATTAAATCAACTGGTGCAAGAATTGTACAGCAGCCAGGTCAAAGGATTTCTCTGCAGACACACAAGGTCAAACCGTCTCTTTGACATGAAGCCAGCCTGCCATGTCACTGACAGTATACAGTTAATGTATGTGAGGGGAATATGTCCTGTGTGTGCACATGTGTGTATTTATGGTTTAGCAGCAGGCTGAGGTCATTACAGCTGATAGGATCATCACCTACAGATATGGCTTACTCCATAAAATGAATTCATAAAACATGTCGAAGATTTGTATTTGTTAGGTTGTAAAATAACTACATAAAAAATCTCTATAAACCAATGTGTTTGAATAATTGATTACGATGAAACACATTTTTGATCAGAAAGGTACTATTTTAAAATCAATATTTCACTTTATCAAGTTTTTTAATCCATATTGCCAAAGTGAAGCAAGAGCATAAGTGCACTGATTTGAGGGTCAAAGGATTGAAAAGAGATGTAGCTCAACCAAACCCTCTGATATTTTCTGCCCATTACAAGCAGACGCCATGACGTTTTCGAAAGCTTGTAACCTCTACTCCCCAAGCCCATCAGACATCATTAGGGAAGCCAATCAGGGCAGAGCTCATTATCATCGCCCCCCTGCCCCTTCAGATCTGAGTGTTTCCAAAGGGGAGGGGAAAAGAGCTGCATCCGATCCTCTACAGAGATAAAATTTGTCATTCTTTAATTTCACTCAAATCAAATCCTTGCTGAATAGACATCCAAGACATGATGTGAATGGTCAAACACACCCGGAGATGGGACCTTGAAGTTATCTTCTTTGCAAGTATGATAGTTACATTTATCTATTAAGCTTAACATGTTCTTTAGAGATTTTGTGTTTTATGTTTTTATATTAATTTGCACTAATGCTATTAGTTCATAGCTAAAAGAAAATGCTTTAATTTTGAAAGACAATGAGAGACTTCCTGTTGTTAATATCTGGTGCTGAAAAAGGAAGGCAAAGCGCTATGTTGAAAGGCTATTTATAGAAGTAATAAGCATGTAGGTATGGTGAGAATAATAACTTTGAAAAATGGTCTGAATAGGTTGTGTCTGAATAGGAAGTCTTTTAAACATCAGTGTTTTGATAGTTTTTAGGATTAAAGGTTATGTTTAATTAGGTGCATCATGACCACGGGCTAAAAGGTGGGAAATCTCAGGATGATTCTAAGGGTCCAAGACAGACAGGGGTCCAAAAAAACTCATTATATTATCAGTACTTCTAAAAATATCAATTTATTAACTTTTTGCCATAGTATTTAAAGACCTATTTTCTCTTCACATACAAAAAGTATCAAGTTTTTCTTGTTTTTATCCTCTAAAAAATTAATATTCAGGCATCTTTAGCAATGGTTAACCTCCATAAAATAACATTTATGTATAAAAAAAGGCCCTTTGAACATTTATTAGAGGATATTCCTTTCATTTGTGCTTTTGCTGTACTAAACATGTTAAAATATTTGGGTCTTTAGAACAAAGCTGAGCAAGACAGACTATAATCTGTACAGTTTAGAATCTTTAGTGTTGAAACATTTAATATCTGTTCATTTCAAAGCTAAAATGGTCTAAATGTAAGAATGTTCTGTATGGTACATGATTAAATTTACAATTTTTTTGACGAGTTCAGATGAAGAGTGTTAATTTGATACTTGACTGTTTGAAGCTTATTTGGGTCTTTTAACAGAATAACTTGGCTGTAGTAATTATTGGTCCATTAGAGATATGTATTTCACATATTTATTGATCAATTTGCTTTGCAGATGCTTGGATTGAGAACTTGTTCAGAAATGGTTTGGGATAGGGACAAATCTTAGAGCTTTCCACAGGGCCCAAAATTTCTGATAGCACCCCTGTTGACGACAAAAAGTTGGCACAAGCTAAAGGTCATTTACCATTCACCTATATTTTGAGATGTTTTTTAAACAGTTTATGGGATGAATGTGTTTAAACATTTTACTTTAAATGAAAAAGTTTTACTCTGCCATATTTCATAAAAATCCCGTCTAGTAGTCAGTTTCTTGCTCGATCATGACCTGGAACATGGAGCTTTCCCTACTACGCTATCATCATGATAAAGTGCTGTAATGAAACATGAAGACAGAACTGGCTCAAAATAAAAAACACATTCAGGGGCATTTAGAAACCCAGGATATTCACACAGCACTAAATTAGACCAAATTTCTTGGCCTCTACATACACAAATCACAGCACGGACAAACACAGACACTGAGAGTTTATACCTTATCACCGTCCTCGCAGTTCATGACATTGGAGAAGGGAATCTCAGCCTTGAACATCTTCCTGCAGTGCATAAGCTGCACTAGTAAGTAGCACACAGTTTTGAACTTCATCTTTTTGGCGGGCTTTATATCCGAAAGAATCAATCCTGGGAATATCTGTCACCAGATAAGAGATGGGAACAAGGGTTTAGTCATGATACCCCACACAGTTGTAATGTATTATGTAAGGTAATTAATATGAAGGCATTGGACAGCATGTATGTGCACACATGCTCATGCACACACACACACACATGCAATCATTATTATATCAGGATCTGGAGTTTAAAAAGAGGTTAAAATAAGGTAGGCCAGTCCCTCTGGTGATTTAAACAGTTTTAGCACCTTGCTGTCCTGATTATAACAGCTTAAAAAAGTTCAAAATATAACATAAGGATTGCCTCTTGAGGGGAATATATGTTTTGTTTGATATCGTTGAAATAGTTGGCAGTGTGCCTCTGTAGAGTGATGCAGGGAGATACTTTTGTAGGCCAGCCTGAATACTGGCATCATGCTAGTTCCATCAACAAAAAGCCTGTAGGACTTTTTTGTATTATTGCTGAAAATAAGCTCAGTGGCAATTGCAGAGTCTAACACCTACAGGTCATGTTCTGTTCATCAAGATGATCTTGCACGAATAAATACTACTTTCATAAATCATCAGGCATAACATCATAAAGGAAAGTAAAAAGTTTAAGTTGGTATTATTGAACTTCAACATGCCAGATGCCAGATTTTTTAACCAACTTGTCTCTCACACCAAAAGCGAGAGTCCATTCCAGGCTTGTCTCAACTTGTTTTTTGTCTCAGAAGATCCTCATGTGTTTGCCATCACTGCAAGAGTCTAACTATTCCAATGGGGTTGGAGCCTCTCTGATCTCAGCTCATAAATATAAAACATGTTTAATATGTGTAACTCCTGGCCAAACTGCCTTTGGCGTAATACCCACATGTATTACAATCAGAGCAAGCAGACAACCCAGAAACATGAAATCCAACATAATTGAGATTTTACTGTCTTTTAGAATCTCCCACAAATTATCTTTTTGGTTTCTGTTTTGCTGCAAAACAGATCTGCTGTTAGTCTGCTGAGGACATTGATAGTGATGGTATCACAATATAATTTACAGCAGTCGTAGTATTAAAACATACTTTGGTACCTTGACTGCACAGGCTTTTTATTTTAATCTCTACAAAAAGGCACATGTACATCCCATGAACACCAAAAGGAAAACTGAAATATTGATGTAAACTGCAAGTTTTCAGCACTTTGGGCCCTTATTCAGTACTGGGGACACTATTTCAACTCTAAGAAAGCACAGTTTCTGTCAGACCTTCAGCTCAGGGCTGATGTTTTGTGAAAACCCACAAGGGCTAAAGTCTTCAAAAATAAAGAGTTTCGTGAATTTTAATGTACTTGGATAAAAATGCTGCCTTTTTCAAGTTAAGGATAAGCTAAAATTAGATTATTAACATTCCATAATGTTAATACCAGGGTCACTGTCAGCTGTCAATCAGTGGGTTTACAGTTAAGACTAGCGATGGTAGCAGCTTGCTTAGGCAAACAAACTGAGGTATTGGTCGTGTCCCAAGTATACATACATCACAGGGTTTTTTTTATTTTTAAATGAAGGCATGGATGGCACTGCTACAGTATGCAGAGCTATGCAGCATTTTCGATTTTTAGTAAGTTACTATGGACCTGCTTCTCGCTGACAGATTAGCAAGCAGCTAGCGGTTTCTTTGTTTAAAACATGTACAAATATACTACCCAGCATATTCTGTACACAGTCCATACTGTATCTTTGGTACAGATTAACACTTGACTTCCAGGTAATTGTTCGCTCTGAAAACAGATTTAAATGTGACTTTCGCAAATTCTTTGCATTTATGCTAATACAGTAACACTAAGTATTCATGCCCATTCAATTGAAGGTGACATGCTGTTGAAAATCAGAGTATGTTTTATTCATAATAAAATAGAGCAAGGGTGTCAAACCTGTACCCAGGGTGCAAACTGCTGCCCATGGTCCACTGTCAACTTTAAAGAATTCTGAGATTGAAAATAGGATTCTGAGAAAAACATGATTTTTTTTTTTAGATTACAGTCAGAATTCTGAGGGGAAAAAAGCAGGAAATTTGACATAAAAATGAATGCATGAAATCAGAATTTTATAAGAAAGTCAGAATTCTGAAATTCAAGTTAGAATTCTGTGATTTAAGTCTGAATTCTGAGAATAAAAAAAGTCAGAAATATATGAATAAAGTCAGAACGCTGACTTTAATTTCAGCATTTCAACTTTGTTGCCAAAATTCTGACATAAAAATTCTGAAGCGAGAAGAAAAGACTCCAAGGCACTCTCTTTACACTTTTAAAGTGCCTTTACTTGAACGGCATGGTCATGTAGACCTTAAAAACAAACTTCAACACATTTCGGCATCAAGCCTTGACTTCCTGATGAAGGCTTGATGCCGAAATGCGTCAAAGTTTGTTTTTAAGGTCTACATGACCATGCTGGTAAAATAATGGCATTTTAATAGTATAAAGAGAGTGCCTATTAGTCTTTTCTTCTTGCTTCAATGACTTTGTGAGTCCCTTTCCAAAGAGCACCTCAAACAAACTCTCTGTTGAGTCTAGGTAGCGCTCCTTTCCTTTTTGTCTCATAAAGAATTCTGACTTTAATCTAAGAATTCTGACTTAAATCTCAGAATTCTCACTCTTTTTAAAGACTTAAAAATCTTTACACCTTTAAAAACATTTTTAGTTGCCCTAATCCTCTTCTGTAATAAAGGCAGTCAAAGACAATGATGTCTACTGTCTCCCACAAACCCTTTTTTAGTTAACTACTAGTTTGAAACCACTATTTGTGGAAGTTAAAAAGTGGAACTGGGACGTTTCATGCTATATGAAAACCTGTAAATCTCTTAAACTAATGTTTACTGCAGACATTATTTCAGGCATCTTACTGAAATATATACAATAATCCCATGATCTTTGATATGATGGAACTGGAAGTGCTAAGTCACTAATTCATTCATGTATTTAAGGACTCCTACCTGAACCACCCCATGGTAGTAAATAAAGGCACAAAAACAGAGTGAGCAGAAGCCTATCGAATGCAGCTTAGAGAGGGAGCATCTATCTGCAAGCCATGTCTCTGATGAAGCCTAACCATCAGCACCATTAAGAGGATTAGCAAAGTCTCGTGCATATGAAAGGAAAAATAATACACGCAACTGGGAAGTTACAGCTTCACTCAAGGACTTGTGTGACCTACGCACAAGCTTTACATTGCATAACTTAAAACCTGCTGCAAGAGGAAGGAGGAGGGAAAAAGAGAGGAGACAGAAGGGGAGAAGAGAAGAGGGTGAGGAAGGAGAGCAAAGACAAGACTGAAATTCCCTCTCCAGCTGCAACATCTGTGGGAGATGTGCGTGTCCTTGTTCAATCTTTGACACACACGTATATCTCTGTAAGTTTGTTGAACTGTGCAGATTTGAGATGATAGATGCTTCAGGCTGTTTTTCTATTTCATTTCCTCTATTGCACCAGTTCAACCCATTACAGGCTAGAAAATAGATCCGCTCAGCAAAGTGTGGGTGAGCCATGTTATATGAGGCTGAATATTTCCCTCAAAATTATATAGTATTACTGTAAGGATATTTCTTCCAGAGAGATCAGCATTTTCAACAGAAAAACACAAAATATCCTTACTTTTTACACATGGACTACTCTGAGCAGTGTTGGGGGCAATGCTTGACAAAGTCAGCTGCTAGAGTGCTCAAATGGAGTTCATTAGAAAAAGGAGGTTTGTATGCACATTTCTTTCTCACAGTGTAGGTAAGGGGCAAACCAAAAAAACAGCAGCAGAAAGGAAAGGTATGCCTGCACACTTGAGCACTTCTTTAGATCACAGTTTTTGTCTGATGAGGGACTCATTCCAATGAACAGACTTTGGGCTTATGGACTGACATGCACCCATCCGGCAAGTGTGGTCAAATATTTTAAAACTAAAAAACACTTCAAGGTGAAAAAAAAACTTCTGAAAAGCATAATTCAAAAATAATGAGTAAAGCAAAATATGCTAAATGAAGATACATACTGTACTTCAAATATAAAATGCAAAAACATCCAGCATTGAAATTGCTGTACAATATAAAATCAGAAAGGCACACCAAAGTACAACTTCTATAACAAAAACATCATTACCAATATGGATAGTGTAAACATCATGAGTCATACACAAGAAAAGCCCCAACCACATATCAATATATCCATTTAACAATACCTAAATAAAGATATACTGCTCAAAAAAAGTTTGGAAACATAATTTCGGTCCATTATTTCTCCCCTTTAATAAAACCAGTTGTTTTTATATTTCATGTCGTTGGAAAGCCTGATTAGTCTCCTTAACAGCAGGGTAAAACTTGTAAGGATGGTACATTCATGGAATGAGCAACACAGCTAAAGGTGTGGGTAGCACCCCCCCCAAAAAAGCAAAAATTCCCTCTTCTCCTGGAAGAAAGCATGTAGTTAGCAGTGGAGAAAGGTTGAGGAACCAGTTGTCTTGGGGTGTTGTCTTCCTGGAACACCCACTTTGTGGTCTGTGTTAGATTCACCAGTCTCACAGAACTTGTTCCTAAGGCCGGAAATGGTACCAGAGGCTGACGCCAAATAAAGCTGCCACTCTGTGTACTGGAAAACCAGCTGCCAGTTACAGGGAATTTTTGCACATTTTTTTGGGCGCTACCCTCACATGTCGTTCATTCCATGAATGCACAATCCTTATAAGTTGTACCTTGTTGTAAAAGTGAGTAATCAGGCTTTCCAACAATGTATAAAATCCAATCCCTATTGATGTTGTTAAAAGGGAGAAATAATCAACCAAATAATGTTTCCAAATTTTTTAAGAGATACATAGTCTGCATACTTTTGGTTGGTCTTTGACTGCTAGTATTAATTATATCAATACTGACTATATTGATATTGATGTTTTCAGAGGGAAATGTGTGTATTAGTATGAATTGCTGACAATATATATGCTAGGTATTTTTTTAAGTAATTTTGATTGTGCATACTTTGCTTATCTTTGAATCATTTTTGTGAGGATTTTTTTTCACATTTAAATGTTTTTTTCTTTTCTTTTAAACATTTGACCACACAAATAACCAGGTTTCTTTAGCCTACCATTGTTCAGAATGCCTAAGTCTGGAGGAGCCCTGGTTGAATTATGGTAACTGATTATCTTTTGGTGGCATCGAGGAAGTGTGCAGGCAAAGGTCCTTCTTCTCTTGTGTTACTTTGGCCTGTTGCACACACGAGAACCTCATATTTTGTCCATATAAAACCATGGCGATTAATTCTGCAAAATTGTGCCTGTTGGAATCATCCATTGTTACAAGTGTCTTTTAGTGTAAAACTCCCCATCACTGCTCTGAGTCACCACAAAGAGTTTAGCTTAATTTAGATTAGCATGCAACCTGTTGAAGCTCTTCTCACATGCTCATTTTACTGTTGAAGTAATAATAAGGTGCAAGTTTACAATTTTTTGACAAAAGTTGTTGTCTAGGGACAATTCAATGCTGCATTTTGAGTAGTTTCACATTGCAAACAGCTTGCTGAAATATAAGCAACATGTAAAATACACTCTACTCAGAGCACAGAGAGACATCATGGTACCTTCCGTCGGTGAGATGGCACAATAAAGAAAGTTTCTATTTCATGTTTTTGGAGGAAGGCGTTCCTTTCATGACCATTTCCAGGTTCCACCTCATAATCTCCATTTAGGCACTCCAGCGTTGATCTGGTGATGTGGACTTTTCTGTACAGGACAAGGATAAAAGACAGGAGATATTATATAATGTCACCACACCTATGATAGTTTATAGCAACCCCTGCTAAAAAAAAAAGAGAATAAAAGTAAATTGACTTTGCGTTTGGTTGGTTTTATGATGTTCAAATGTCTCAGATGGCCATTGATAAACTGCTCTGCATTAAACATAAAAAAGTCTGAATGACACTATTGCAGTTACATTAAAATGTTTATTAATTTGGGTAGCTATGAATATAAGTTACTAAGGAACAATTTTGCAGTTTGCGCTGTACCTCATTAAATAATGTTATTTAATGACATTTAAACGTTATGTGGCTAAAGCCTAAAGCCATAATCTACAGCTAGAGTAACATAACAATAGAGATATAAAATCTTATCAATAATATGAGATAGTTTAAGAGTATCAATAATTATTACAAGGACCGCACTGACAAAATCATACAGCAGGTTAGTATAATCACTGTGCTCTGTGCTTAATTCAACCAAAGACCCATAAATCATTTGCATTAAAAAGGCAATACACCTGAATAGTGGATCTATAAACACATTAATCAGCCAAGATGTCTATTCTGGAGCTTGGTAGTAAAAGCACACTTGTTTTGACATGTGTCCATGTTTGTATTCATGTCATAAATCCAGCACTGACCCTGGAAGTCCTCCAGCCTCCATCACATTGGCTAAGGTCACATCATTGGACCACACATCATACTGCCACTTCCTGAGGCCCAGCACTCCACACAGCACCCGACCTGTATGCAAGCCCACGCGCATGTTCAGGTTGACTTCTGTGGCCTCAGCTACTGACCTGCAGCGGCACAGCACATGGAGTGATGGGGTGAGGTCACGAGATCATATCAAGTCTATACAGTGAATCTGTAATGAGGCAAGAGATGAGTAGACAGCACAGAAATGACAGCCGACAAAATAAAAACATTTATCGACATCTAATGATGAAATTCTTAAAACGAGTAATATTAAGCTATTAGATTTAAATATCATCAAGTCTTAAATTAACAAATTAGACTTTTACATGTCAACTTTCACAAAGTAAAGTTTATATTTGATTCACAAAGTTTAGTTTATATCTAAAGTTATATTTAAAGTTATATTGGATATTTGATATAATTAAGGCAAAATATGGGCTCTTTAAGTTTGCTGGTTATTAAATCTACACTTCTCAGTTGTGCTACCCACACATTCAGCTGTTTTGCTCATTCAATGAATGCATGAGCCTTACAAGTTGTACCTAGCTGAAAAGTTGACTAATCAAGCTTTCCAGCAATATAAAATGCAATACCAATCTGTATTATTAAAAAGGAGAAACAATAGACCAAAATAATGTTTTGAAACTATTTTAAGGGGAATGAATCAAGACATAATCACATCAAACCTAAGCCCATCATCAAACATATCAGAAATAAGTCAAGAAAACACTTTGATTTTTGGTTGGAGATAATTTACTGGACTACTTTTAAGAGTCTGCAGTTAAATGCATAATTCCCAATACTAGAGGACTGTTGGTACTTTGAGTTTTCCAATTAGCTTAAAAAGAAGTAATCTGTAAAATATTTAAGATCTGTGCTTCAACGTGGAAACATTACCTATTACAGGCAATTTTTATTTATAACCACTGGTGTCAGTTTTATCATACACGTGCACCCTCAGTCAAGAATAATGTAATACCTGTGAAAACAGTAGTTCTTTATAAAAGTCAATCTGACAAAACACTGAAAGGAAACAAACACTCTGCTCAAGCTCACCAAAAAGACCAAACAACCAAAAAACTGCTTGTTTGAGCATTTCTATTCAATCATTGCTGGGGTGAAAGTCTGATCTTAATTAACTTACTTTCAGGCAAGTCATGAAAGTATCTGATTTAATTATCTGCTAGATCTTCATCTCTCACCTTCTCTTGCTGCTACACAGGCTGAGTGAGGGGAGACAGGCTCGTTCAGTCTCAGGGAAACAGCTTTTGTCTCAGCCAACTGCAGCTCTGCTCACTCACATGTTCAGTGTTCGGATCACTCACAGCACACATGGCTAGTAAGAGTGCAAGTGTACTCAACACAAATGAAATGTTACTTTCTTGCTTTCTCCACCTTAATGTGTGCTCAAACAAAACATTAAAAATATTTTTCTCAATGATGGCATTAGATTTTATAGCTCCCCCAGATGGAAAATCTCACAAGGCCAGGTGTTTGTCCATCCCATAGCTGTAGAAGGGAACATTTCTAGGCATGCTGTGCTGCCATATTAACCATTAGAGCACAGCACTGAGCAGCCACATCAACTTATTGAGAGGTGTGTGGTGAGACACAGCTCATGAGAATTTACTCTTAAACAGGCTGCTTCGAGGAGAGCTGAAACAGGGGGTTTATAGGCATGTCAAAATCCAACATCTGAGCGGACTTTTGGGCAAGAAACATCAAAATTTTATTATGGGGACACTGCCCATTTTTATATGAATCATTTGCAGACACGTGACTAACATGATGTTACTTAGTTCTGTGGGTGTCAGAAGTAGCACTGTTGTCAATAGACTGTAATGCATTTTAGGCAATAGTTAATTAAAAGATGCATTTTTGAGCCACAAAAGGAGCCTAAAGTACCATAAATATAAAGCAAAAATGTAACCGAGTCTGTCAAATGAACTGGGATGCCTTAACAACAACCACAAACAGAAAAGCAAGCTTAGCCTAGGCTGAAATAGATGCTTCTGTGTACTGGCAGTCAGACAATATGTGTTTCAGCTGTTCACAGTGAGGCTCTGCATGCTCCAGAAAGAGAAGAACAACCACTGCCCAGAGAAATAATTCGGTGATTTTTGCAGGGATTATGGCTGTCGTTTGTTTTGAACACAAGAGAACACTTGTATGCTCTGGAGTAGACAAAGCAGAAACATCTGCTGATGGAGACTTAGTGGGTTTAGCTGGTAAATGGTGGAAACCTCAATGGGAACCGGAGGACTCGAAAAATCCATGTTGCCTGTTGATGTATAAACTGTGAGCTTATGTCATCAAACTCTGTGAAGTCCCAGCATGACTTCATAAAAACACTTCAGGGCATTCAGGATCAGAGAAAATGTAGTCTTGTGTAGGCTGCAGCTGTGCAGATCCTCCCTACTGTAATGTACATCTACAATTAATATATACAGACCAAAATCAAAGTTTTCCAAACTCAAAAGTTAAACCAGAAAACCTGAATGAAAGGTTATCTTCAAAGTAAGCATTCAGTTTTAGACACAGCCAAGTTGTTGATGAGCATTAGTCCATGATGTTCTTCTGTTGCAAAGGAGTTTAAACTTATTAAAATGACTCACAGATATGTAAAACTGACATTTAAAGCTTTGTTAGAATAATTCACTACACAGTAGTGGATGGCTATAGTTGAAAAGTTCACCACAGGGCCATTTATATCTATTTAGCGTAGAAGTCCATTAAGTTATATGTTGGACGGCATTGCTTGTGACATCCAGCCAGGATGGAGTCAGATGTGACATCATGCCCAATGGGTCAACACAGTTAATGAGGGGAAGTAATAGGTCAAGTTCCGTCCGTGTACACTAATTAAATCATACTTTATAATGTCTCTTTTTATGTTCAATACAGTTTCTAAATAAAAGACAAAAGAAACAACACTGAACACTTACGTTATGGTGTCAATCATGTCCAGACCCATCTCTACACAGCAGTGGGCGTGGTCAGTTTTGGGCTGGGTCAGTCCAGACACACAGTAATAACAGTCACCCAGGATCTTGATCCTCCGACAGTGGTTCTCCTGCACAGAATGAAGAAGAATTAGTCAACATTGATCTGTAACAAATGTAAGTTTGACAGAATTACAGTGCACCTGCTGTAGCACCTCAGGCCTTTCACAAGATCAAGTATGAATCAACAGCCAACACTGAACTCGCTGAATGTTAATAAAACATGACACCAGAGAACCAAAATGACCAATCTTTAGTGTAATTATAAGTTTTAGATATGCTGTGTTTGTGTTAAATATTCTGACATTTAATTATAGTTTATCCATTAAACTGATTAGACTGATCCTTAACCATTGCTGTAATTTGCTAGCACAGCTTCAAGGTATCCATCTCTGCAACTTTCAAGGTCATACAAGTTTATGATGCAGGAGTTATGGCCTTGAAAATGAGCAGAAACTTGTATTTTTATTAGATTTTCCCTATAGAGGTCATAATGTTTTCAAGTAGTCCTTCATTATAATAGTCTACAGAAACTCAAATTTTAGTGACGACTTTGTCTATTTATGCCATTCACCACATGCAGCTGCAGCTGGTCTCAGCATTCTGACACCAACTGCCAAGAGGATGAAAGACAGCTGTCCCACAAAAGAGAACCTCAAGTCATACAACAGGACTCCTGTCCTGAGGAGGGAGCTGCTGGATCTTTGGACTGTCTTGCTCAGATTGAGAAAAAAATACTTTCACGTCTACACAACAGATATGATTCAAAGTTGCGCAGCTGGCATGAAACAATACTAGAAGGGAGTATAAGGGAGTGCCAAAAGTTTGATTAATTTCTTTAAATTGACTCTAAAAATCATAAAACCACAGCAAAAAAGAAAAAAACAAACAGAAAAACAAAAAAAACTAACTAACATACAAATTCAGCAAGACAGAGGAATAAACATGTCAGATAAGCTGTTAGCAGAACAACAATGCCAACATCCATGTGTACTGGATGTTCATTATCTCATATAAACTCCTGAGATTTCAAACATTTACCAACACTGATACAGTCCCCACAATGCAGCACTACATCACAGGATCAGTCCCACTTTAGGGAATAAGGTGAGTCACTCTCTCACTCTTTAGGGACAATAGGCAGCGGCATGAAAAGGCTGCTTACTGATCTAACACATTATTAGAGGATATGAGCACCAGACATTCATTTTACCACAGAGGCCGGGTTTCTGTGGACGCCTTCTCATAACCAGTTATTGTTTCCATGGAGGTAATGGGATCGCTGGACGTGCACGTGAAGAGCACAAAGACTCATAATTATGCACGTTGGTAAGCACAAGACGAGACAGACGCTCTATTTTGAACACGGACACCATGTGAGTTTCAGGGAAAATTCAATAGCTGGTACTCATGATAGGGGCAACAGTTTGTGTTGTTAAGTTTAAGACACAGTTGTCAACATTTCTGAGTGATCAGTGGCCTGAAGGCACATGCGCTGGTCATGTTAAATGTATTATTAGACACAACAGCAAAAGGAAAACACAATGTAGGGGGGGAATGAGGACAAGCAGGGCCCAGCTTGATGCAGCATGTTTAGGCACATATCTTTTGTCCTGTACAGTGAATACAAGACTGGGAAAATGATTCAAGACATTTTAATCATAATTATACCATTCTTACGCATGATGGCTTTTCTTATTTTAAGTAGAATAACTCACGATCAACTTGTGGATTTAGGGACATCACTGATGGAAACTCTTTGCAAAGGGTGTTTAAGTTGTAGAACTATAGTTCGGAAGAACAAAACCACACAACTGCTTTACTACACTTATTAAGATTCAATAAAAAAATTATAATGCATTGCCACTCATCCTGGGGTCTGGGGTGTGGCTCTGCCAGCATTTACTTTGGCGCCAGTGAACAATAGCTTTTTTTTTTCATTTTAGTAGGGGTGTGCAATGACATGATCTTAGATTGTAAAGAACAAGAATGTATTGGGGATCTACCAAAATACAGATCGTATAATCATCTTTGGGGCTCATCCTATCTGCTGCAGTTCTATGCTCCTCCTCAGAACAACATCCTCAGAGCAGGCAGGGCTAATACTGCTGTTATATTAGTTACAGGATTTTATCCATCCTTTCATTGTTTTGCAAAATCATTGACAATCCCTTTTACCTCTACGCACGAGGATTGCTTGATTTGATAAAGCATTTGTAAGTAAAACCTTCTAAACTAAAGTATTCTTGTGGATGGAGGTGATAACGCCAGTGAGATCCCAACCATCCACTTGAAATATTTTAAACTGTCTGAATAATTATTTCCATGCATTCATTTCTATGAACAGCTTGTAGTGATTTCATTCTGCAGCTTTCTGTCTTTACCCTCGTTCAGCAGACGGGTGTGTGTTTGTGTGTGGTACGTTGTCACAGCTCTGTCCAGACTCATCAATGAATAAAAATCAAAATTTAAATTATAAAATAAGGTTAGTACCTCAGATATTGCATGAGCATGTGTCACAAAACAATCCTGTTGGGTATAAGTCAAATATTTTGTCATTGTTACCCATATAATTGAGGAAAAAAACAGTCTCTGTACAAAGGTTAATAATAATAATAATAATAATAATAATTACATTTTATTTAAGGGCGCCTTTCACGACACTCAAGGTCACCTTACAAAAGTACAAATAAAAAGTGCATTAAGACAAGCGTAAGAACAGGTATAAAAACAGGTGTAAAGTTACAGAGGCATCAGTTCTGTTGGGCTAAACGAGTGCAGAAACACTATATAACCTAAAGTTAAATAAATGCATTTAATTTCGCAAGAAGATGCAGAATGAATGATGACAGCTGAAACTGATTTAAAAACACAAGAGGACACACAACTTAATCATAATTAAAAAATTGTGTCAAAAAATGTCCAAATTTGGTCAATAAAAGTGTTAAAATAGCAGAGAAATATAGTTTTATTTTCTTATAACCGCCCCCACACACACACACACAAACAGTGGGCTGGGGGAAGACATAGTAAGAAGCATTAAAATACGACTTTTGTATCCTGTGATCTGAGTCCTGATCTTGCTCAACATCAAGTGGGAAAAATGTGAAACTTCAACACAACCACCTCCAGATCTTAGGCATTTTTTTCCACAGTAAAAAGACCTATAATGCAGAGTCCAGCAGAGGTGAGATCAGGTTAACTGAGGTCACGTTTAGCAGTAACAGATGGAGCTTGAGAGAGGCCTGGCCCGAAGATAGGAAGCAGGGAAAGCCCTAGTGCTTACAGAGACTCCTACCCGGTGCTTTTCCTGTGCTAATCTGAACGGTGATGGCTTAGGAGCTGATTCAGTCACAAGCTGGATTACTGCTGTCATGTGACTGGAGCTTTGTGGGAAATCTGGGTGGTCATCAGCACAAACAAAAGACAGGCATAGTGACACCTATTCTTCTTTATTATCAGAAAGTAGAGACAAAAATAGGAGCTTAAGTTGGGTGTATTTAGAGTATTTTTTTATGCTTTTAGTGATTTTAAAACAGTAAATAATAATATACATTAGCCATGCCATACAGGTCAGACAAAAGACTATCAGCCAAAAATTTAATAGCATTTAGCTGTTAAGTAATACTTGATATTTATCTCAATATTTACTTCTAAATAAAATGAAAATCAATGGTTGCCAAAAAATTAGAAATATTAAGTTGAAATGATTCCAGAAAAAAAACGATGTGATATTGATATCAGTTTTGTAATACAACAACAAAAACACAAGTCTCAGCGACCTAATATTGGGTATTTTTTTTTTTTAAATGGTAAGAATCATGTAACTACAGGTCAACGGCCAAAGTCTTGGAGCCCCATGTTCATCCTGTGCTTGTGAAAATGATAAATGGGAGTTGCTTTCACGCTTTTTAATCAGACTTTTCAGAGATCTAATCAGCCCTGACTCAATGATGAGCAGATTTAGATTTTGGGTGTCGTGGAACAAAGGTCAAGGTCACAAAGTCTCATTATTAATCTTTGTTTGAGAACCGGTCTTATAAACACAATATCCCAAAACTATGAATTTTTATGTCAAATACATGTACATGCCCATTCTAACTAAAGGATGAGGTGACTACATTTTGGCGGTCAAAGGTCAAGAAGGCGTTTAGTCATCTTTAGCTTTATCCATATTGTATTGTTACTGATTCATATCCCTGATCACGGTTTCATTACTCTAGGTAAATAATTTGCACTGTTACTGTGTGGTCAATAAGTGCTGTTACATTTCACATTGTCACTTTAATATCACTGTCACTTTATCTTTACTGCACTGCACAAGAGGCTCAGCTGTCCTGTACTGTGTTAAATTATTATTTTAGTATGTTAGTTAATTTGATAATTGAACGCCACTTACTCTGTTAATTTAGCATTTTAGTATATTAGTTTATTTGATAATTGAACAACACTTACTTTGTTACTCTGTTAATTTAGTGCTTTAGTATGTTAGTTAATTTTGATAATTGTAAATATCTTCTATTCTTTTGATCTACGTCTTATTCAATGCATGCTACGATCCCTGTACTTGCCCTGTACTGCTGCAATACCAGAATTTCCCCTTTGGGGATCAATAAAGGAGTATCTTATCTTATCTTATCTAAATGGCTGATTGTAAATGCATCATTTTTCTAGTCTTTCCGATCATTGTAGGGCTTTTACAACAGAAATCATGCTTATCCATTCACACCTATTCACTCTCAAATTTACACATTGTGTTTCTACATGGAGGCCCATTCACACATCCACATAGATTAGCCAACATTGACTACTGCTACATCATCAAAGTTTCAGTGAAAGTACATTCCCGTAGTCAATTTTGCTAACAAACATCAGCATTGCAACAGGGTTTTCATCAAACCAAGGTACTGGTTCTTAATATCTCATTGATTTAGGGATGGCCAATCTGATTTCAGAGAGCTGTGCAGCCAGGATCTTCAGGATAAAAATAAGACTAAGAAGACAAACATGACAAACAAATCAAAAAACATGGATGTTAAGTTGCCGTGAGAAAGCTCCAAAAACACTGATATGACTTCAAGGTTGAAAAGAGGGGCTCCTACAGAAATCTGAAAACTTAACATCGGAAATGGAACAAATATGAAAGGAGGAAGATTTCAAAAGGGCCCTGGACAGCCATGACTACTACCATTTTCAACCCTGGTCAAGATGAGAATGATGATCTGTTCAGAATAGAGGAGACAGGTTGACAGCTCATCTCTACTTTCGGACAAAAAACAAGAGCAAACTGCAAAAAAATGCAAACCTTATAAAATTATTAGTGCTTTAGGATGATTGACACTACATACTTTGAAAACTGACCCTTTAGATGGAGCAGATAGCAAGTGAATGAGCACAGTTTTTGCTGCTAGTTTATGTCATAATGGATTTGTTTTCTCAGTCAAGGAAAAGCTTCATGTTCTACTGTCGGCAAAATTTTATTTTACTTTAGAATGTGTCAACTAAAAGTGGACAACCAGCCTGAGTTAGTCCCCAGGCCAGAGATTGGAAACCCCTGGATTACAGAGACTTACACCAAGAGAAAGTTTATAATCTAAACAGTACAAATACATTTGCAATATTTGAAAGTGGAAGGAGGGCCTCAGCAGTCAAATCAACTTTTCCAAATGCTGTGATTGTATATAGGCAATGAAGACAGTGCAGGAGTTTCCCTGCACTTTTTATCATAAAATCATAATACATGACTCCGTATTAGGTGTCTAAGACTTCTTTTTTGTACCAATTGTATAAAAAGGTATCGATGTCACTTCACTTCAATCAGATAGAAAAAGACAGAGTAGACACTCACATGTAAAAGCACGAGATCTGAAGTGAGCTACTTTAGTGTTCAGATCTCTTTGCGTTTTTTCACTTGACTTCAATCAACAATTAAGATGCACCTTCGATTGGATACAAAAATAAAATCATAATTCCCCCCTAAAACCACCCTTCTCTTGAACAAATAAAAAATCTTTCTCTAGGCTTTTAAATTGTTTTAACAAACAACATCACATCACCTCAATTTTAGCTTCAGTTCACTTATTTCTTTCTAGTTTTAGAATTGAGATTTTACTGATCCCTTTAAAAGCACTTATGGGTCCAGGTTGTTGCTATATTTCAGATCTACTAATCCCTTATGTGCCAAATCGCAGCCTCAGATCGGGGTCGTTCCAAAGTCGAAGCTCAAAACCAAAGGCAATCAAACATTTTCTGTCAGAGCTCCTTGACTCTGGAACAACCTGTGCGGGGTAATACACCATGCTGAATCAGTCGCAACTTTTATATCACTTATCAGAACTTACTTTTGGAGACTTGTTTCTATGTGATGTTGTCTTCATCTTATTTCAGTTTTACTGTCTTTTAGCCTCTTTTACATCTTTATTGCTCCTTTCATGTAGCTTTACTGTAAGCACATTCCTCTACTGTATGATCTTTATATAGTTTTGTGACATATTATGTCTTTAATCAAATTTAATCCTAATCCCCATTTTACCATATTTTGTGCTGCATTGCTTATTTTATGTTGCACTTTCAACCGTTTTATTGGTTACCTTTTTGGCTCCTTTATTGTTTAATTGATACATCTCCTAATTACATTGTAGCTCCATTGTTCTGAATTTTACAGCATTTCAGGACTTTTTTTGTCCCTTTTCTCTCGTCTCACTGCTTTTATTGTCCATTGTCTCAATCTCTTTTTATGTTCTTGTCTTCTACCTTTTTTATTGCCTTTCCTTTTTTCTTAATGTTATATGCTTTTTATCTTTTATATTCTTTCCTCATTGTTTCGTTTTATGTTGTTGGGTCCTTGTATCGCCTTGGTTCTTATGACAAATGAACAGATTCTTATTGTGCTTGAATTTATTATGCTGTAAGGGTTTTTTTGCTTTAAACTGTGCTTTTGTGGTTGTTTAGTTCATTTTGAGCTTGAGTTATTGTGCTTTGTTTTCTGTATGTCAAAGTACTTTGTAAACCTGTGTTTTTAAAAGTGCTTTACAAATAAAGTGATTACAAGTTGTTATTAAAAATATCTAAGAAACTATATTTCTGCAGGCTCATCATACCCTTCATACGGGCACCATAAGCCAGCAGAGTTGCATGAGCAGATACTTCGATGTGGAAAGAGGGATAAAAATGAGCCAAAGGCAGGCAGGGGAGACATTCAGAAAATAATTATGAGGGAAATGATGAGGCAGTCGAGAGAAGCAGCGGCTCATTTCCTACCAATCCCAAAAGGCGTGAGCAGCACACACTGAGTGCTGACTTTCAGACAAATATCAGCACTTGCTATTGATGGGTTCAATACATGTTAATATTACCAATCTCTGAATGTTAAAAAGTAGATGTGTTACATTTTAAAGCAACACAGCATGCTTCCTCCATTACGCTGCTGCATAGTATTCAAGGTAAAATGAATCTTCATGACTCATTTAGTTATTTAATGTCAGCTTTCATCGACAAAAGCCCACAGTGATTCATTATCACAACACCGTTGTGCAAAAAAAAAATCTTTAAAAGGTTCGAAAGTTTCTAAACTTGTCCCCACCTCACTGCAGCTCTATTTTTTACCCTTTAGTCAACAGCTCGTTTAATGTTCTTATTTCGATTACAATAATTTATGTGCAACAAGGAGTGAAAAATGTATCAACACATTCTCCTCCCACCACAACCTGGCAGGCAGGAGCAAGCTGGTGTTGGAGAACTGTGAAGTATACCCTTTTAATGTAGATATAAATAAGTAACACCACAGAATGTTTGATGTTTTATGGAGATAGGAATGCTCTTTGAGCCACCTTATCAGGAATAGAAAGATCAGTTCTAATCAGCTCTGAGGCAAAAATAATATTTTTCCTTTCTGTTTCATCATGTTTAAGAGTAAATGCTAGTGACATGTCTCAGTCATGCAAAAATCCTAGTATCTGAAAGATTAAGATATAAAAACTGTTTCTGAAGGGCACTAAAACGGTATTAATGAGCAATGTATTGCTTTATCGGATCCAATAAATCTTGATAAAAAACAGGTTTATTCATCAAGGGAACCGTCACATGTGATTAGTAGCATTGCAGTAAAAGCCGGGCAGCTTTACATGAATTCAGCATCATTCAAGAGATGGTAGGAGCAGAAATCAAACAAACAACTGAACTACAAGACTGTCACATTTTTCCTAATTATGACAAATAAGAAGTGTCCAGATTATTAACAAAACAGACTTCAAATTTGCTCTAGTTACCCTGGCTGGCTATTTATTAATATCCTCTTGTGCTTTCAAGGGCTTTACATTAAAGTCATATCTTATTTTTTATAGATAAACGGATAAGTAATGTCCCAATGACAAAAACAAGTCAGTTCTAAGTCAAATCTACATAGACAAAAGGCTTAATGTCACTGAAGCACTTGTATCATCGACTGTGGCATGCACAACATGCATATGAGAAATGCCAATAAAAAGTATTAAATTTGTGAAATAGAAAATTATGTTTGTCAATGCTCTGACAAAATTAACATGCCACCATTATTGTAAATTTTACATCTGTTGAAAGCACAAATGTTAAGGCAGCGCAACACAAAGAGCTTTGTTTTATTTCTGATAAGAATCACAGGTGATCAGAAATTTTCAATAAAAGAAAGTTAGCAAGAGCAAAAACATGCACATCAACTGTTCAGTTGCTGAGCAATGAAAAAAAATCCCTTGACATAAAGGGAAAAGACTCAACACCATAGCTTCCAGGAAGTAGTCAGTGGTTATTTCACTAATTCATTTTCAGCAGAGAACACCCAAAGAAGAGCCTGGTTATGCTTGAAACATTTTTTTTACAGAATAAAAAAAATACCATTGACTACTTTGGGAGCAACAGTGTTGTGAGTCTGTTGCTGATAAAAGAACTTAATAACAAGCAAAAAGTGTTAAGTTAAAAGTATAAAAATGTGTGTTGGTTCTTTTTGTATGATGTATTAAATGTATTAAAGTCTTGAAAAAGAAAAATATAAAGCTTTTAATTGACTTATCCACAGATTTTTGCAAATACTATGCATTTTTCACATTTCTTATTTAAAAAATCCCAATACATTGCAAAAAGACATCATTCCGCCATAGTTCTTACTTTAAATGGTCTTTTATCCGAGCATGAACATCTGCATAATGGTTTTTAATGCAACAATAACTGCAATGACATGTATAACATTGTCTTTCCCTAAAGTTAAATAATCATATATCTAAAAAAAAAAAACTGACATAATGCCCAGCTCTAATGTTCATTACTCATTAGTGTGGTTGTTTTTTTCAAAAATTTTTTTAACGTGTTGTGTACTTGAACAAAACAAATCGTACACAAATATACACAATGAGTACCTCTGGTTGTATTTTTTAAGACATGGACATTTACTTTTATGAGAGGATTCAGCAAAAAGAAACAACAGAAAAAAAGAATAAATAATGGCTTTTTAATTTGATTTGATATGAAGACATTGCACTGATTCTTATTATTTTTGACTTTCCTTTTTACACCTGAGCCACGAAGGTCATGCAAGCCTTTTTCTGAACAGTTCAGCCATCACTGTGTGGTTGTTTCTTTTTCCTAACAATACTTTTGCTCTCTTTCGCCTATTCTAAGACCTCAAGCTGGTGTGTTTGGTTTGGGTTTTGCTTCAGTCCACACTGTTTGTTTCAGCTCACAGGCATCAGAGGAGAACTGCCGGACTAGCAGTGATCCCTGCACCTGCTCATGGAACGAACCCAAACAGAGTTATATTTGAGCCGTGTTTACACCCAGACTGTAGCTTCCAGCAGGCAGCCGTCACAGTGTGGGCAGTGAATGCCCCCTGTGCTTCATTTGAAAATAACAATTAGCATCTGAACAACTTGTATTTGTTCCACTTTATTTGGCATAAGATTTTACTTCTTAAATGAACCTGCAGATGCACAAATATTAACCTTAACCGAATAGTTGAAACACATTATTATAAAGTTAACATTTTGAAGAGTTGCACTTTTACTTTGACCAAACTTTAGTTTTATCAACTTCACTTTGTGTTTTCACACATACACACAACTCCAGAAGTTGACAAAACTTCAGTGTGAGCTGCAAAAGACCACAGATTTTTATTTCCAAACAAAATTAACTCAGAATTCTCTGTGCCAATCCAAAAGACCGGTTCCCTTCTGGCTTTAGAGTAAGCTAATATGAAAAGAAGAAGTATCAGGAGGTGCTGATGACATTATCGTGTGACCAGTGTAATCCTTTAGCATAAGTTTTCTCACTCTATTTTCTGCTTGCAAGTATTTTTTGTTCTCTGATACAGTGAATATGTTCATTTACGTGTAGCATTGATACTAATTAAATTACATAGTTATTTAAATAGTTGCTTGGTTCAAATTTTCCCTTTTGATAAAATAAAATGCAGACTTCATACTAGAGCTGTGAGGTATAAGCAAACAAAATGGCTGACACCATCAACATTTTATGGAAGCGGATTGCCCCAATGACCTTTAATAACAACATTTAAGAAAAAAAAAAAAACATGACTCGAAGTGGCACAAGAGATCCACTTACTTATGCACAGTCATCAAAATAAACCATGATGGGTAAATGAATAACATCCAAGTTAGAGGGAACACCATATTGTGAGTTTAGGACAACAGAGACAATGCCGTAGGGATGGAATTCGAAAACTGGTTCCACTTGAAAATCCAGATAGTGTTAGAAATAAATATCATTAAGCTTTACTCTTCACTATTCTCTCATCAGTGCCTTTCACCAAGATCCACGTGTCTTACAAAATAATAATGTTATGCTCTGACAAGAGGTAGTCAACACAAACAACAGTAAAGGAGTCAAGGAAGTAATCATGGTGAAGATAATGTACACAAAATGACACCAATGCCTGAGATATACTTGCAGTTTGTCCTAGCAGTTGCGTTTGCGTCCATTGGTGTCATGAGCATTTACTCATATGTGACGCATGTTATTGGGGGTCACCACTGGAGGGCGCATAATAGCCTCAGGATATACTATATGTAACTACTTAGGGCCTGATCTACTAAGATCCAAAATAACGAGTGCTAAATTGTGTGTGCAAACTAAAAAATTGCACCTTCTATTAGTGGGCGTGTTGCGAATGATATGACTGCATGCACAATTCATGACAGGCGCAAAAGTGGTGTGGACCCTCTTAAAAGGGGGATTTTGAGTGTGCTACCAGCTGTCACCATGGAGAGTTTGGAGAGCAGAGTGTCCGTAAATGAAAAACAAAGTTTGAAGCCATGGAGCTAGAGGCAAATGAACACACTTGCGGTAATCTTTTCCCCTAATACCATATTTTTATCCATCCTTTTTAATTTTCCTTTTCTGATTACAATTAAACATAATCTAAATGAAAGCATTCACATAGCTGCACAGCTTCATCATCAATAACCTCTCGTGAAGAGCAGTCTTACAGGTATGCACACACAGATGGGCGGGTACTCTTACCTTTTACGCACTGACAGCTCCTAAACTCCCTGTCAGTGCGTGAAGAGTGTGATGCAGTCAGCTCTGAGTGACAAACGGAGTGATTATGGCTATGAAGGGATTTTTTTACACAGGTCAAATGACCTCCTCCACGATGTAGGGCGCAAAACAGAGAGGTTTTACTTTACGCGTGTGTCTGCATGAGTATGAAGCCACAGTGGATCGTCTCTCTTATTCCAGTCCATCACAATGACAGACAGCCTCCAAATCTTTCCATCATTCATCAAAAAATTCAGTCAATGACGGAAAATATTCAGTTAATGCAACCCCTGTTTCTCGCCACAATGACTGCAGCCCTCTGTGTGCAACAATGTGCCTTTCTTGCACCTGCCTTTCAAGTGTGCTAAATTTAGAATCAAAAATACAGAGTGCAATCAGTTACAGATGTGATAAATCACATTGCGGGTGCTAAGTGATCACATTTGCATCTCCTCCTCCTAGTATTTTGCACGTTCTGATAATTTGCATGTATGCTGCATATTCATGAAGGCAAACACACTAAATGGAATGCATGTGCTGGTTTGCTCATTTGACAGACGCAATCCTCGGTGCACCCTGTATGTAGATCAGCTTTGCGCCCGCAATCAAGTTTGCACGTGTTTTTATACATGCAAACCTTTAGTAGATACACGCAAACCTTTAGTAGATCAAGCCCTTAATGTGTTAGCAGTAAAATGTAAATATGGCGGAGATTCTGAGAGTAAAACAGAACAAAATAAACACCAAAAACTAATGTCATCATCAAGTATATGTAAACAACTGATGATCAGTGGTCAGACCTTACTATCAGCATTGTCTGCACTCCATTCCTACCATATTTTCATCCATGAACCATCATCACTGTCTTGGTTTATGGGTGTAATGAACAGCAGTGGACAAAGTACTCAACTCCATTACTTGAGTGAAAGTATAGATACTCCTGGTCAAATATTACTCCAATACAAGAAAAGTTGTTCCGACAAATTTTTACTTAAGTTAAAGTACTGGAGTACCTGCTTTTGAAAATACTCAAGTATTAAAAGTACATTTTCATTTTAATTTCAATGCGTTGTTGTATTGCTGCCACAATTAATTTACCTAATGACTGAAACAAATTACTGAATGCATTGGCCTGCTTATAGAACCTGTAGAATAAAAAGCTTGTAAAATATGCTACAAAGCCTATAGAAATGCTTACTGAAACACGACTGAGTCAACAAAAGGACAGCCATTGCTGTGCTCTCTAGTACCAAAAAGTAAAGTCTAATGTCACAAACTACCTAAATAATGTTGCTGACCATGCAACTGCATGGTACTGTGTCAATATGGACCAAAATCTCAGAGGAATGTTTTCAGCACTTCATCTATACAATCAGTAAGTCAAACTGGTGAGTAAGTCTGCGTTAAGAGAGTACTGAGGTGTGATGTTAAAAAGCAATAAAAACTAGAAAAGCACTCAGAGAGCGTAGACCTCCGCCAAGCAGCTCAGTCGTGCTGACTTACCATGCTATTGTTAGTCGTTGTGTTAGCAGAATTCCTCCACTGGTATTGCAAGGAAAGCTGGGAAATGTAGTGACATAGGCTTGACAAACGTTGACATCAGTTTGCAAATAAACTACAATTCCCATAATGATGTAAATAAATGGGATTTGCCATTATAAACTTCAATGTTTTTTGTGACATCAATCTGGATCTGATCAGCACGAAAATGTATTGGCTTCTTCCTTGGACCAAACCACACCTCTGGTAAATTTTCATGTAAATCTATCCTGTAGTTTTTGCTTAATCTTGCTAACAGACAAACAGACAAATAAACGGACAAACCCTGGTTAAAACATAACCTCCTTGGCAGAGGTAACTACACAGAAGGATAATTATACTTTCTGGCTGAACCACTTTTCTTTTAAAATGTATGTGTAAAAGATGGGAAAAAATTCAATGCAGACTTCTCTTTAAGCTTCCAGAGCCAAGGAATGAATGAAAAGAGGAACTCTGACTCGTCAAGGAAGTAAGATGCAGCAGAAAGAAACATCATTGAGCCACTCTAAAAATGGAAAGATGAGAGAGGAAAAAGAGTGCTGAGAACCACAGGGCAGAAAAGACACGGTGGAGGGAAGTAGGCTGCTGCATGTCAATCAAAAAAAAAAAAAAAAAAAAAAAAAGCTGTGAAATACCGAACAGAGCGGAGGAGTCTCAGAGCTGTGATGCAGGGAGGTGTCGAGAGAGGAGAGAAAAGAGAGACAAGAATGAAAAGCTTTGTGAAAGTCTGCCATGGAAACAAGAACGTGCACACACATACATGCAGACAGAGGCAAAACTGTTCCAGATCTATAAATGTTATACGCTCTTGTTTCAAAACAATGATACATCCATCAAAGAAGTTCCTGTCAGAGAAGAAACTGTTTGAGGATCTGGACAGACTGTTAGAACCTCAGCCAGCAGGGTGACGTGCTTTTGGAGGGAGGGAGCCAGAAGTCCACCCGTTGATTTTCATTGTTGTTATCCATGTTTGAAACAAACCCCCCTCTCTAAAACCTGCCAGACCTTTACAAATGCTTACTTTGAATTTTAAAAATATCACACTTAAATTCACTGACATCCACAGAATCATGAGTCTACTGTTGTATTTGCACTCTGCCAGCACAACTTTGTGAAGTGATAATGTTTCAGAGCTTCCTTGAGATGTTTGCGCCCCTCGTCTTCACTCTCAGCGGGGGTCCTCAGATTCTCAGCCTGCTGGTGAAGAGTTATAATTACTCCCAGCTTGTGTTCATGTGGGTGGTGGGATTCAAACAGCAAATACTGATCAGAGTGAGTGGGTTTCCAGCAAACTTCCATTTTCAAGCTGGACCCCTGACTCTTTACAGTATGGTACAGTGTGTGAAAGGAAGATCAGATCTCCTTATGTGAATATGATCTGGTTGGTTTTCTGAGCTCCAGGCCAGCATCTGTTTTACAAAGAATATCAGCTATAAGTCAGTCAGAGAGTTAAAATTAAAAAATAAACATCAATAATCAATAATTCATCAATAATGTGTTACTAGCTGATGACTAGTAGTCAGACCTGGTCAGTGGTCACCATCAGCATCATCTGCACTCCATTTCTAGGATATTTTCCTCTGTGCATCATCATACCTGTCTTGGTGTTATGATCTAATGAGTGACCGTGTAAACTGATGACTTTCGCTGACTGTGCTGACAGAGGTTGTAGTTGAAGCACCGGCAAACACAATGGTGTACTCTCCACTGCTTCATTGTAAAGTCTTTTCTGAGCATTGCATCGCATCAGAACTACTAATCAGTGTTTTAAGGAAACACAGCCAAAGAAACAAAGCCAACACAAACACACTTACAGATGAAGTCGACCATGGTGCCAACTCAAGTATAACTCAAAGTCTACAATTTACACAGTCACTGTTTGAAGTAATACAACGAACTCATCTACCTATTTCCCAACTTCAAACTTTCTATTTCTATTTCTATTTCTATTCTATCTCCATTGCTCTCCTTCTCTAAGCTGATACTGGTGACGTATAGACTGCAACTCATATACATAACTTCTACGTCGCCACATTCAAAAGTTCTCAACACAGGGGCTTTCTTACAGTACTGTCTAATAGGGCCAATGTTATTTATGTCATTTTAATTTAAAAGTGGGGTAACATATTGGCTAGGACCCGCCTCGGATACCTCTCCTGTGAAGGGCAAAGCTTGCAAGTTAAATTCTTGGCAGTCATATTTACCTCCGCCAAGGAGGTTATGTTTTTGCCAGGGTTGGTTCGTTTGTTTGTCTGTTGTCTGTTTGTGTTGAAGATAACTTGAAAAGTTATGGACGGATTTGGATGAAACTTTCAGGAAATGTGTAGAATGAGATAATGAAGAAATAATTAGATTTTGGGACTGATCCGGATCACCATCTGGATCCAGGAATTTTTTAAAGGATTCTTTAACATTGCCAGATAGGACCATTTTCGCCAAAGTGGACTGAAGCTGCTTGGCGGAGGTCTGCGCTCTCTGAGTGCTTTTCTAGTTACCAGTGCCAAAGGCATCAAGCAACCCCAATTCAAAAAACTCGAATTATCCCTTTAAGCTCTTATTGCAGTATCTTTTAAGCCTCTCATGTGCACAAATAACACAGATAACATAGTGGCACACAAGGTGAGGGTATTAGTACCATACCTAAAGCTTTTAAACTGGAACTTGTGAAAAGTGCAAATGCTGCCTCTTAAATCATGGATCATTGCAATTTAGTGACTCATTTTGCCAATTCTCTGTTGCAAATGTATATGTTTAACAGTGGTAAAGAGCATATTTCACAGAATCCGTAGTTTGAAGATGTCGCCTATCTCTAATGCTTGGTTTCAGATCACAATGGCAATTCCACTATCTTCTTTAAAATCATAGAATAAGTGTCTTCATATCACTCACAAATCAAGACACGGCTAAAAGTTAGTTTATATTCTTCAAGCAGACAGAAAAGCAGACAGATGCAAAACAACATTTTTTTACACAGCACTGAAACTGTTAAATAATGATTAGGTATCAAAATTCAAGGAATATTTGTGATTAAAAACTTCCCACCATTTACAAGTCTACCTTACAACAGTCATTTCATATTGTCAGCACATAATATGAGCTCCTATATCCTTTTCCTCTGGGTGTTGCATGTTTATTTGTAAGAAATGAAAAAGCACTGGCGCACTCAAAGGAAGAAAGTACTTCCCTTCGACTAATACTTCTAAAGTTAAGGGCAGAATTGGATTGCCTCTGGTCACTGCCCCCATTATGTGGAATGATTTTAAAACTCTAGAGCTCAGCTGTCACTGCAGGTATCAGCTGGCATTTTCAAAGAACAAGAGCTGAATTGCTACAGGAAAAAAAAAGTACAGGCATGGGTATGACGGTCTGTGTTTATATAATGTAATAGTTTTGACTGTTTACATTTGTATAGTTTATTTGTCATTTGTAATATTGGAGGGAACCTCTTGAGCGTGGATCAAAACCTCAGAGTAAAGCAATGTAGTACCTAATCGGAAATCAATATTTTTAATAGAAAATGTGATTGGTAGATCAGAGTTAATGCTTGCAGTCATCAGTCAAATCCCTGCAGCTGAGGAAAGCTCTGTGTTTGCAGTATTGTGTAATCTTAAAGGGTAATTGAGTTTTAAACAAATTAATACTGGGCACATCAGCATTGTGAATCATATTAAACTGCACCTAAAAAACTGTTGTTGTCTCTGCTGCTGATGCTGCAGGTCAATCATCTTCACAATCCATCACAAATAGCCATGGTAAAATCTCTCAAACGTAACAAGTCCCATTAGTGTTTTAGGTAAACTCCAAAAGTAGAAATTCATGTTGAAGTCAACACTGAAAGTTGCAAAGAAAAATCAAGTTACTTAACAAAGAAGGCAAAGGGCAGAGGTCAAGTGCTGAATTAAAACAAAACAGCACTCTAAACATTTTAGATTGTTGTATATTTACATTGCTAATTTATAATGGTTGATGAAGTATTGTTATGCATTTATGAACAGTGGCCAACAATTCACTGCGTCATGGTGGGGCACCAGAAATGTTCGGGATTTTGGTGCCACCACTAAATAATATTAGCTATCAGAAATGATTAATTACCTTAAGTAATGGGATTTAATTTACATTAAATTCACCTCAGGGCACCACCCATAAAGGGAAATGATAGCCAACTTATTAAGTCATTCTCATAAAGGTTACTGACTATCAATTTGGAACCATGATTTATAATCAATTTAATAATAATAACCAAAGTTAACAATCAATTGTCAGTCAAAGTTGAAGGATTTGGAGTTCTACAGAGTAGAGGTTGACAAGATTCACCGTTATGCAACATAAACAGACCAGCAACCGATTTTGGTTCAAAATCATTTATGATCAAACCAACATGAAAACACACCATATCTAACCTTTTTTTTTACCTGCGTTAGTCAATTCGTTTTTTTTATCTGTCTGTGAGCAAGAAAAATAGGTTTTCAACAGATTCTGATAAAATTTTCAGGGAATTTAGTCATCAGATAAGAAAGAAGGGGATTTAGGTTAAAAGTACATATAAATCAACAGTGGCTTGACAAGACGTTACAGTCAGATCCTTGCAGTGTTTCCTTTTCCTCGACAAAGCCCCTGTGTTTAGAAATTTTGTGTGCTGCAGCATAGCATTTAAGTATCCCTCCAACATCAGCTGGTCAGGTCTTCAGAAGAAACAACACCAACTTCACAAAAAAAAAAAAAAAATACAAAAGTGAATGATTTTAAATCAAGGTTACGGTGACATGCCATTAGTCATAAACAGAAAAGGATATCTTTATGAACTGGAGCACACAGAGGAAGAACTTTTGCAGATGGAGTCACAGGTATAGGAGGGACAACACAGATTAATGAATTGTGAGCCTATGTCCACAAACTTTGGACCTCTTAGAAGATCTCTTTAACTTCAGTCAACCTTTAAGCTGCCGTTATGTGTCTTAGTCCTGCTGGGTAAAAAAGGCATTGCAAACATGATATTTTGTCATTGCAGAGGAGGGGATACTGATGCCAATATTGAAAACAACAAGCCAAAGTTGGCGAAAGCCCATGCCATGTGACAGAATGCAATGAAATTGGAATTTTTCTCATTACTATTGTCTTTTTATACAAGAGCCACCCTCATCTATATCAGTTTAGGCTCCAGTGACCTCTATCTGACCCCATTGCAGCCTGCAGCACTCTGACCTAAAAGAGAGGAGTTGATGTCAGAAGGACCCATAAAATAGCATGAAACACAGGGGCTTTGTCAAGGAAAAGTGAAACGCTGTCAAAAAAAAAAAAATCTAACTGCTGCATAAGTCAAGTCAACATAGTTTTTGGTGCAGTTTTAACCTAAATGTGGGTTAATTCCAAATCTTTCAGTGGCACCACTTACTGCTATATGTATCACTTAGCTTCATTAGCTGGCTATCTCCTACCAGTGACAAAGCCAGCCAAATATGTTTAACTGTTGCTGTATGTGGCAGTAGGATAGATGCCATTCTGCCTGTTAAATGACATGATTCTATCATTGGATCAAATTGTAAAGTATTACTTAAATATGGAGAGGTTATCAGAAATTGCTTTGCATACAAAAATACACTTTTGAGTTTTTAAGTATCTATTAGGTCATAATTTGGTTTGTGTTGGTTATATATTCAACATCTGTGTTTGAGCCCCACAATTTGCAGCTTTGTTGAACATTTTAAGGTTTAAGTTTAGTTATTTATGAATCCAGAACCAACCTGATATAAAAAGGAACCAACTAAAGAGAAGAGAAGAGAAGAGAAGAGAAGAGAAGAGAAGAGAAGAGAAGAGAAGAGAAGAGAAGAGAAGAGAAGAGAAGAGAAGAGAAGAGAAGAGAAGAGAAGAGCCGTGGTCTCCTACAACCACAGCACTTGAGGAGAACACTGCGTTCCTGGCTCACTTCCCATGCTGCTTGACAAGTCCAGAGAGTGGACAGGTGGTGTGAGGATGGTGCTGGAAACGTATCATGAGATGATGCCCAGTGGCCATGTGGTATCGCCCGCTCTTCGTATGGAATGAGAAGAGTCTGCGTGCCCACGGTGACCACAGCAATGAGTCACTGGCACTGTCACTCCCTGCCAAAGTGGATCAGAGTGAGTGGGGCTTCTGGTCAGGGCAGGCCAAGAGGAGAACGTTTGATGACAACTTTGATGGCTGGGGGAAGCCTTTAAATGTAACACTGGGCTCCCAGCAAGCGGCCAAGAGAAAATTAGAGCAGTTTGTTTAGTTGTAGCCTAAAATGATTCTGTTCATATCAAAACATCCAGAAAAGTGAAAAAGCTGAGGATATTTTTTTGTTTTTGTTATAGCCAAAGTGCTTGTATTAAAGTAGGTAGAAATGTATCATATAAGCTAATCAAATTCAAAAATGCATTGAGTAGACTTAACCTACAGACAACAATCTGCAGGGCTCGACATCAAACACCATACTAACTTACCAAATTTTAGATTTCAGCAGTAGCAGTAACCACAAAGTCCCCCACTATCCACTTTGGTACACTGAATTTATCAGTTTTCCAGCAACATATTATACTCCATGTGCTAACATAACATCAAATACTTTTCTCTGAACCACTGATCATCTACTGCTGCCCCTGGAGGCTGGGCCACATCAGGCCCCCCACAGGCTAGTATTCGGCCCTCAGAGTTTTATCAAATGTGGAGAAAAGTTTCCTCGTGGTTTTAATGGGCATCTATTTGTTGTTGATTCCCAAAAACAGCCAACACATCCCCCAAAACAATTGTGACTGAAACTAACTAACTTTATCTGGCATGACTTCATGTCTCATCTTTTCACAAAAATCCACCTGTCAGCCAATGAAAGCAAATATTCAATTAGATAAATTATAAATGGTAAATGCCTTTTTTATCTGGCTGCAAAGCAAATTTCTCTGAGAGGACAATGAAGATGAAGCTGAAGTAAAATGGAGTCAAACACTGTAATGGAAAACATCCCAGACCAAGAAAGAAGCAGCCAAAATATCTCAAATGCCCCATGTGGCTGGCAGCAGTATGAGTTATAGGGACTGATCTCACTTTTAAATGCAATACATCAAATTCTGAAAAAGACATCTATGTAACCGATAAAAAGTTAATTAGACAAAAATATTTATAAATTTCAAATTATTTCGAAATCCTACCTCCATACAACACAGTACGTCAAGGGAAAAAACTGCCCTTGGACAAATCTAGTTGATGACCGTTGCTCTAACCCATTCTTGGCTTTTATCACCGTTTTTTTTAATTAGATGCTTTTTAAAATAAGTGGGTTTGCATAGAATGGTCTGTTTTCCCCCGTAAATAACAGCAAATGCTGCTCAAATGATGCTCATGCTGGTCTTAAAGAGACAAACACAAACACAGCACACACACATGCGCTATGCTAACATAACAATCACCTGGGTACCAAGGGGCCCCAAGGCAAAGGCAAAATAGGTGTGCACCAAATACAAGGTATGTCTCTCAGCTCTGGAACTGTCTGCCAACAGACATCTGTAACTCTGGCTCTCTCTCTACCTTCAAATCCAGACTCAAAACCGACCTGTTCAAGATCGCCTACTCACTGAAGCCATCCTCTCCACATCTACTTCCTTCCTCCTTGAACTTCCTTTAACATTTCTGTTATTGTTTGATGGCTTTTCATTTTCATTGCTTTATTGAGTTTTGAATGTTGTACAGTGTCAATGAGTATCAACAAGGGCATTTATACATAAAATGTATTATGATTATTGTGATTATATTATTATTAAAACAATTATTTCAGTGATTTAGATAAGTATGAAGAACTTTAACAGGATCCCCATGAAAAGGCATCAAAATAGTGTTTGATTGTCCAAAATTTTACTTGGTAAGGACCCCTTTTTCACAGTAGTTCAAACCTTGTGAGGTCCTACTAAAGAACGTCTTATAACATAATTTTATGAAAAAATGTGTCACAAAAAGTATATTATTACAAGGTAATGGAAGAAATGTTGAAACTTTAAAATTGTAGACTACGGTGATATCAATAGCAAATAGAATAGAAGTCTGTCTGTTGCGGTGTTCATCAGTTTTATACAAATTCAGACTCAAAATGACCTTTCTTAAAATTCTATTCACGCAGCTCTAAATTCATTCCTTTCATGTTCATTGCTTAAAAACAGGCACTAAGATTACAGCCCAAAAATGAACCAGTTTATGTTTTTTTTGGGTGCATCAATGTTTTCCACTGGAATTGAGGCCATGAAATCATGTTTAAAAAGTTAAAACTGATTGATGATATCATGAGAAAGAGTGAAGAGCAGTGTGCTTAACTCAATTATAATCAATGCACATCAACAAAACTTCAGATTCATGGATCACTTTTAATTACCTCCGACAAGGAGGTTATGTTTTCACCAGGGTCTGTTAGCATGTTTGTTGTTTGTGTGTTTGTTTGTTTGTTAGCAAGATAACACAAAAACTACTGGATGGATTTACATGAAACTTTTAAGAGAGATGTGGTTTGGTCCAAGGAAGATGCAAAAATTCCCATAATTTTCTGAAAATCCCATAATTTAACATGGGGCATATGTTAAAAAATCATATCTCTGACATCACTTGATAGAGTCGCTTAAAAATGTACATGATAATATATATAATATAACTCTATCATCACGGTCAGTTTCATCTGTATCCGATCCAGATTGATGTCACAAAAAACCATTGAACTTTATAATGGCAAATCCCATCTATTTCTCCTTGGCTGCTGTGAGGGTTCTGCCCCCTTTACGTCATTATGGGAATTGTAGTTTATTTGCACACTCATGTCAACGTTTTTCAAGCCTATGTCACTACATTACCCAGCTTCCCTTGCAATGCCAGCGGAGGACTTCTCCACATGGACAGACATGAGCGGAGACTAAGCCGTCATGCCAGAGAGCGTGGTGATCCAGAATTGTATCTTGGTGGAGGTCTGCGCTCTCCGAGTGCTTTTCTAGTTTACAGTTGTTGCTATATGGTAAGCACTTTTAAAAACGTAGGTTTACAAAGAGCTTTGACAAATAGAAGGGGAACATACAAAAAACAAAGCACAAGAGTTTAAGGAACAGAAGGAACTAACCAACAAAAGGCCCAATTCAAATCAAAGACCCCTCACAAGCATACACAAATGGTATAATGAGCACTAGCCTGCAATAGAGAGACCATGGTAAATCATGACTTTGCATCCTGTATGTTACGCTTAACAAGCTCTCTTTGCTTCATGAGATAAATAAATAAACAAATTAAAATGGCTCCCACTATAAATATAGTCTTTTTTCAGTGGGAAACACAATGCCAGCTCAATCAGTCTTCCTTTTGACTGAAAACATGAGAGAGAGTGCATTTTACTTTGGGATTTTAAACTTCATTTATAATGCAGAGCAGAGAGACAGGTGCAGCAACTGAGCCAAGATTAATTGTGAAGCTTACGACAATAATTTGATAACAGGTCAAATCAGAGGCACTTTCTTTTTATAGAAAGTTCTAAATTTATGCCTGTAAACAAACAAGTTATAAATAAACCCTGCCAACATGGCCAAGTAATACCTTCTATGAACGCAAAAAAAAGGGTAAGTTGTAATCCTGTGGATTAATGGATTTGACAAGGGCATGTGCCGGGTGTAAGTAATAGAGGCCAGATTACATGTAGATAAGGCTGTGGCTGGGTGATCTGTGGGGGCTCAGGGGCTCAACCTTCTCACCAACAAAAATACTCCATGTGTCAGCAGAAATCACAGCACTAGAAAAGAAGTAATATCACACCCCTTCCAGAAAAGTGAGAGCATCAAGTTGGGCACACTAAGGGACCTTTAGTGTTAAAATAAATGCATTTCAAACATCACTGGGTGTCATATATGAAAGCGACTAGATTAAAAACAGTGGTCAAATTCAAAGCAAAAGTTGAGCGGATTTTCAGCGCTGAAATCACAAAGGGTGGAATATTGACAGATGGGAAAGCTGAAATCTTTTCCACATGCAAACAAGAGATATTGGGACAAGTGAGACTCAGTTTCCTGCACTTCATTCAGACAGCCTAAGTGGAGGAAAGGTTTAGCAGTGAGTAAATCTGGCCTAGATTAAAGAGGTCTCTCAACTCTTCCTCAAATGAAGCACGAGATAATCATATTATGCATCATATGGGCTCCCAGCATTCACTGTGACATCTTGCTATAAGCTGGTACAGTAGTAGCATGGGCCTGTAGATGGTGGCCAAAGCAAAACACATGAAGGTAGGACAAAAAAAACAACAAATAACAAAAAATTAGCATCTCTTCATGCCAACAGTGACCTAACTGAGGATGTGTTCAGTGGAAGGAATTGGACTCACCGTGGCAAGCTCATCAAACTTTCCAAACAGCTCATTCAGCAGTTTAACCAACTCCTGGGCTGTGCACTGTGAGGCCAGGCTGGTGAAACCCACAATATCTGCAAACAGGATGCTGGAACAGAGGGAGAAAGAGGCATTTGACTTAAGGGCAGACAAATACAATTTCAGACAAGCTATAAGCAGCAGCGAGGGAAAGAACAAAGCTTCATTGGGTCCAAGTATTGATTGAAGTACTCTTGAACAACAGTTCCTGTAAGCCACAAGTCTAGGTTTCTTGATCAAAGTATTAGAGTTACAGAACTGGAATGCTTGCCTTAAAGTTCACATGTTTTATTACATTGTTCCCAGATGTCCCCAAAATATTTTTTGAGTTACTTGCCTGTAAGTCCACTTGGATGTTTAATTCCAACATGCTTATAAACTCCTCTATTTCAGCCCTGCACAGAACAGGCTATTTTAGACTAAATCCCCCTGAGCTGTGTGTGACCATGCAACCCCCACTAAAAAAGTGGTTGTGGGTTCAGCTTCCTATATGTGTGCTCTAATGTTTACTGTGGCAACACAGGCCATTTTTGCAAGGGTTGTTTGCACACACAATCTCTAAAAATCAATGGGGAAAATGGGGATTTTTCTCACTATGCAAGTGCAGAAGTTCTAAGTGTTTCTTTAGTGTTCACTTATGGCTGAAGATGCGAGAATCACATACACAATACATGTAAATAGCAAATTTTCCAAGCAGAAACTAAAATGTCCACAGCTTGCTTTGATTGTATTGTTTTTGTCTTCATAGTTCATCAATGCCCTCTCACTGTACCAGGGGCAGACTACTAAATGAACATATACAAATCTACACAAACGTACTCTTTGTCTTTTGAGATAGATTTTAGAACAGATAATAAATCATTAAAACAAAAGAAGTAACGATAGAATTGTAAAAAATGTTGAAAAGCCAAAACATGTTTGTCTTTAAGATGTAGAGGAGTAAAAGTGACTGTTTTTTATAAACTTAAATTTACTCAATGAAAGTACAAAAGGAGGCCCTATATTATAAACCTTTTCTGCAAAATTATACTTGTTTTTGATGTCCCCAAATCATGTTTTTAGGTTTTTTGCCTAAAACTCACCCCTGATTTTGGATACTGGCATCCCTTCACACCCCTCTGTTAAAGTCCTATTGAGAACAGACAGTTTAAGGGTAGACCCTAATGAGGGTCTGACCCCGCTCCTAAAGAGGTGGCTGTGGCCTCAGCTATCCAGCACTGTACTCTAATGTTTACTGTGCCTGGCTCAGGGAGTGTCACCATCTGGAGGAAGTGAAATATCCCCTAATGGCATCATTAGATGACATTTTCAAACAGACTGTTTGAGCACCCATTTATTTAAAGGTGAAGTGTGTAGAAACTGGCATTTTAGCATCATCTAGCATTCAGATTTTGGAATGAGCCCGTCCGTTACTAAAACATCACATCACTAAGCGACGAGAGCTGGTGAAGGCCAAAAAGGATCTTGAACAGGGCATTATTTACAACAGTTACGAGGTGAGGGTTTTCTCATTCATATTTGTAAACATTATTTTATAGATTTCAGGTCAGTTAAGATGATGATTACAGGTTTTGTAAACTTTTACTAACACAAGCAAACATTAGCGTATGCAAAAATCGCATTTCGCCTTTTTTGTCCCCAAAACCCACCAGTAGACAACATGGCATATCATTATGTCAGCCTCCACAAGGGGAGACCCGCGGTACATAAATATAAAAAGCTTCTTCTAACTTGATAAAAAGAAAACTAAAGATTTATGGGAATGGTTGCACACCTATTTCAAAGGACTTTACATACAAATAGAAACATTATATCCTATATTCACTGTTCATGTTCAGGGAAATGCAGCCTTCTACACACTACACCTTTAAAAGTGGAGTAGGCAACAGAGGGAATACAAGAGAGAATTTTCTTGCAATGGGCCATGGAAAACCATTGCATTAGTATTTTTTTTTTTAAAAAGGAAACCTTCATAAAACATGCTTAAGTACAGTCCTCACTTTAATTTAAACACTGGAAAGAGCATATTTATATTAATAATATTATTTTATTAATGTTAACATTTATATTGATAAGGTTTATGTTGTTATTTTGATGAAAGATGCCTGTTTTATAGCCAAATTATTGCAGTAATATGCTCACTGACTTAACGATAATCCATTTGAAATATTCATTCTAAAAGTAAAATTAAAATTATATTTTTTAAAATTTCTTTTAAAAGAGCACTGTGTCTAATATCTTTTTTTTTTCCACGAATAAAAGGGTTCATTTTATTACATTTTATGTTGTACATGTTGACATTGTGCAACTATCTGCTCATAAAAGTAACAGTTTGATATGTGATATTGGTCCATGTGGTTTGGCTAAGGACTTAGTTTGTTATTATTAGAATTATTACTATTCCTTAACAGAAAAAAAATAACACTGTGGTATACCTTTTTTGCCATTTGGTTAGAAACAGAAAAATATTCACATTGGTTTGCATTTCTCAGCCCTACCTGTGCACATTTCTGCTGGTAGGTTTGGCATTATCATCATGGTCCATATGACTTTGCTCTAATCAGAGTCTGTGCATTAAATTTAAAGCGTATATATACAGTTTTGTATTCTCTCCAATTAAGTTTTCGCAGCCCACTGTTGAAACATTCACATTAATGACCTTTAGCAGCAGAAAAAAAATTATAAACAGACAGCGAGGGAGAGCTTGTGTTCTTAAACAGACTGGCAGCCCAGTCAAGCAGAGAAACTCAAAATAGCAGCAGGAGCATCCTCATGGGGACAAAGGTGGAGACATGTCCTGCTACGAGCTGGTCAGAAACTGCTTGGGGTTAATGAAACCATCAAGGTGCTGTCACAGTCTCCAGGTGAACTTTATTTCCCTTTTGAAAGTTCGTGTAGGATCTAAAGTACACTGGGTGCCCTGTTTTTGTTGTTTCACTTTTTGATGTTTTATTTATATTTATCCCCAAAAACACACACTACATATTATAGTGTTTTTTTTTATCAAAATACTTGTGTAGTCAGATAATAAACTTTGAGAATGTCATTCTTAATTGAATTGGGCACATCAATGTAGTAACCTATAATTTTGTAAAAAAAAAAAAAATAAATAAATAAATAATACAGTAGGGATGAACAATATTATTGGACCAATATCGGTATCAGCAGATATTTGTTTAAAAAGTTGAATATCAGTTCCTATCGATACGGACATTTTTGCAGATATTTATAGCCGATATATTGACCATAAAAACTGGCCATAAATAACTCAAATATTGGCTATAATACTGGCAAAATGTACAAATGTACTATGATGATTTACTTCATCATCATGTAAGGTCCATTTGTATAATCCAAAATATCATTTATTAAAGAACAAAATGTTTTTCATGCTCCACAGCTGTTTTTAACAAATATGGACTGTACTCATGAAAGAAACAGGTCAGCTATAGTTAAAGAGAAACCTTGTGCTGTTGACACAAATTATTGGTATTGATATCAGTATTGACGATAATGAGTATGGAAATAATGGAATATCAGATATCTGCAAAAATCCAATATTTTGCATCCCTAGAAAACAACCTCTTGAGGCTGACTTTAAAGGTCCCATTGGCTTCCATGTTCATTTTGACTGCAGGAATAAACAGATATCCTCTGACAAAATGACCACACAGACTACATATCTATTTAGGTCTTAGCAAAAAGCTGCTGCTTGGCCAGTGCAGCTCATCATACTGACAGACTGAAAAGACATCAGGTAGGCTGACTTTTCTGACAAAAAAAAATGCCCTAAGAGCTCCAGGAGAGGAAATGCTTGGAATATTGCATTTTGCACACACTGTTAGTATCTATTCTATTTGCTCAACTTGAAAACTGACATACAAAGCCATATTAACACTAGAAAATAAAAAAATAAATAAAATTTTTTAAAAAGTAGGTACCGCCTCAAGCACTGCATGGCTGTGCTTGCGTCCAATCGGACGTTTAGATTCTTGCTTGAGTTGTCCCTCAGATGTATGCCGCTTTGGACAAAAGCATCTGCTAAATGACATTTTAACATTTTGACATTGTAATAAACAAACAGCAGGTTAAGGCTAGAAGAAGTAATGTTGCAACCAAGTTATTAGTACCCCACCTCTTGCTCAGTGTTTGCTGGACTAGGCTCCAGCACATGCAATCTGAAAGGAGTAAGTGAGAAAGATAATGGATGGATGGATGAATGGATAGATGGATGGACGAATGGACATACAGTTACACCTAGCCAGTCCTTGTGGTTCTGTGCGTACTGGTATACAATGCTAAATTTCAAATAAACTCTGGTTGATCTTCTGAGAAATTTTATTTTATCTACTGTGACACTTTCCATGATGTTAAAATGTCCCTGATAGATACAGTTACACTGTGAGCTAATACAGGTGGATCTGAACCAAAATAAAAGAGCCTCTCTTTAAACTTTTGGAAGTATGGTCACTGTAGCTTCTGACACAATTTAAAAGCAAATACTAATATTTTTATATTAAAGTAGTAACTAGCGCAGTTAGCATTGACCAGCATGTGGAGCTGCAGCACAGGCTTTTAATATTCATCTCTACAAAAGGACGCTTGTTTGCATCACATTAAGACCACAGAAAAAAAGGAAAAATTAATGTCAACTTTAGGTCCTAGACACTTTGTGCCAAGCACCTGGGGCATTGAAACAGCACTGTCTAAGCCAAATTCTCACTTAAGTATGTTTGCACACCATCATTTTTAAAAACCCTTACACCTCTGCCAGTGTGATAATCTACAGATGTAGTGGTGGTTGGAAAGTGAGAAAGAAGAAATTCTTTATCATCAAAGCATCAGTGGGTAATGAGCTGGTTTTAGGTCAGCTGTTAGCTATTTTAGCTGTTATTTACTGAATCAGGATCACAATCAGCTGCTACTTTTCAATACTTGTTTTAGGGTATATTACAACTGAAGGAGATAACATTCTAATTAACTCGACACAAAAAATGTCAGGATTAGAAGAAATCTGTTCAGTGCTACTACCTTTGTAACTTACTACAGGGAGTGTCTCACAGCATTAATCTGCTTTGGCTTTTCTCTGGGTTTGCTCTTTGAGATGGGGCTCTGTAAAAGTATAAGTGGGGGTTGTCTCCTTATCTGTCAGTTTAAATGCTATTGTTCAAAAGGTAAAATAAAAAAATAACATGGTTCAACATGTGGCTGGTAAACCTGACTATCCACCTCTTTATAGTGAAAAGCAGAGGGAAACGTTTCTCGTCCGCAATGAGTGTGGTGTCATGTGGAAGCTGTCAGTTGTTTGTTTACGGTAAAGCCACTACTGTGTTAAATGGGCCCCACATTATGTAAATAACTGTAACAGTCCTGAAGTAAATCAGACCACATGAAAATCCTTAGAAACTCAAGGGATATTACAACACAGCATTTGTCAGCTTTTACATTTTTCTCTGCTTTCTGGCAAAATTACAAGCTTGTAAGCTCTTACATCACCTTCATTGGACTGAAAATGAACACTGCCCCTCAAGTCTTTGACAAACAATTGGAGGGTGCCATCCTTGAGTTTTTACAAATACGCTCCCAACTTTTTTTTTTTAATCTTATAAAAGAATTTTGATTGCCCTTGTCTTGTTATCTTTGTTATTTTAATTTATCCCCTTTGCCCCTGAGAAATAACTTGCTATCAATCTGCATCTTCACGGTCTGCATCTTTCAGAGCAGGAAGGATTTGCCCTGGATAATGTTCAGGATGAAGGGTGAGAAGGGGATTAGTCATCAAACTCTGACAGTCCCGAACAACTTGCATGTCTGCGGCTCTCATGTGGGCTGGACTTCTCACAATGTGACAGACTTCTGAATCCTGAAGGGGAAGTTGCTAAATTTCAGTTTGTTGTCTGGCAGATGTTGATGGCTACGGAAATTTATTATGTTTGCGGATGTTGCACATTTTAAAAAAATGGGATGATGTGAAAAATGAATATATAACCAGAATACAGTGATATGCAAATCATTCTCAAACTGTACTTGATTAAATACAGCATAAATAAGAGATATTTCATATAGTCCATAAAAGGACCAACTTCAGCAAGAGTTTTCAATACCAGTGAAGTCAGAACATTGTGTAAAACATAAATTAAAATGGAAAACAATGATTTGCAAACCCTTTTTGACCTATACTCATGAAAACACCAGTTTATCAAGTTTATGAGTTTGAACATTGAATATCTTGTCTCTGTAGTGTGTTCGATCGAATATGAGGTAGTTTAAAAAGGATTTGCAGTTCATTGTATTCTGTTTATATTTACAGTTTACACAACATCCCAACTTTATTGGAATTGGGATTTGTATAAAAATATGGGACAACAATATGTGGCCATGGTCTGTCTACAACCATTCCCAACATGAAAAAAAAAAAAAAAATTCCCTTCACCCAGAAAATATGAGCCAAAATCCCCTCTTCCCGTGGAAGAAAGCCACAGTTCCTTAGTGAAGCAAGGTTGAGGAACTGGTCCAACCACTTCTTGGTTGGTCTTTGACTTCACCACCATGGAACTTGGTACTAAGTTTGGAAATGGTACCAGGGCTGACTCCAAATAATTCTGCCACACTGCGTACCGGAACACCAGCTTCCAGTTGCAGGGGGTTTTGGCACACTTTGTCTGAGGCACTACACACGTTTTGTTGAGTTGCTCATTCAATGAATGCACAATCCTTACAACCAGTACCTTGTTGTAGAGGTGACTAATCAGGATTTCTAATGACACAAGATACAATACCAATTGGTTTTGTTAAAGGGTAGAAATAATTGACCTAAATAATGTTTCCAAAGTTTTTTGAGCAGTATAGAAAAGAATTGAATGATTAAAAACATGTCCCACAAAATAACACTATTCTGGTTCACTCCTGTTTTGGCCTAAGCTAGATAAACACATTTTCATTTCTCTTAAATGAGCTTTAAATGAAAAGTAAAAAGCATGATTTTGCCCAGAAGGTCTATAGCCCGCTGTAGCTCCTTCTGAAACAATGAAATGTTAGCTCAGACCAACTAGCTGTGAAATGAACCTTGTTTCCTCACCTGTGGCACTCATTTTAAAGCCAGTTGGAGCAGTGAATGTGGGTCAAAAAGGGAGATTAGTGCGGTAAAAATAGAGGTAGGGAACAGCCAGGGCTTTGTTTTCTCTTCCTCTCTTGTCTGTCCGTCTGTCTGCGAGCCTGTGTGTGGGTGTGAGACTGGAAGGTGTGGCTCACTGATCTGATACCTGGCTCGCCTCCACACCTGTCTGCTGCCTACATATCAGCATGCAGCTCAATGAATTTCCGTTCACAGTGAACACAATACTCAACATACACTACTGTCCTCCTGTAATGCTAACAGAGTGGTTAAATGCTCTGAACTACACTACTATAAAATCATGTTATTATGGATAAACTTAATCACTTCTTGTTTTTTGTGCCTTAACATTGGCTGCTGCTGGTTGGAGTTGCTATATAAAAGATAACTGACTCGTGGAAGCAATGCAAACCAACTGTTTAACCTGCATGAATTATGAAATGAGCTGAGGTCAGACAACACAATCTTTTTTTATTGGTCACTGTGTCAGATTAGCCAACCACAGAGCCATAAAATCGTGCTGTGATTTGCATGACAGACAACACAATTTAAACCAACAGCATTTAAAGATTGACATGATGATATTGGAAGAAAGGGGGCTAACACTGAAGACAGCATACAGACATACTGTATTTAGAGAACAATACTTTTGTTCATCTTTCTTGATGTTATGATGAATGTTAGCTTGACTATAAATGCAAGCAATCACTCACCAAGGTACAAACATGTCTCTGTTGTTTGTCCAACAGTTCTCTTTTTACATTCTGTTGGTAGCTCCTCTACAACACATTATAAAAGCAGGGATGTTGTTTTCAGAGCCTTCCTCAACTTTTTCTCTGTCTCTTAGCTCTCAAGGCATCAACCTCTGTTTGTTTACATCCATGACCAAAATCCTATGACCATCTGGTGGGGCCATAATTGTGCAGAAATTGTGTGGGCAGACCTCAGCATAACTTATGCCAAGGCAATGGTCCAGCCTCAAGACCCTCCTCCTGAAACCTTGTGATCTAAAACTCCCACAATTTACAACTACCACTATTTGTTTAAAGGGCTTTTTACAAACCCAATTTTTTTTCCAAGGACACTGTAGCCCTCTGATAGTGACTGCAGAAGATGCATGCATGCTCTGTGGTCTCTGAGTAGGCCTACTGATGGTGATATCAGAAGGATTCTTATTGTTGAGAGTCAAGGAAAAAGTACTGGTTTCCATCAAACAACACACAAACAGCAATATTATGTTCCTGAATTTCCCTCAAGAGGATTAAAAAAGCATCTATCTATCTATCTATCTATCTATCCATCTGTATTATGTTCTTTTAGTCACATGACTGACATAATGTGGTGTGACAATTGCACATGGACACATTGCAATTGTAATTTTTTTTATATATTTTATTTTCATTGTTTTCAAGAATATGCAAAGTGAAAAAGATATAACAAAACAAAGAAATAGGAAAATGAAAATAAAAAAGACAACAACACACAAAAGGGCTGCCAGATAAAGTTATCAGTACAACTTAAATGAATGCAATATCGTTAATGAATACATAATCAGGTCTCATGGAAATGCCAATAAAGCATATATATATATATATATATATATCTATATATATATATATATATATATATATATATATATATATATATATATATATATATACACCATTTATACATCATTAGTTTATCTCTCCTCCTAGGTTAAGGGTCTGGTGTCACCCTCACCAGTCATGATACTCAGTCCGCATACTTCAATCCATACAACATTAATGTTCCTTGTCTGTCCCTCACACCCCACACTGCCGTCATCACTGTTAACACTGGTTACATCCTTCAATGATTACTTTAAATCCTATCTTCTTGAAGTCCCCTGTTAATCCCTTCATAAACTACATCTTGTCCAGAATTCTGCTTTATGCAGCATCTCCACGTTGAATTAAAGATTCTGCAACTCACTTGTGAGGCCATCCATCCCCACTTCTGAACCTCTTCACATTAACAAACTTTCTGCAACACAAGGTCTTCTTCCTCTATCCACCTAACTGTACCGTCATGTCTGAGTTTTGTCTTGTGCAGTAAGTTACGTTATAACAGGCAGAGTTTGCCCAAACAAAAACATCTCAGTCACAAAATAGACTCCTATGATGCTATGGTCCACAGAACAGACTCACAAGTGTTACAGGTTGAAAGTCAGAAATAGGACTTTCTACCCTTAACGCTTAAGAGTCAATTCTCTCTGAGATTTCTGATCTCAATGGGACTAAGCTGGCTAAACAACGGTTAAATAAATAAAATAAAATAATGGATACCATTGGTATGTGATCTATTGATGGATCAAAACTTAAAATCTGCTGTTCTTTTGTTATTATTTTCTTTTACAATCAAGTATTTTACTGTCATATGAGATCAATATCTCAATCAAGTGTAAAACATGCTGTACTGTATATCAATACTGCTCTCCTCAGCATTTAGCCTGTGACCTTGTGCAAACAACTGATGTCATAACTCAGCAGTGCTTATGCGCAGTTCGATATCACTTCATCTTATGTATCACTGCTAAAGCACTAAATGAATAAATTATCAGCATCCTGTGATTACTTTGTTTTAACATATGATAAATACTAATCTACCAATCTATCTTTATAACTATCTATATATCTAGCTTGTTTATCTGTTAGCAGAAAGATTTTCTGTGCATAAAACAAAACTAAGTATGACTGAGGCACAGACATGTGACTGTGAAGTAAAAAAAAATGCCATGATGTGCCGCAGAGAGCATCCCACCGAGTGAAAGCACTCTGCTGTCTTTTGACCTCATGTGAACCCCGACACACCCTGTTATTTTCAGTCACCGTTTACTGAACGCATGCACAGCATTGTGTCCAACTTCCCGTGAAGCATGCACAGAGCATGAGGTATGTGTGTGGTCAGAAATCTCCGAGCTGAACCAACAGAGCCTGAACATAATGAAAAATAGAAATAAACTGAACCAGATTTCTCATTACTTGATTAAATTAAAGATTACTGACATCAGGCTCTGACTGTGACATAGTTGGACAACAAAAACAGCTTAAGTACACAGTTTTGTTTTGCATCTTATTTAGGTCAAAAGGTATAAAAAATTTGTACATTGCTAACATGAGCAGCTTCCTCTATTTTGCAAATCCTGAGGGACATATATGTAGAAATAGATGTAAGAAGCAGAAGGTTATGGTAATTAGTAACCTTGGGGCAGGCGTGATAAATCATGAAGATAAATATGAGCGTCGGCTCCATGCTGAGCTAGCAGTCAACACCCCAAACATCTGGTGTGTATTTATAGCCAGGGAGCATCACTTTACTATACATGTTTGCATAACATTTTTTAATCTTATTTTTTGGACATTTTGTGCCTTTATTGATAGGACAGAGAGTGACAGTGGATAGGCTTGTGAAAGGAGGTGAGAGAGAGTAGGGGAAGACACTCTTCCTGTGGCCAAACTGGCCACAGGCTGGATTCAAACCCGGACCAGCAGAAGTATGTACATGGGTTGTGCCTAGTTGCTAATCATTCCCGGCGGTAATAATGTTATTCAAAGAAGTAATATTCTAGAAAAGCCAACACAAAATTTATGTCAGAATTAGGACATGTCTATTTGGCACTACAGTCTTCATAACTTAGGTCTATCAGACTAAATCCCGCTCCTCTGCAGGTTTCCTCTCTGCGATGTGGTCTTTGCAAAAGTATAACTTTGACGAGTCTCCACAACAGTTAATGCATCTGATTTGAAAGAAACTGTATTTCTATAATTAATAGATAAATTGATCCTGTGCAAAGATTAATCCACCACTTATCTGTACCACTTACCCCTTTCGGGTCACAGGGGGCTGGAGTCTATCCCAGCTGCCACTGGGGGAGAGGCAGAGTTCACCCTGAACCGGTTGCCAGCCAATCACAGGGCCAAATAGACAGACAGACAACCATTCATGCTCACACTCATACCTAAGGACAATTTGGAGTCACCAATTAACCTAATGAGCATGTTTTTGGACTGAGGGAGGAATCGGAATGCCCGTAAAGAACCCATGCATGCAAGGGGAGAACATGCACCCTCCACACAGAAAGGCCCTGACCAACACAGGGTTCAAACCAGCAACCTTCTTGCTGTGAGGCACACACACAACTTGTTGCATCACCATGACGCCCCTGGTTTAAACACATAGTTGCAAAAAGAAATTGTTGACCTCTCCGTGTAAAGCAGAGGGAGGCATTTCTTTTCTGCCCATAAGGGAGTGACATCATGTCATATCCATAAATGCACATGAGGAGATGAATTTATTTGATGTCCATTGAACAGTGAATCTGAACGATAGCTCACATGTAAACATACAGTAGCTACTGAGTAATCCTCCACTTCAAAGGCATCATGTTTTTTCTGTGTGAGCTCTGAAAATCCCATACTAGGGAGCCTCTGTAACAGATTTTGAATGTCTTCCAGCAAAACCATCAAAACAAACTCTGTAGCTTCCTGGCAACAGCTGGAAGTGACTCGGGCTCCAGCTGTTACACTTTACTGTACTCTATCCAATGCTCAAGGTCAAAAGCTCATCCTCAGCAAACCTTATCATCCACAGCTCTGCACTTCTAATGATTAGGCAGTGTAATAAAAACCATAATGTTTCCTCAGGCGACCTAGACCTGCTACACACCCCTCACCTCCATCCATTATTTCCTTTACAGCAGCAAATATTCTTGGAAAGATACCCCCTCATACACATACACAGCTTTATAATCAGCTCCTGTACCCCTCTGTGGGAGGTATTACTGAAACTATTTTGGCTTTGCTGATATCAATTTAATCACACGGTAGAAGACTCTTGAGCTGTATGATAAGTGAGGGGTTAACTCTGGATTGGACCCTCTGGAGCAGTAGTATGTGGGTGGTGTATGTGCTGACTTTGGGTCAATAATTGAGGTAGATCTGAGGAGTGTGCAAGGCCCTCAGAGCAGATATAAAGCTATAAAGAGGATTAGACCTCTAATAACACTCCTAACAAAGAAGGTCTATATATATATATATATAGTTAGAAGAAAGAATTATTATCTGATATTTCTTTCTATTAATCTGTTCATTTCTGTGGGATATACTTAAGAACAATAAAAGTCCATAAAAGTCCCTTCTGTATTTGAATGCTGAAAAACATGTTAGCTGTATTTTGAAAAGTAAATATATAGAGCTATTATTCATGCAAAACTATTATCCAACACTGATCCAAGTGGCAGCTGGACTGGTTCAGATTCTTGAGGACATTTTGCCTCTTCTACAAAAGGCTTCCTCAGTTCTAAGAGTTGACTGGGGAAGAGCCAGAAATTCAAAGTCTTTGTCAACCATTAAAATGCAAAAGATCAGGAGGGTCACCTGAGGGTCACCCTGCCAGTCTTTGGCAGGGTCATGGACCGGACTTCCCCTGGATATGTGACAATGGGCACTTCCTGGGTCATTTGGGTCACATGTTAAGAGCCACTTTATACCTCCCACTTATAATGCATGGATTTCATCCATAAATAATCCAAACAACACCTCCACCAAACAATGTTCAATCTTTGGGTTAAAACCAACACAAAAATAAAGAAGTATAACTAGAAGTGCTTCAAGAGCACAAACCTCAGCCAAGGCATTCCAACATTGCCAAGACAGTTATTGTCAAAAATGTTGAAAACTGCCCTACTTCATCCTGTAAAAAAATCCTTAAAATAATAATTGGAGACATACAAATTTGGATCATCACCTAAATCTAATCTGCTCTCCCTTGTGCCATGACCAACAATCCCTGAAACTTTAATTTAAATCCACTAAAACTTACTGAGTTATTAGCAAAAATGTGGAAAACTATTCTATTTTGCAATGTTAACAATACCTTTAAAAATTCCTGTATCCTCATCTGCCTTCAGATCACCACCATAATCCAATAACTACTTAGTTGTTTCATAGCTAATATTCCCTGAAAATGTTGTAAAAATCTGTTCAGAATTTTCTAAGTTATCCAACAAACCCCAGCAAAAACCTATCCTCCTTGGGGAAACAAGACAAAGCAGAGTCACAATGCAGCAGAGCTGGTGAAGGCACTACCATGGACTGAAGGTGAAGCCTATTGCCTTCACCGCTGTATCAGAGCAGAGGCAGATCAAACACATATCTGGTGACATTGTTGATGGGCATATGAAATACAGTTGTAAGGTTAGCATGCAGACCTAAGGCAAAATGTGAATTATTACTGCTTGAAACAGCAGGGTGAACAAGCTTCAATGAGTTGGAAGCTCCGTTACGGAATAGTTTGAAGTTCAAGTTTAGAGGTCAAACAGTTTAATGATGTAGTTGATCTCTTATAAAGCAAATAAGCATATTGATTAATGGAAAACATCAGAACATCAGCAGAATTCAGCCAAAATTTGGACAACCATATCTGATGATAATCTTTAATTGAGGTGACCCCTACGTTGCACAGTTTGGACTCTGCTTCTACATCTGATGCAAGAGGCCCAGCAGTGAGACAAGTCTCATCAAGTATTAAACTGATATTAGCATTAATGGCAAGGCATAACAAGGCTGTAAAAGTCTGGCCCTGAACAGGCAACAAGTAAGGTGATTATGGATACAAAACAGAGCTACAAGAACTGGTAATGTAAATTCTAAATATTATGTTAATTAAAAAATACCTTTATAACTCTGGAATAATTTTGTTTCCTTTTTGTTGTTGTTTTTGTAATTACTAATTACAAAAACACCGGGGCTGGATTTTAATCTGACCACAGACTGCCCGCAGTCTCAAAAAATAATCAAGAAAACTCTCCGCTCTTAGTGCTGCACACTGTTTACTTCCTAATTACCCTCCACCCAAATCACATAAATCATGTCTGCATACAGTGTAGCTCACTCTCAAAGGGTGGTGCTATCTGAAGCAGTTCAAGACACAAAAGCAATCAGCACAGCTCCACAGAGATGTGTCCATATTTAACCAAAGCATCCGCTCGCGCACACACACACAAGATTATGCAACAAGAATTTAGTCTCCATTGCATTTAATCCCCTGTAGCAACTTAATCCCGGGGCTAAGCAAACTCTGCTCCTCAAGCTGCCTTGCTGCTCGAGGAACAACAAGGAGGAGAGAATGTGGAAAGTGATGAAGGGAACGATGATCAGTGAGTAAAAAATGAAAGAATGAACTCAGAACTGCAGCTTCGGATGTTAATCACACGGGGAACTGAAAATAATTGTCTTAAAAATAGCAGAAATTGGGGCGATAATGGTTATAATTTTTGGTACACTGTCAATCAATGTTCACACAATCCCACATAAACAAACACTGACAGGTTTCAGGGCAAAATGTAAGAACATTACACAAAGTTTAAGGATGTAAAATTAACACAGACAACTGAAAAACAATGAACAAAACACATGAACACTTGTCTGGCCCTCCTGTGTGTTTTAGATTGAGATTCATGAAAGCTGTGAATGAAAATAGAAAAGTGGTTCATATCAAGAAATCTCTTAAAGCTTGGAGATACCCCAAATAATTCGTTTTGGGAAAGAACAAAAATGCGGTGGTCAAGTGTAAGCCGTGATGAGACTGGAAACAACTCTCGGCTGTTATGAATTCCACTTAAAATCTGTCTGATCACCTTCGAAGGCAACATGCTAAAACAAAGCTGTGACCCTGAAGATAAAGACATGAAGCTGACACAAACCACGCAGTAGAGGCTCAATTTTCAACAAGGAAAGGTATTTCTAAAAGCTAAGATAAACAGGCTTAAAGGGATAGTTCAGGTTTTTATAAGTGGGGTTGCTCAAGGTCTCTGGCACTAGTAAATATAATTCCTGATAAAGCAACTGGCTAACTCTCCTCCTGTGGGGAGATATCCGGGTTTGTATGCTAACCAATAAATAGCAGTTAATGCTCTTGTCTGTAAGCTCTTTCTGTTTCTGGCTCCGTCATAAATTGCTGCTTATTCAATATGTGTTTTTTCTTGCACTCATTTTCTTAGTGGTGTAGTTCTGCTACATCATGATAACTTTTACTTCAATAGCAATCATGCTTTCATAATCAGACTAAGAGAGTAACAGTAAGAATAAGAGACTATAACATGCTGTCAGTTGATCAGTGGTTGTAACTCTGGTACTGTTATTTCTATTAGATAAAAGTGAGTGGCTCAATTTAGAGAGGTGGTTGTCTGTCAATTAAGAGGTTGAGTATTTGATCCCTGCTCCTTCAGCCACTTGTTGATATTATTTTGAGTGACTATTTAACCCCAAATTGCCCCATATCCTGTTTCAGTGGTGTGTAAATGGGTATAAAAAGTGTAAATGCAGTTGGTTGATAATAATGGACAACTTCAAAACTCCATTAGTGTGAGAATGTGGTGGAAATGAGTATGTGTGATACGTGGTGTAAAAGTGCTTTGAGTGGTCAGATGACTAAAAGCGCAAGTTCATCTACCATTTATCAAAGAATCTGAATTATCTCTGAAACACTGAGATGATGCTGTATCCATAAACACCAGACAAACTGATTAAATCCTGGTTTGTTTGCTGGAAAGAGGGGTTGAGTCAAATGTATGCTAAAGGAGGAAGATTAAGATTTAATGGCAAAAAGGAGATTTACTGAAGCTTCTGAGCTAAAGCTAAACAGCACCCAGACAGCGTACAGGATATTGCACTTTCATTTAAAACAGGATCACAGCTTTATCAGGCAAGCAATGTGAGGTTGGTTTGCAAAGTGGAGCAGACTTATCTAAAGGTTAGCAGTGCAGGCACCGCTAGCCTTTTGTCGTCTTTTCAGTTTAACTTTTGTATTTCTGTGTTGAATGTGGTTACTCGGTGCTTCAGTCAAGATGTTATTTGTTATGTTACTTGACACAGCTCCTGTAAAACTTGATCTCAAGTTTATGATCACAGATGTTGCCAAACCAAGCTGTTCCTGCAAGACATGATTCATGCGATCCACTGGTCATAAAGCATTCATGCAATTCACACTCCTGCCTCAAGCCATAATATTTACGCCCCTGTTGACACTTTGCCTTCACTGTGAGTGTTGCAGAGCTGGAATGGGAGGAAGGAGTTGATCCCTCAATTGTTCCATCTTAAGATGTAGTATGAGAGGCATATTATTGGAGACAGCAAGGCATGCAGACTCGGCAGCAGCAGATATATAATATGTATCACCAAGAAAAAGAAAACAAATAAATGAAATCCGAGATTTAATGTTGGATTTAAATTGACTTGCCCTATAGCATTGATTCATCCAGGAATTCTCCTATGTGGAAATGTGTCTCAAAATGTAAGTCCTCAAGGTTGCATTAGTTTAGGAAGACTGCAGCCGGTCAGTGGTTGTGTTGTGTTGATGTGAGGATCCTACCTGACATTGTCATGGCGCTGGATGTAGATTTTGTGAAAGATCCTTTCTGGGGGCTTCAGGAAATCCTCTTTCATCTCCATAGCTACGTTCCTGGGCAACAGACTCATTAGCAGGCGCTCCTAAGTGTGGGTGTGTGTGTGTGTGTTTGTGTTAAAGAGAGGGAGAAAAAGATAAAAGAAGTCTAAATTTACATTTTCACAATCCAACACGGAGAGTTATTACAGGACAAAGTGGAAGTGGGGATAGAGAACGTGTGAGACAAAAAGGCATGAAATCCAACAGAAATGATGGCGTCGATAATGTGTCAAAATAAGAAGTGTGTGGTTTAGGGGAGGGGGACAAACATCTCATTTTGAGTTTTTGTTTTTTTGTTTTTTTAGCACAGGTGCATGTACCTGTTTCTCATTCTCGTCCTCCATGCGCAGTCTCTCCTCAATACAGTTGCGCGCCTGCAGGAAAGCCTTCCTCTGGGCTCGTTCTGTCAGGATGCGCACAAACAGGCCTGACAGGTTGACACTGGTGAACAGCACCATGTTGGCTACCAACTGCAAACACAAAGAAAAACAGAGCAAGCCGTCTTATAAGTGCTGCTGCTGCGGCTCACTTCATATTCACTGGAAAACGCAGAGAAATTACTTTTATTTAAGAACCTTGTTTCTCTTTTAATATTCCACGTTTGTAATGTTGTGTGTCTGAAGCGGTAAACAGTTTATTCTTAGCTGTGAGTTAATAGTTGTTAGGTGTTCTATGTTGTATCTTCTGCTTGTTGTGTTTGAGGTATCCCTGCTGTTTGGGTTCCTTAGGTTATGATTTGTTTGCATGTTTTTAACTCAACTCAACTTTATTTATAGAGCCCTTTAAAAACAACCACAACTATTGTGGAACGAGCTTCCCCTCCACATTAGAAAATCCTCGTCACTGTCCGTTTTCAAAACTCATTTTTATTCTCTGGCTTTTAACCCCACATGAGACTCTGCTCCTGTTTTAGTGTTTTATGGTTTGTTTTTAGTAACTCGTCTTATTGTTTTTAAATTGTTTTTAAAAACATGAAACAACTCTTTTAGTGTTTAAACCTGCTTAATTTTATCCATTGTTTGAAACTGTTTTGTCTTGTTTATTGATGTACAGCACTTTGTTTTTAGTGTTTTATTTGTTTCCCTTGTGCTTGAGTTCTTGTGCCTTGTTTTTATATCTGTTTTTGTTTGTTGTTAAGGCACACTGTAAACCTTTTTTAAGTGCTCTATAAGTAAAATTATTATTTTTATTATATGATTAATATTCAAAGAAACTGATTTATACGGCCCATCTCAGCTAAAACGAACCACAAAGTGCATAAAACCCATGATCTACTTCAAGATACAAGAGGCAAACTAAGGATCTGATTACTTGTAACAAACAAAAATAACTTCCAATGCAGAAAGAAAATTTTATTAGTAAAGTGTCCTGAAAAAAAGACTCTTTACAAATCAGATATAGATATCTGTATTTTAATTGTTTACTATTTTATTTACAATAATGCACTGTAACTGTTACAAACTTTTAATGATTTTTCTATAGTTTTGTTTTGGCTCATTTGTTTCATGTTCATTATCTTCATTTTTGAATTGAATATTTTTAAATTCAATGCCCTTTGCTGTCTTTTGAGGTTTATGTTCTAAATATTTTTGAGCACTTTTAGATGTGCTTTATGTATGAAAAATCCAGTATAAATAAACTTGCCTTGCTTTGCCTTATAACAAGCACTTCTGGCCTATTTGTTTTATTGACATCTAGGAAAATATATTCATGGTGTAATGTAAATAGACTTGATCTTTTATGCGGATATCTGAAGTCTACTTTACATTACAGGTCACATGTATCCATTAACATTACATTACTATCAAATGATTTACATTTACAAAGTCAAATTTCTGTTAATCTGATAAAAGTTGGTTTAAGATGCATGTAAACATGATGGTCCAACTGAAATAGCCCTGAATTGAAGTTTGTCAGGTCAGACTAAAAGTCCAACAAATAGATAATGCAGTTTAAAATTGCTATTCCTTTACATGTATGCACCTCAATCAGACCAGATCATATAAGGTGTCATGTGCATAGTCTAAAAGTCTCTGTGTGCCGCTCTGACCTTAAAAATAAACATTTACATGCGGGTCAAACACTATGCGAATGCTTGGAGTGTTTAAGTAACCTTACAGTGCAGATGGATCATCCTGATTCAACGTCTGTAATCAGACAGGTCCATCTTGCCAATATTGTGAGCAGCAATCAGGGTCCTTCAAAGCAGGAAGGTGGGAGCTATGAAGGAGACGGCAGCAGGTAGTGACTGCTGATACAGAGATTAACATAGATGCTAACAGCTTCAGTAGTAGCTTCAGTAGTAGTTTTATCAGATCAGAACTGCATTTCTTTATTCACTGAAAAACTAATAACAACACTAGAAACTTCTCTACAGTAAGGATGTTTTTGCTCAACTTCCAACATGTTTGGCAAGAGTTTGTTCTACATGGCATGTGTTCTGTGCTTTACATTACGGCTATTGAGCCCACCGACTAATTGTCTTGGCCTGTAATGAATGTGACTGATGGAAAAATCGTCCAGTTACCTGCCGGATAGGCTTCTGAAAGGTTCTGTTCCCCCTAACACTTACTATGGGCTCTTCCCCAGATGGTCTACTGGAATACATTGAATGGTCCATCTGGTGTGTCAGGTTGTTTTAGTGCATCAGCATGCAACATAAATATTAACAGAAGTTGCCCTTTTGTCCACTTTTAGATATAACAGTTCTCTAGAGTGTTTCTCAAGTTGTGGGCCATGGAAATACGCAAAGAAGGAGGAGACAGGTGACTGCATTTATTTCGCAAAATAGATGGGACATACTCATACAAGAAAGCGAGAGAAGTCAGTTGGAGGAAAAAAATAACCAGCCACCACCCACAGACCCATCTGTGGAACAAGTCTGGTCTCTGAAAGCGTCTGTACAGGCTGTCTACCCATCCTGCCCGAGCCTCATCACAGGTTGTGTTGACCAAGGGAAAGTGGGACGCGTCATCAAAGCAGACTGTCCTGCATAGGCAAGTGATCAGATGATTTTGCCGACATAACTTCATTTAACAGTTTTCTTTGATAAAAGCCTGTTGCCCTGTTGTCTAAGCAGGGGCGGAGATGGGTATCATATTTTTTTTTTTGGGGGGGGGGGGGGTGGGGGCAGGCTGGGCCCCAGACGTAGTCAGGGGTGGTAGACATAAATACAAAAAAATAACAGACCGTTACACATTCAGGCCCATATCCTAATAATAAAAATGTAAAAATTTACAGAAGCATTTGAAAATGAGCAGTTTTAGATTTGATAGAAAGCAGTAATTGCTTTCATTTGAGGAAACACAGCCTGTTGTTGATAAAGGGCCCAGTCCACCTTTCTCCATGTGTACAATGTGTTATTGACACAGCACAGAGACAAACATGTTTGCCACATCAGCTGGCTACAGAGTGAATTCTTAAAGCTATAAAACCAGTGGAAATAAGTTATGTGCAATGGTTCAACCAGGGACTTTTTAAACTAGTAACTTTTTATTTTGTACACATGACTGTGCTTGAATTCATTTAGTGATTCATTTCATACTCATCCGATGACACAGTTGTGATGGGCCTCTGGTCAGCAGGTAGTTTGTTCCAGAGAGTAGGCTCAGAGTAACTCAAGACCCCCTCTCCAGCTTTTGATTTAATTCTGGGCACAGTAAGTAGACCCTCCTCTGATGACCTGGGGGGTTGGGACAGGTTGTAAACAGTGACCATGTCAGAAATATACTCAGAAGCTGAACCATTCAGAGCCTTATGGACCACTAGGAGGATTTTGAAAGTGATTCTGAATTGTTCAGGAAGCCAAAACGCACAGGCACAAAAAAACCCCTCAAAGTCAAAGTTATTTTCAGAACTAGAGTTATAGATATAGATACATGACACCAGCAGACGCAAACAATATGATATCATTTTGAACAAGGTGACAAGAATACAATCAAAAAGACTAGAAGTGCTTGAGGGCACAACCCCCATTTTCAACACTGTTAAAGCAAGATGCTGTCAAAAATGTGGAAAACTGACCTATCTTGCAATGTTTACAAATCCTTCTCCTTCAAATCCTGAGCCATATCAGCATTCAGATCACCATCAAACTTTAACTGATTCTCTCTTGTGCCTTGACCAACATTCCTTGAAAACGTCATCAAAATCTATTAAGAACTTATTGAGTTATTACTCAAAATGTGGAAAACTGCCCTATCAAGCAATGTGAACGAATCCTTTAAAAACATCCTAGATCCACATTTGAATTTGGATCACTCCCAGAATCTTCTTCTGATTGGTGCTTGACCCATTCTTGACCTATCCTGAAAGTCTCATTAAATTCCATGTATAACGTCATGAGTTATTAACAAACTAACAAACAAAACACCAGAAAAAACATAACCTCCTTGGCAGAGGTAAACATCAGGTTAAAAAGCTTTTGTCTTGTCTGGGAGCAGCTTGTAACGCACAGGTGCTTCTATAACACATACCCTGGGGTCAATTCTAAGTGTCGCTTTCCAGTTCATAGTCAGATTAGAGGAATACTGAAAAGCTGATAAGATCATTTTGTCTATTGTTTTGCAATTAGGCTGAAAAGTAACATATTATGGGCAGTTAACAAAACAGTACAATATGACGGAGTCAAAACAAGCACATATTTTCAGTTCTCTTTGAGACACTTTTGCAAGAACCAACTCCTGGAACAAGTGCTTGAAGGATTTATATTTATAATTCAAAACTACTCTTACACTTTAACTTCCTCAAAACAAAAGCAGTAATGTCAAGAGTAACTTCTAAGAGTTATGCTACCTTCCACTGGCATTTACAAATCCAATACATACACAAGTACATGCCACTGATGCAACAGAGGGAGCAACTAGGAGTTAAGTGTCTTCCTGAAACACAGAATTGTTGAGAGACTGAGATGGGGCTCAAACCCCAAACCATGTCTTGGAGACAATCTTTTCTACCATTTGTCCAAAGCTTTCCCAAGCCACCTTTTTTGCCATGTAAATGTTGTGTGTAATAAATGTTATGAGCTATTTTTGACTCGAAATAAGATGAATACAAATGCTAAAATTTGACTTTCTGCTGTGTGACAGATGGATGAGTAGGCACTGTGACCAAATATTGTTCTATTTTTGAGTCTGTGGCATTAAAACATTTGAGGATCCATGCTTCGCTTCATCCATCACAGCAGATTCACAGCAGCTCGACTGTATAACCTTGTACAGGACACAAAGAAAAGAGTGGGGTTTTTTTCTACTCCACTGAAGTCGTCTGGCTGTGACTTTGCACACAAACCAAACAAGGTCCTGTGTTCACCTCCAGACTGAACGGGACTGTCACCTTGTGCAGTAATTATGTATTCTTAAGAATAAAATTGGAATTAATTTCCTTCTTATCCCTGGCCATTCATCATGGCTGGTTTCTACAAGTGGAGTCAACTATTGAGCACATTTGAACTCTTGTGACAAAAGCCTGAACAAATTAGTCTTCAGCTGTAGAAATAGAGTCACTTCATCACATTTATGGGCATCATAGATCCACAGTCAAAGCTTCATATGATATGCACACCACACTTCACATTTAACAAACTTCTATTGCCATAGACAGGCATGTTTCCCACTGTGATGAATAATAGATTGCCTTGAAAAGACTGTTTCTGGCAGCCATCTCTCTTTGTGCTCAGCGGTGGCAGAGCTGGCGAGCTTCAACACGTTCAGACGATGCTCGAGTTACTTTTCAGCGTTCACTTAGTGAATATGGACATGTGAGTGGAGTAGTGTAAAAACACTCAGTCCTCGGCTTTCTTTGACTTCAGATACAAAATTCTGACAATAAACCAACTCACACAGCACCCTATAAGTTAATGGTAAAAATTCAACCTTTAAATCCCCTTCATTATGTACAATAACTCATCTCTGTGTTTCTCAGAATGATGAATGCAGACATGTTTCACTGCATCATTCAGTATCATTCATGAACACTGGGCTTCCATCTAAAATAATACTATCCTACATAATGTAAGTGGGCAGCATAAAAATGGTGATGTACTGTAACATAATTAATTAACTATTATGATTATATATTGTTGCTGTCTAGCACAAACCTTCTATCTGAAAAAGAGCAATTTTGGGGACAAGAGGTTTGTGTCTGACATCAACAATACATACATGCAATCTTGTAAATTAATATTATGTTACATTGTATTACTTCAAAAACCTATATTATCAATGAAGAGTGGCACTTGAGGTAAGAGTCCATACTAGAGTGTTGGAGAAGGACGATGAAGAGAAGCAGTCATGTATCACTTGGAGCAACCACATCCATTTGGGTGAAAAAAAAGCCCCGAGATGTATTAAGCTCTCAGTCACATGACCTGCACAGAGGGCCACAGGGACAAAAGCTACCATTGACCACTGCAAGGAACTGTAGCACAGGCTTTTTAATTTTCATCTCCATATGACAAAACATTCAAATTACATAAAAAATAGAAGTGCCTCAAGAGCATAAACCTCCACCAAGGCATTTCCAGCACTGTTGAGTCAGTTATTGTCTTAGTTATTGGTGAGTTAACAACAAAAATCTGTAAAACTGCCCTATCTCGCAATGCTAACATTCCCTGAAAAATTCCCACATGATCCGTTCACGACTTAAGTAAGCACTGTGCTGGTTTTCTTGACCACTGACATACTCAAAGCCTAAGGGATTTATCACTGTGTTTTGAATCACTGCTGATGATGAAGTCTGTATCCTGCAAAAAATATAAGACTTACGCGTTCTGTTCTCTGTGATAATCTTAGCTAACCTCCTTTTCACATTTTTTTTTAGCTTTAATGTAATAACCATATTAAGCTATACAGCTACTATGGAACTATAACAAAGCTATTCTACTTATCAGGTTAACAGTCAAGTCTCAAACAAGAGATCACAAAAATACATTTAACATCGGAAAAACTTTAGCTTCTGATCTGATCACATTGGTCCTAATGGCTGTGGTTATAATGTATAAATTATTGATAATTTAAAAGTGATCAGAATGCTTGCAGTCGGGTCCTGATCAGAGCACAAGAGGAAGGTGGAGAATCAACTCAGCAGCAGCAGCATGAGGCAGGTCTGGCAAGGGATCCAGCATATCACCAACTACAGACCTAACCTCAAGGCTGCCACTGGGAAGCCTCTGCTGGCAGAGGAGCTCAAGAAATTCTTTGCCCGCTTTGAGGTGGAACCACCACAAGCAGCTGCACTTCAGCCATCTGCCCAGAGCAGTTCCTCCATCATTGTGATGGAACATGAGGTGTGGCACAGATTGAGGGAGGTGAACCCAGGAAAGGCTGCTGGACCAGAGGGAGTTACCGAACGTGTGCTGAAGGACTGCACAGTTCAGCTGGCTGGAGTCTTCACCAAAATATTCCCTACTCCAATCCACTGTTCCACCCTGCCTGAAGTCCTCCATCATAGTTCCTCTGCCCAAAAAACAGAACATCAGCAGCCTCAGTGACTACAGACCAGTGGCACTTACTCCAATTATCATGAAGTGCTTTGAGAAGCTGGTCCGGAGTCACATCATCTCCCGTCTTCCACCATCATTAGACAGACACTAGTTTGCCTACAGGGAGAACAGATCCACCGAGGACGCAGTAGTCACTGCCCTTCACACTGCTCTGTCCCACCTGGAGCAGCCAGGGACCTAAATCAGACTGCTGTTTGTAGATTTTTCCTCTGCATTCAACACCATACTCCCCCACAGGCTGGTACATAAATTATCGGGCCTGGGAATAACAGACTCCATCTGCTCTTGGATTCTGGACTTCCTGTCAAACTGCTCTCAGAGGGTCAGGGTGGGCAGCACCGGCTCCCCACAGGGCTGTGTGTCTTCACCTTGTACACCCAAAACTGCAGCCCCTCACATCTGAGTAACTCCATCATCAAGTTCGCAGACAACACCACCATAGTCGGGCTCATCTCAGGAAGGGACGAATCTGCCTACCGTAGTGAGGTGGAGAGGCTGTCAGGATGGTGCAACATCAACAACCTGGTTCTAAACACTGCCAAAACCAAAGAGATGGTGGCGGACTACAGAAGGAATAGAACAGACATCCAGCCACTGGTCATCAACGGAGACTGTGTGGAAAGTGCGGCTGACTACAAGTTCCTGGGCGTCATCATCAAGGAGGACCTCAACAGGAGGGCCAACACCACAGTACTCGTGAAGAAGGCCCAGCAGAGATTGTACTTCCTCAGACTCCTCAGGAAACAACAACTTTCTGAGAAGCTGTTGGTAACCTTTTACCATTGCACTATTGAGAGCATCTTCACATACTGCGTCTGTGTTTGGTTTGCCAGCTGCACAGCCGCAGACAGAAAAGCACTGCAAAGAGTCACCAACACCACTCAGAAGATAACTGGCTGCCCCCTCCCCTCACTGGAAGAACTGTACAGTTCACATTGTCTCACAAAAGCTGAGAACATAGTGAGGGACCCATCTCATCCTGGTCACCCTCTGTTTGAACTGCTACCATCAGGCAGGAGATACGGAACTCAAAAAGCAAGCTCTAGTACACTGAGGAACAGTTTTTATCCAAGAGTCATCGCTGCCCTGAATACTGCTAGCTGCTAAGTGGGAAATGTGCAATATCTTAAGGAAGGTTGTCTGTGTGTGTTTGTGCCCCTATGAATGGGAAGTATATAGCATTATAGCCCAGTACTTATTCACTGATTTTAAAACTATGTATATATATATATATATATATATATATATATTTTTTTTTTTTTTTTTTTTTTTTTATTATTATTTTTTAATGCACCAAGGATTGCATTTAATTTTGTTGTACTTGTACAATGACAATAAAGATTCTATTCTATTCTATCATTTTTAGTCCTTATTAGCACCTGTTCTTTTAAACACACAACGCAGTAAAATTCAAAAGCAGGCAATTTCAGATGCTTTTTTTTTTTAATTGAACATTAAATTCTTGTGTGTGTGTGTGTGTGTGTGTGTGTGGGTGGGTGTGTGTGTGTGTGTGTGTTCATCACAAATCTCATTTCAGGTATTTTTTCCAACACCGGTATTCTATAACCAATGTACTTTAGGGCTTGGGAACCAGGATGGGCTACATGCTAACTCACTCAAATCCAATGTCTCAGGGAATTTTAGACAGTTTGCTCTGGGGACATCTTAGATAAGGAAAACTTGGTAAAAAAAAAGAGTGGAATATGAGTCCTTAAATTAAAATTAAAATTAGCCCCTGAGCCAGGTAAGATCAAGCCACCATTCCCTACAAACTTGAAGAAACACTGAACTCCTGGGATCTCATCTCATCTAAAGGCATCATGTTAAACATTCTCTCTTTACACCACAGGACAAGAGTCTCACTAGATGAACCTGTGTCTGATGATAACCTACTTCTCAAGTTCACGTCTGCACAACCCATAGTAATAAGGTTGGGCAGGTAGACTGAGCCAGACAGCTCTGCGGGCTGAGCCCCTGGGACCTATATGTGGGTGGTTGGTTTCAAACCTGGGCTGTGTGGGGTCATGCCACATGGCTCATCTCTAAGCTTAATGGATTAGCTATCTCTGGTAGCACAGCCAACACTGTCCTTCACATGGCTACGCAGGTATCACATAGCCTACATACAGGGGGAAAACAATCTCCTCTGCAAATACTGCTGTCATCGTCCGAGTGCCGTGATGAACTGATCACATCTCAATTTCCAAGAAATGCACCAGCTTCACGTCAGGCAGCGCACCGAGGCAGACGCAGAAATGTTCCATTACCCCAGAGGGTTTGACTGATGCGACATATCTCCTCTGCTCACACCTGATGACAGGAATATGAATGTGTGTGTGTTTGAGTGTGCGCGTCTCGCCCTGACAGAAAAGGTACAAAGATGTGAATGTACAGAGAGCCCTGTACCATTTTCTATTTCAGCTCGTGGAATGGCATGCCTGACTCTGCCCTCCTTTTTATGACTGAAACATACAGTGAAGTGAAAGTGTGTGTATGTGTGTGTCTGCTCTTCTGTTCGCCCTACTTCTGTTGCTAGCAGGATGTCACTCTGCTTCTTCATTCCCAGCCCACTCCTTCAGGGACTGAATCATATCCACAGGGAAACAAACACGAGCATGCAGGCTGTTTTGCTTATTAATTTTTTTGCCTTGGTTGTTTTGTGTTTTGGAGGCTTTAGGGGTCTGTGGAGCTGGTAGAGGTGGCTCACAGGGCTCAAGCCCCAAATATTCTCCTAAAAAGCATGAATCTATAAGGATTTTTATGATAGTATAATTCCATCATATTCCTGAGCAGTGTTGTACTGACTTATCATCAACAAAGAAATGGAAATTTTACAAACCTTGATTCCAATGATGTTGGGACATTGTATGAAAAGTTAAAAAAAAAAACAGAATACAATGATTTGCAAATTATTTTAAACCTGTATTCAAACACAAGATATTTCATGTTCAAACTATTAAAATGTACTTATTTTTTGTAAATATTCACTCAATTTAAATGTAATGACTGCAACGCTTTCCAAAAAAGCTGGGACAGGGCAACAAAAGACTGAGAGCGTTCAGGAATGCTAAAAAACAACTGATGAGGTTATGTGAAAAC